>CM052082.1:11939094-11986830 GCA_028453745.1 Agapostemon virescens | reverse complement strand
CTATTAGTGCTTTTTGACCGGAAAATTTTCTGCGCCAAATTTTGACCTGGAAAAGGAACAATTTTTTAATTCTACGTGAGATTCTCTCTGGAAGTGCATAAGAGAATTTATATAATGTGAGGCTCTTAAAACCGGCTACCTGAATAACTTGGCTGCTATTGGTGACAGGACAAAAATCTAGGAGCTAATTATCCGATGTTACTAGTTTTTTGATAGGTGGAGGTGTCATGGAGATACGAAGGTGATCCCTGTTTTTTTTAGATGAAAAGGTATGTTTTTTTACTTAGATTCTGATAGAGAATTTTAAGATGTATACATTAACCTATTAGAAAGATCTGCCTTAGGTGTAAATATGTACATCGTTTTCTGTAAAAATGGAGTACGATAGAAGTGTTGAAGCTTCGATAGAAAATTGTTTAAAAAATTGTTTGTAACATAAAAAGTTTGCATTGTTATAAATTATCAATTGCCCAATTAATCAAGTAACAATCAATTAACAAATGCCCGAAATATGATTGAACACTTTCGAGTAAGAAATAATGAAATATGAATAGTCTCGACACAGATTTTACGTTTTATATAAAAATGTTTGTCTGGAATCTCGATATAGATTCAATATTAGCAAACAAAAGGAACGAAAGGCATTTTCTATTCGTATAATAAGTTTCATGATTAATCACGGTCAGATCTTCAAAAGCTTGAATAATTTCTTTGTCATTTGATGTAATAAGAACCCTTTGAAAATTTGATTTCATTTTCATCCTCTTTACGGATATTATAATTCACAACTAAAACTACACATTGTATTAAATAAAAGTATTGAATTAGCGTTCGTTAAAAATCGCAATAATTAGTAACGCTGAATATTTATAAAAATTCGTAACGTTTCTGCTTTATTTTTACCATTAAAAAGTCCTTAATACTGAACGTTGAATTTCATTCTCTTTCTCCTCCGTTGAAACAAAAAAGTAACTTTACATTGCTATTCGTATATAAGAAATACTTTTTTTTATGGGCATTCGTTATTGTACTCGACTTTTAATTATGCAATATCGTACAGAATAAAGAATTTTTTCAAAACGCATCAAACGATTGTTATCGTCGAATAATCTTTGATGCATAGAACCAATGACGGTGATTTAATTAAAAATTATATTTCGATTCTACTTTATGTATTATAATTATTCGTAATTGTATCGTTAATGACTAGACTACAAGTTTTTGTGCAAACCAAAATTTTGCAGGAAAAATTTATGGAGACTAAAGACATTTTTAGAATTCAAATCATTGTTGTTATACATTTATAGCAATAGTGAGTGCATCAAATGCAAAACAGTAAACATATTTTTAGTATTCAAAGGTAAAATTACAGTATTTCTTACTTACTAAAATTATCATTATTGTTATACATTTGTAAAAACAGCAAATGGATCCAACACAAAATAATGAAATCATGTTTATAATTTAAAGATATATTTGCAGTATTTCTTACTTTCTAAAATTATAAAGTATTTTTATTTTACGTATAAATCTGAAGTATGATGAATATATTCAATGAAGGCAAACAATAAATGTACACTTAACATTACTATACAAAATATTATTCATCTGATATGAATATTGTATCGTATAAAATATTATTCGTTTAATATGTGGTTATAAAATAAATGTTTCGTGCTATAGCATTAATAATTTTAATCTAATTCGTCCATTGTCCAACGTGAAAAGTAAAGTTATTCATAGACAGAACATTTTTGTGCAGTCACTGCCATTAATATTCGGACACTTTTATAACGACGATAAGTCTTTTAATACTATATCATACAATTTTAATGTTTTTCAGAGAAGTTGAAATAATTTGTTTGTTACACGATATGGAGAAGTAATTTTGAATTGCAGAGAAACTACTAAAAATTATCTATCTCGAATTTTTTACGTGGAACTAAATTGAAAATTTGAAAAGTACTAGTTTAGTATCAGTTAAGTATTAGTTTCGTAGATATGTGTTTTCAAAGATTATAAACTCCAGGTAATCGATGATCTTTGCTGAAACCGATATTTACCAGTTTATTCTGCATTTTCCACTATGTTCAGATATTATCGTTCGTTTTTATCTGTTCTGTTATTTTTGCTCATTACGTACTGCTCATATACCGGTTTGCCTTCCAACACTGTTAGTTCCACACTGTCAATACCGTAAAATATTATCATATCCGTAAAATGTGCCAATCATGTAAGTTGTAAAAATTTTATCGAAATCGTTTGGTACGAGAAAAACGAGAGGCATCGAACTATGTAAGAATTGTTAGGTTTACTACCACTGGAACTGTCGACTCAGTCACAACGACTGACTTCTAAATTTTTCTTTCGCGATTGCTGAAATTATAAATTGCTGAGATGAAAATTTTCATCGCAAATTTTCCAATACACTTCTTTATCGAAGCACATATTGCAATAAAAATTGTACGAAGTTTGAATAGATACAGTTCTACCATGATTAAAAATCCTTATGTATCAGTCACATTTATTAGTAGGTACTACTACTGCTAAAATTAAATTACGAAAATTCTTAAAACCTGCAATTATTATCCTTAAACGTTTCTGCCACATGGTAATCGATTTTTATTATATTCCCAGAATATGTATAATTCACACAGGTCAACGAAATGTAAAGTTTAGTCTTTCAATGTACCATACTCCTATATGAAAATAATAGATTTCTTGTGTTGTGCAGTAAACTTTTTATTTAACCCGAAGAAATCTAAGTTGTATAGTCCAGTTCGAAACAAGTTGTCGTCCTTGTAATAAATTATAAATATTAATACCACCGACTGTATAAAAATGTTCTAACTATTAATAAATTCACTTCTTACGACGCACAATGGAACTTTTGGGTTAAAATTATTAAGACCACAGCATGAACAATTAATTTCACATACATTTGTTAACACTAGAACTAGCGAACGATAAATCCAACGATATGCAATGCTTTGTAATAACAACGAGACTGCATCTATTAAAACTTCATGCAATACTTACCGTGAGGTATACGTCATTAAAGAAGAATATAGAAAAATGTACGCAACGGAAAATTATCCTAAATATACCTATCATAACATTCTACTATAACCAGAAAGTCATAAAACGAAATTGCAAGCAAATAATAATAATAATTGCTTTCTTTTGTTTAATAGATAGAATATAATAGAATACATAGAAGCACAAATAATGGAAATTGCACAAGATGGTTTCGTTGGTTTCTGCAGACAATTTGCAAGGCATTTACTTTGATACTTCAGGTTGACAGTGCTGCCAACCATCATCAATATTGTTATTTGTTACCTCAGAGATATTATATAATTTAGACGTACACGTTATCTTATAGAAAACTAAAATCATTTGATAAAATGTCGATATATGAACATGTTAAAAGTTACACGGCCCCATAGAGGGTTATCTCTGGAAACGACGATGTCAAGTAATAAATACATTGATCTAATCGAGTCAATGCTTCCAGTAACAGCGAGTCGGTTATTATTCCCATTTTATTTAAACTCTATAATTTAGTTATTACTTTTTAATAAAGCTCCATGTGACCTAACTTTACGTAACATTTATTTCTTATTTAGTGCCGTAGAAAAATTGATTGTTTCAACCTTTAGCAATGGCTCACCTGAGGCGACAATGAAAATTGTGTAGACTATTATTCAAAACAATTTGTACATTACAAATGTTTGTAATTAAGACGTTAGTAAAAATTGAGGGTGTTGCCGTACGATAAACGGTAACAAATTTGATATGCACGAATGGAAATGAACCACGTGCAATGGAATTATTCTAGGACAGAATTATTCGTCTCGAGTTACGAATTAAAATTCCTTGGAGTGTAAAGGGGTAAATAGAAAGTCGTCAACTGTTGCAAGTGTTTCCAATATTTCGATCATCCGCGGTGTACGTATGTATAGCGAAGCAACTAGTTGCTGCCTAACTTTCGATAAAGGAAACAGACGGGGAAGAATTAGCGAAACCAGTGGCATATCTATACCATCCTAATTTCCATAAACTCGAAGGGTCTACGAGATCGGTGGCTGATACTCGCGAACCTAATTAGGAATTCTGATCGGATCGAGACCGAGCAAGGACTTCGATACTTGGCGGGTAGGGCGAAACAATTACGGCATGACAGCGGTGACCGGGGCGGCTCTCGTTCAGACGCGACGACGTTAAATGACCAATAATTGAGTCGCGCTTATAAAATCTTTATTACAGGCAGCCGCTCTAATAAAATCGTCCACGCACTAATTTCAAAGTCCTCATCTCGATTTACCCCATTCCCGGCGACGGGGGTGGCCCGCCCTTTCACTCCGCGGCGGGACGGACAGGAGAAAGAGGACAAAAGAGGGTGGGCCCGAGAGTAGGGGAGCGTAACAATCGTGTTATCATATTGTTCAGGCTCTCCCGTTACTTTCGACGTGTTCACTCAGCTTTCGGCGAACAATTAATTTTTCCCCAGTAACTTGCTTACCACTGGCATAATCGGAATTTACTTCGGGCACAGGTAAACGTGCACCCGTTATTAATCCTTTTACGCTGCAAAGAATGCGTTTATTTTGGAATCGGGTGACTCTGATTGGAAGAAAGAATATCAAGTTCTCACATAGTATTCTTTAGATTTTTCTCGTTGTTCGCAATGCAGCTGAAAATTAGAGTGACAATTTAGGCTGTGGAACGGAAGGGTTAATCATGCTGCTAAAATATCGTGTACCTAACATGGGTCAGACTTCTGTTAATTAAATTATATATATATATACATATAGGTTAACCAATACGCAACTACCTCAATCTCCATGACGAGATCCAGAACCTTGCAACTATTGAAGTTTTACTGTAGTCTATCATGTTATGCTTGCCAGCAATTTTGTTTCCTTTAAGAACTTAATAAAATTTATTGTATTTTTTCTTTGACATTGTTCTTTTCATGTAGCAATAGAAAATTCAGTTTAACGTAAAGCATGAAAGCAATTTTTTAATTAACTTTTACTTTTGCAAATACATTTTCTGGCTTCTATTTCGAAATTGTGCAGGAATTTCTTTGCTACTAAATTGTGGAACTCTTTGCTGCTAAATTAAAAAGTATAATACACTATAGAATGTATTTGAATCTCAGATTAATATTCATATGATATTCTTTTTTTATTTAAGTAGATGCAATGCCACATAAACATTGTGTAGTTTATTTGAAAATTTTCAGCTACTTTAAAGTGCCTTTATAATGTTGTAACATATGTATATTCTTGCAAATTATAGGACCCCCAATAGACTAAAAAGTTCTAACAGTTTTATCAAATTATAAATAATATATAATATGAATATATTTAGATTTTGTTAGCACAAAAATGTATTTAGCCATTGTTTTGTTCAGTAATGTGACTGTATAAAGAATAAATAATAATGCTATATTGTAATATAAATAGAAAAATTTTCGATTTTAATTAGATATGGAGAAATGGTGGTAAATTCATAACAATATAATAATCACACAAATTTTCTTAACTCTTCATGCTGATAACCATTTCATAGGATTTACAATAATAATACTTTACTAAATGAAAGTTTAAATATCATCTTTACATAATAATTCCAAAAGAAATTATTAGATTACCTTATTGGGGATAAGTTATTGGTTTATGAGTTGCTAATACTGTCACAAGATCCATCAATAAATCCTTAGTCGTGGTCCATAGACTTTAAATAATTATGTAAAAACAGCTAATAAATACTGCATTGATACTACTATTAAATTAAGAATCTATTGCACATTATTAATAAATTGTAGGTATTATGCATTCATAATAAACTGAGTAGGTAAAATACAAATCAATGAAAACGTTAAATGAATCGACAAATGTTACTTTATACAACCCTTATTTATATCATTAAACTATGCCATAAGTGGGTGGGTACCATTTAAAATAGTGAAACAATTTTCAATTTACTAAAATTAGTAAAGAAATAATTTTTCACGTGGCCCATGTTCTTTGCAATAAACGTTCCAAATGTTTATTTTGCATAAAGATTCCTTATATAGATATTGTTAATAGATGAAATACATTTTGATTCAGAAAACCAACACACGTGCCAAATGTCCTAGTGTTCCGCAGATGATCGATCATTTACTTCACCCCAACAGATTATTACGATACTTCACCAAAACTTTTTGACCGTAGTATATATAGCTGGCAAGGGAGCAAGGTGGATAAAGACAGTGGACGGGGGTGGCGAAAGATTGGAGAATAAAATGAAGCTGGCGAGAGTCCGGCCTGACCAAAATGATAATTATTTAACATCCAGGGAATTCTGGCTAACGAGCCGTTGCACGAAATAAGGAACGGCGAGGGTGTTGGAACCGCCGAATGGAACACACCCCTTGAAGGGGGCTGCGATGACTGCTCGAGAGCTTCCAATTAATATCGGAGGAAAAGGTGTTCTGAAAAGAACAGCTAGCAGTAAACGAGGACACCTTGGCAGTGGCATATACTTCGTTTGGATAAAGTTAAAAAACAACCATGCCACGTTAATTGGAAAACTTGTTTTCATACTCTTCAGAATTATTTCGTAGGGAAATTGTTTCGACTACTTTCTACTTGAAGCGATTTAAATTGCTCTTCGAATAAACATTAGGCACTTGCAAATTACAGTGCTCTTAAAATGATCTTATTAAATCATAGCAAAATTCTATAATTGAAGTTTAAATATATTATAACTATTAGGTTGTTCCGAAAGTAATTTCGTTTTTATTTTCGATAAGATCTTTATTCATTATAAGAAAATCGTCTCTCGTTTTCATAAAAAAAAAAAACGAAATTACTTTCCGAACAACCTAATATATGTTTTATGAAAAATTACGTATATTAGATACTTACAATTACTTGATTCATCTTCCTTCTTCCCTAATTCGCTATTCGCTCATCTTTGCTAATAATTTTGTACCACTAACTTGCATATTTTTAGAAAATCACCGATGCAATCGGAGAAACGTTTCGTTAATAAATTTTTATACTTAACACTACATCTTAAAGGTTTAACTGTCACGAAACGACATATCTGTAATTCAATTAACAGTCATGAAACGACATATCTTCAATTTAACTAATCGTTATGAAACGACATATTTGTAATTCAATTGCCTGCTAGTTTGCATAAGACAAACGTAAAATCCTTCGATATTATCGTGTTCCACAGAAATTATACTTAATTCCTCGTTAGCCAATGATTAACTGTATTCTATATTTATCATATTTGCATTAAACGGCATACGTTGTATAAATAAACATTTATTTTACAAGCATAGGTGCAGAGCAAACGCACGAGTAAGCTAAAAGTCGCAGAAGCAGCGCATGAAAAATTCTGCATAAATGGAGTAGAAATAATTGAAAATGAAATCTGGTCGCATTAAAATTCTGTCTCCTGTTTGCGCCTGAATTTATACCCTATGTTCAGCAACTAATCATACAACGCCGATTTTCAGCCGTTTATCGCCTTCGCGAACAGTTACCAAAACTTTCCGACGACAGTATAGCTACCCCGAACTCGCCGGTGTGCGGACCGTAACACGAGCCCCAGTTAGTCCACCGTTCTGTCCACTATACCTCGCACTAAACCCACCCCCTTCAGCTACGGCCACCCTCAACCCTCTACCCTCTCCCGGCTCGTACTCCGAGGCTTCGAGCACTATAGCTGCACCCTCTCCCTTGCTCTCCCTTTCTCTCATTCGGTCTCGCTCTCTCCGCGGTGTGCATATTGCACGGTGCACTGTAACCATGCCCGCGGTCCTGAAATATACAGCCCGCTGGAAACACGAACGGGTGCGAGGCTTCCGCATGTGCACTCGTACAGGCTGTTTCAGAAGATTTCCCAACGACTCCGAAGATAAAATGCATCCGCATTTTATCCCTCCGCACGGTGGGCCGTTTCACATAAAATAGGTGGGATTAATTAAAAAATTTTCATATCGCGAAATAGGTTGAAACTGCGGTGCTTAAAATAATACCTGCAACGGTGGACAAAATTGTAGAACACCTCGGAAATCGTTGAGAAAAGAAATTTAGAATATTGTTATCGTAAGCAGAGTTACGGGAGTTGGAAAATGCTGTGGTTGAAAGTGAAGTGTTCATCGGACATTGGAAAATTAGAGAAGCTGTTTAATTCAAACGAAATTATACGGCGCTAAATGTTTAAGTGAAACAAAATGATAATGTAAGGACAGAACTGTTATATTTTCTTTGACACTAAACTTGCCATAGCGGCTTAAATCACCCTTTTCAGAATTTTTATTTTGCAATTATAGAAGCTATGGTTAAAAGTGAAGTCTTCATCGGATATTGGAAACATACAGAAGATGTTTAACTGAATCGAAATTAAAGGATTTAGACGAAATTATATGGCACTAAATTCTTAAGTGAAACAAAATGATAATGTAGGGATAGAATTGTTATATTTTCTTTAACACTAAACTTGCCACAGCGGGTTAAATCAACCTTTTACAGAATTTTTATTTTCAAGTATTGAAGTTATAAAATTGCCTTCATAGGAATCGATTCAATGGTTTTCGTCGTTCAATTATACTCTGTAATGAAAATCGCATATAATGCAAATAAATTAAATCTTGGCATTTTTATAAGACAATATACACCAGTCAATTTTATTTTTTTGCACACAATTTTGTAACAATATAAAACATATAAATTATCTTTTTTTTCTGTAACATTTTTAATAATAACGAAGTTATAATAGTTTTAGTTACAAAGAAAATAGTATAACAAGGGATTCGTTTGGTACATAAGATAAAATCTAGTATTCGTTATCTTGAATTTCAAGGTCTTGGCTTAATTTTTAATCGAAAGACAAGACTTAATTTTTCACTTTGAATTACATAAAAATACGTAGGTTCTAATTCTGTTAATTTATTTTCAAACCTCAACAATAAGTTTTCTGCCTTTCTTTTTACGCAAAATCAAATTTTATTCTTTTGCAAGCAATATTTAAGAATTGAAGTAAATGTAACAATATAAAACATATAAATTATCTTTTCTTTTCTGTAACATTTTTAACGACGAAGAAGTTATAATAGCGTTAGTGGAAAAGAAAATGGCGTGACAATAGTTTCATAGTTTTATAGTTGATTCATAGTTGACCACGTTCAACACTATTTACTCATCTATTTATCAACATTTTTTAAACATACTTGTGGTGTTACCTTTTGCAGATACATTACCCTTTTTGTTGATCCTCGACCAACAACTATTCATTCAATTTAATCGCTAGAATCTGGATAATTGGCACCGCACTCGGAATGTTAATCGTCCAATCACTGCAAGGTTACCTTACAGCAGAGCCTCCCGTATCCGAATATCCTAATACCCAAACGTTTTATTCCCCGAATGTTCCGTTGTCTGCTAAATAGCATTCGGCAATGATGTTTGTATACAATCCCAGTATTCGACCGAACGAATGTCAATCATAACGATTCAGTGCGAAGATAACTGCGCGCAGTGTCACAATGGCCGCGTAACCGAGAACACGTGTTTCTAATTAGTGAAACAAAATGTGAAATAATCGAATAACTCGAAAGTGGTGAAAGTGCATCAAAATTGGCAATAGTGCATAGTGTTTGGGAGTTTACAGTCGCAGACATTAACGCTAACATTGCCGGTCGGGTTAAAATGGATTTTTTCAATTTTTATCAAATTTATAAGAATGTTTCCGCGAGAACGTTTTCTGTAAACATTTTTATTAAAGCGCACATTAACAAATAAATTGTAGAAAATCTTAATAAAGCCTGGCTTATCATTATTATAAAGCAGTGTATATTATTCGAGTGCAGTGCTACATAGTTGTAGTGTTAAAAAAGAAAACCGCGATATTAAAAATTATATGCAGTGTCTAAATGTTTAAGTTACTCACATATCCCGTGCATAAATTGAACGCGCAGAAATCTTGATAAAGACAATCTTATCATTATTATAAAGCAGTGTATATTATTCGAGTGCAGTGCTACATAGTTCTGGTGTTATAAAAGAAAACCGCAATATTGGAAATTGTATGCAGTGCCTAGATGTTGGAGGTACTAGCATATCACGCGCATAAATTGATGAGGCGAAGGTAATGATGAGGACGTGCCTTCTCAAGTCAACGCATTCGAGGCATTTGTGGGTAGCAGTAAGTACGATCTCAATAATTCTACATAGTTATTTACGCTGGAGAACATACGTGATTTAATTACAAATAATAATATAGTGGAATTGTTAAGTACGTATTGTAAGTCAAACTATTATCGGTTATATAGCAATCGAATTAATTCGTACACTCTGACAGTCGTGAGTATTAATAGATTGGTGTGAGTTATTAAATATCTCCTATGAATACAAGTTGTACAGTTTCTTGATTTTTATTTAAGGAACTCAAATCCTTTGCTCTACGATTTATTTTACGGTTGCAGTGATTAGAATTAAATTTAATCCTTAACACTGAATCTACCACAGTGAATCAAATGTTCAGTAAATCAAATTTTTACATTTCCTATTTTACTATCATTGAAGTTGTGAAATTGCCTTCACAAAAATCGCAGAAATTCTAAATAAATTATATCTTGTAATTTTTATAAGACAATATTTACTAGTCAATTTTAATGCTTGTTAAGTTTAGTGTTCATTTGCTAAAAGATGAAGAAGATTTATATTTATTGTACGTCCACGTGTTCTCCAATGAAAAGCATTAACGATAACTAAATGAAATGTTATTTCGGTTTAAGAGAGATTAATAACAGACGTATTTATTAAATTCTGTTCGCATCTTCGTCACAAGTTTGACACGATGTTGTAAGGTTAATATCAGAAGAGTGATCGTTCTGTTAAAAATTCAGTTATCTCGTAATAATTTCTAAAATTTATTAATTTATGTAAATAAATTGTGCACGTCATATACATTAATTGTTTAAACAAAGAGCAAGGTTAAAGGAAGTTAACCAAGGAATGAATTACATCACAAGCTAATATTTCCGTTTCGGTAATTTCATAGGCTAAAGTACAAAATAAAAATTTCATGTAAAAATTTAACGTTACAAGAAACCAACACAGATATTCGAAAGAATTATGTGTTACAAATTTTCGTCTTTCAAAAAATGAATATTTACTTGCAAACCACCATTGCAGAGTGTGTTACATCGAATACATTTTAAATGATCAGATAAGAAAACGACATTAATTAATCAGAGCCTGATCTTGTTACGCGATAACACAAGATATATTAAAAATAACGACGCAAAAAGTTAATGGAATATGGATTTTTACTGTGCCTCTTCGATTCCATCAATCATCCCTGATACATTTAAATTGTTTAAGCAACTGAATCGCATTTAATCAAGTAAGCTGTTATTAAACGAAAAACATTCATGAAATCATTTATACCAAATTCAACCGATCAAACGAAAAACGGTATCGAAAGGCAACGATTGAAAACATTTGTAATGTCAATGAATGGTTCTTTTTTTCCAAATGAAGACATTTTGTGTAAATCTGATATTAGCAAATTACGCAATAATTATCGTTCGAAAAATTGATGTTAACAAATTGCTTTCTGTACATAATGTCGATGTGAGTTTCATTTTCGAGAGTTAATAATTGATATTCTGGCTTATTACGGTTTATTCTATGTTATTTTAATTTATTTTAATGTATTTTACTACATTTTGGTATAATCTAGTATATTCTAGTATAATCTAGTATATTCTAGTATGATGATGTATATTCTAGTATGATCACGTATATTTTAATATATTTTAGTATATTCTAGTATATTTTTATATAGCCTAGCATATTTTAATGTATTCCAGTATATTATGGTATAGCCTAGCATATTTTGATATATTCTAGTATGTTTCAGTAGATTCTAGTATATTCTAGGATTAAGAAAACTATAATAACGACATTAAAATAAAACATTGAAAATAATATTAAACGAGTAATTGTAAATGGAATGAGGGTTCCAAGATCCCATGAATAATATAAAATGAATAATTATATGTTGCTCTTAGGAAACGAAATATGCTTAAACACGCAACTTAAGAATATCTCTCAAACTGTTGACACTTGCATGCTTATCAATTTTTGGCCTTAAGAGCAAATCTCATTTGAGCCAACTCTTGAGTAAAGATATGCACAAGAGCTGCTCTTGAGAGTTTATTCTTAACCCTTTTTCTTAGGACGTCTTCCGCAACCATGCTCATCAGAGTTTCTTTATCGTTAATAATTTATTCCATGGAGAACAAATTCCACGATTATCTTAAGTCTGCATCAATCTTTCGGCTTAATTACTCACATAAAAATAGTCTTCCTTTAAAGTCGTATTCATATTTATTAAATCTGCACTGCTTTGTGGTTTAATATTATAAATAGACGGTGGATTTCAACATATTTACGATGAAAATGAGTAGATCAAACATAGAACAATCAGGAAATTTAACTTTGAAAGTACTATGGCATGATTTTTGTATTAACAATATTATTGAGATATTAAACAAATGACTACATAATTCCTGTGAATTTCACTTAAAGCAGATAATATTTATTTTATATAAATATCCACAGTCCAATTATAAGGTCTACTTAACTAAAGACATTGTTTAATTAGTTTCGTAGTGCACAGTTTATTTAGTTCTTAAATTATTGTCATATGGAGAACGAGCATTATGATTGTTTCAATGTGTTCGAAGTGACAAAAGAGACTCCTGCCTTTGATACAATTTCTTTAGAAATGATTGAAAGGAATTGTGATCGATATGTTACAGGTGGTTCACAGTGAACCTTGTCTGAAACGAATGCTATAGCGCTATATGTAGTCTTGTCCTTGAACAATCATTGACTATTGAATAAAATGAAGCTGATCTCGTTGACATTATTCTTTCATTGTTCATCTTCGACATTTTTGATTTATTCAACCTTGCCTTTGAGGACTGCCCTTAAAGTTCTTCGACTGTTTAAAATTATTGTTTATTCATATGTTGGCATAATTATTAATCTTTAATTCGCGGTTACGATAATAAAAGAAAACTTAATTTATAATGTCAGTACGTCTTACAAGCTCTCTATACTCCATACTCGAACTTTCTCAATTCCACACTTATACAATTTTCACTAGTGACCTATACACCTAACTGGAACAAACTACTACAAAAAGTCTTTGATTGTGCTATTCCGCATACCTCGCGTTACTTCGGTATACATTTCAAAGAAGCTGATTGCAAAATCAAATGAAGATAGAAATTACACAGTCATTGCGAATTAGAATATAATAAAAGTAGCTTTAGGATCTTTGTGAGAAATGAACATTTTTGCACGAATTACAAAAAGCAATTATTTATCACTCGTTGCCTTTTAGAATAATTAAATTGGCAACGATTCTTAGAGGTACCTTGCAATTTCTATTCTCATATACAATTACGATTTTGCTTCTGTCGTCAATTACAAATTAATAAAATGTTGAAATCGTAATCAAAGCAGACCAGGACCAGCAAGTGGCATGGTATGCTTTATGTATCACAAAAATAGTTTAATTTATATTTTACACTCTACCGACCGGCGATTGTTTCAAAATTTTTGAAGATCCACAGTTCTTCATTGAAAACTTTTCAATCGATCTTTCAACGCTGACAGGAATTTTTATTGCGAATCCTCAAGGCACCTTCAGTAACGTTATCTAATAATTTCATTATAAACTACAATGTGGCAGTTTCTTAAGCTTCATTCTGTTAAGTGTAATTTTTGAAAATCCTATTAATAGGCTTCCGGTCGGTAAAGTGTTAATATATATTTAAAAATTAAATAACCTCTCGCGAAGCTAAATATTTCATATATCCACTATTACAAATCAAGTAATAGCTAAGCTTTGTGTATCATAAAATTAATTTAATATATATTTAGTATAATACATTTAATAATTAAATAACCTCTCGTGAAGCTAAATATTTCCCATATTCACCACTGCAAATCAAGTAATAGGTAAGAATTGGATACCACAAAAATAATTTAATATATATCTAATATTTAATAATTAACACTAGAACTACCAAGCAATAAATCTGACCGATGTATATTGCTTTGTAATAATGACAAAATTGCATCCATTCAAATCTCGTAAAATTTTTATCGTAATATTTGCTTCAATGCAGAAATTCATTCAAAACTTTCTGGTCAAAATGTTTTTATAACTTCAGTAATAATAAACGAAAAAATCAGGAACCAGTCATTTCGACAGGTTCAGTAATTCTAATGTTAATGAACCTCCTGTGAAGCTAAATATATTTCCCATACCCACAGCTGCAAATCAAGTAAAACATCACTAAAAATATTTAATTTCATCCAAATTTTCTCTACAATACAGTAAAACAAAAATACGCCTTTCCATGTATAAAACCCAGAGTTAAATTCCCTAAATTTCTTTACCGATATCAATCGCACATACCCTGCACCTCCAGTTTCCCGTCAAACGGCTGGCGAAAAAATCGCGTTAGACACTACATGGTAAACAGTGAAAAATCCTGAACGTATCAATCCGTTACCATTCACATGCAAACGTTAAGGAACCGTTGCTCGGTCGTTTTCTGACGCGCTCGCCGTACAAGTTGGCCCGGCTCGACCAGAGGAATAATTCCTGCAGCGTGGAGGCGAAGGTGAAGGCACACGAAACCGTGTTCAAGACCTAATCATCCTTGAAGCTGACGCCACGAGTTATGAAGCGGCCTGTACGCGTGCCCACGGCACGGCACGGCACGGCACGACAGAGATAAAGAGCGGCAGGGATCGTTGGGACGCGAACGAGTGAGAGAAAGGGTTGGCCACCCCTCTTTGCGCGTCACTACGCTGAAAGGTATACAAAGATAGGCGGTCGTGTGCTCGTATATGCGGATCCGTGCACCCACGTACACCAGCCGCGGCAGTGCATCCAGGCACGGCCACGTATCGCCAGTGTATCGCGTTAATGTACGTAGTAATGCATTATTAAATAATGTCCGGCCGTGCACGAGCGAAGAACGTTCACCTCTGGCCGAGACGAGTCCAGGCCGATCGAACCGGCAACCGTCCGCGCGCCCGTATGTGTGTACCTGCACGTGTAAACGTCTCCGTGTGCACGCGTATGTCCACCTGTACGTGTGTCTGCGTATGCGTCTCTCTTTATGTGTATACGTCTGTAGATGCGTGTCACTGTGTGTATGTGTGTGTGTTCACGGTTTCGATCTGCGCCGTTCCACCTGGTGAACAACTGCTGGCCGAGTTTGGGCTCCACCGCGGCTACCTGATCGATTTCCACGCCTTGGCCGCTTCCTCGTGATTCGACGTGGCCGCGATCGAGCCCCGATTCCACCGGGTGTTTCGAAAGTAACCCCTCCCCCTGCCCCCGTAAACTTTGCGAGAACTGCCGGGGCGGTTTTCGGGTTTCGGAAACTGGGTCCAATCAATGCAGTTCACAGGCGCGCTGTTCACTCTATCTCTCTCTTTCTCTCTTTCTCGTTCTCTGTCGAAGCTACGAGCTGTAACTTCCATCTGGCTGTGTAAAGATCGGATGCTCCAAGTGGTGCCTCCATACCGGCTACGGTTTCCGTTGAGAGGATACTCTCGGAATCGTTGGACTTTGAAACGCTGTTTTGTAAGATAGACCCCGGGCGGAGGCGGTGAAGTGGCATTTTGTGGAGCTGCGGCTGTTGCAACTCTCGCGAGCACTGCGGGTGATTGAATTATTCGACACACGGCACGAAAAATACGTTCATTAGACGTGAGACGGATAGCGTTGTGCTGTTGCGTCCTTGTTGCACCTGCATTTGCATTTCAGCCACCTTGCGGTGCTGTTTGGTTTGCTGGTATACTGTGATTGGAGCTTCTTTGACGGTTCGTCGGTTTTTGTTTTCTAGGAGAGGAAAGGTGTGTTCATTGTATGTCTGTGTAGTATCCAATGGATGTGTATCGACGATAATGAAATAGAAGTTTGTTTCTGTTTCGTAGAGAATAGAATTTGGTAGACCCTGTAAGAAATCTTCAAAGCGTTGTTCAATGTCTCGGTGTAACATTGTGAAAGTAAAGAGAACTCCATTTATGTAGATTGATGTTTAAAATTGATCGTTTTGATATTAATACTTGACACTCCAATGGAGCCACTGAGGAAACATTAACACATTAACTCCCCAACTGACTACCTCAAAAATTCCATAAAATCAAATAAATTTATTTAACGAAACAGCGATTAAAAACTGTAAATATATGGCACATAGTTATCTATTAACCTTCTTGTATTCTTCAGATATTAACTAAATCAAATGCAACGAATATATCAACGTACAAATTTATTTTTAAGCATAGACAAATAATTCTGTCACCCATATACGGGTGACATGGCAGTCAACGTGTTAAAAATTGTCGTACTATTATTTAGTCCTTAGCATTCCAATGGCTCCTCTGAGGCAACACTGAAAATTGTCAGACTATTATTCAAAACAATTTGTACGTTGCAAAGTTTGTAATTAAGAAGTTAGTAAAAATTGTAGTGTTGCCGTACGATTAACAGTAATAAATTCGATATGCACGAAAGGAAATGAACCACTTGCAATGGAATTATTCTAGGACAGAAAGATGTCTCGAATTAGGAATTAAAATTGCTTGGAGTGCAAAGGGTTAGAATGACTTTTACATCGCTGTGTTCGCATTTAACACTAAACCTGCAGAGCATTAAAATGGATTGGCATATATTGTAAAAATGCCAAGATTTCGTTTATTTGCATTATCTGCGATTTTCGTTAGAATGCATAATTGAACAAAGAAATCTATTGAATCGGTTCCTACGGGAGAAATTTTATAACTTCAACAATCGTAGTATAAAGAATCTGGAAAGGGTTATTGGACCTGCTGTGCTAGGTCTAGTCTTAATATTACATCAGGCTTCACAGCAAGTATATCAGTATATTGCGAGCATATTACTCTATTGAATCAATATCTATAAAGACAATTTTATAGAAATAGTATAAAATAGTTAAGGTGTGGTTTAGTATAAAATAATTAAAGTATGCTGCAAGCACATTACTGTGGTAGGTGTAATGTTAAAAAATCAGTAAAAAATGAAGTATTGCACTTACGAGTATCAGTATTAAATTGTATGTTCACGAAAGAAAATGAACCATAAATAAAGCTATTATAATTAAAAAACTGTGTCGTTTTTGGAATTAAAACTACTTGGAGTGTAAAATAGTTAATATAACAATAATATATTTCTAAATCGAACTATGGTGTACTATGTTTTCTGTCGAATCCTCCGACGACGGATGCTGGGCTATCACTGACCCAGTCTGTTAATATCACTGCACCGTGGTTCGATCACTTTTGGTGCCTAGCTGGACAAAATGATTTTTTCACAGATTTTAGCTTATTTGAGGTTTTAATCTTTATAACACAAGTCAATTGTGTTGTTAACGTAAAATGTTATTAATAAATAGTGATATTTGCCCATTGAACTATTCTTCTAACTGCGATAGTTTCCAAGATATATCAATAAAACATGTCTTTCAGATATGTACTTTTTCAAATTTTAATTTCGATGCTATTTGAAATTTCAAATAAAAGTAAAAAGTCTACACTTTTCATTGACAAACTTTTATTTAACACTAATTGACTACTTGACAGTTTTCCGATAGTACGTAAACATTAATAATTAAAAATTGATAATTCAAAATTATCGAGATTGAAACATATATCATGAGATTCTACAATTATCATACATTTAAAATTTATGTGCATTTTTATAAATTTACAAGATATTTTTATCGATTATCAGGACGCGATTGGATAAGTGCCAGTTCATTGTCGCTCGTTAACTCGAAATTTGCTTAATCTTTAAATATTAACACCTAAGATTTAACGTTATTTTATGTAGGTCAGATTGACATAGTTACCTTTGCTTAATTTCAAAATAAATTTTCTCCTGAAATCTCAGATAATGACCCTTCAACATTTAATATTACATTATATGTAAAACGTTTTTGATTTCTAATATTTAATAT
Source organism: Agapostemon virescens (assembly GCA_028453745.1). Taxonomy (NCBI): domain Eukaryota; kingdom Metazoa; phylum Arthropoda; class Insecta; order Hymenoptera; family Halictidae; genus Agapostemon; species Agapostemon virescens. The sequence continues at coordinate 11,968,733 of CM052082.1, read as the reverse complement.
ATCATTATCCTTTATAATAATTATAATATTTAGCGTACAGTTTTTTCCTATTAATCCTTAGCACTTGTCACATTATTATTTTTACAATCATTTTAACATCCCTCCCTTTACATTTAAGAAATTAATAAATATTTAACCCCCATATACGTAAAGTGAAATAATTCATCTACAATGAAAATGTCTTACGTCAACAGCTTCGAGTGCAAAGGGTTAATATACTACCAAATATGATACACAATTCATAATTGTTTACGTAATAATCATGCAACTGTAAAAGAGAAAGAAATAATAATGCAACAATTGCTTAAAAAATTAATTTTTTTGTTTACACAATTTATCACTTACTATAAGAAAAAAAGAGCGCGGTTTGCATACGTATGAACACAATTTTATTACAGGGTAATTTGTGACCCTGCAACCGCCATGTATCTGAGTATAAAATTATCTGCAGTCGTAGGATTAATAATTTTCCATTGTATACTGAATATTATTAATTTTTATTAAGTCCCCATTAATTTAACTTATATAATAAAGTTGAATAAATACTGTCATTCCAGCTGCCTTATTTTTCTCTTAATAGTACTGTAAAATGGCCTTTGAAACTCGTTAGAAACACATTTTAATGTTTATACTAAAGTATAGCAATAATTTTTCCAGCTTCCATTACACGGTTATTTTTCAGAATGATTCCTATAAAAATGCTTCGTTTGCTATTAGAACTGCGTCTACCGTCTGAATTGTATCGAAGTTCCTCGCGAGTAAATTTCGGCGTTCCATTTTGACAAGAACGCGTATTTAATTTTCAAGATAAAACCCATAATCCTTCAGAAATTCCGAAATTCCTTCAACGATCCAGATATTCTACATTCCAAAAGATAACTATGTAATAGCTTTATCGAAAAACGGATATAGAGAACCGTTTCTACACCGAGAAGAGAGTTGTTGAAAATTAGCTCCGTGCACTGTATCATCGAGTTAGACTCGCGATGAAGATTTCTAACAATCTTTACGAAAGATGTTTCTCATCAATTTTCCCTGCATCGAAATAAAGTTGCAAGTTCTATCTTCGTACGACAAAGAAATTCTAATCACGACAATCATAAACTAAATCATAGTGCAAGGAGTTGACACTAGAACTACCGAACAATAAATTCAACGATATATGGTTACTTTGTAATAATAACAAGACTGCATCTATTAATATTTCATATAATTCTTATTGTAACATTTACGTTATTCAAGAAGTACATCACAAAACTTCTGATGAAAACATTTTTACAACTTCAATAATTACGAAAGAAGAAACTAGAGACCAGTGAAAATGACTGGTTTGGTAGTTTTAGTGTTAAACGATATATCGCGGAATTAAGTATTTCTAGTTTGTACTTGAATTATGCGAAACTACATTTTTACGTTTCTAATCCGTTTTGAGATTTGCCTAATTGAAGATATTCTATTTTTTAACCCCTTGCCTTACAATACCGTGTCAGACACGTATTGCAGATTTTTAACAAAGTCTAAAGAATAATTATGTTATTAACTCCGCTTAAATCGAAACAATATTCTATTTGGTTGCTGTCAACGTACAACCATCGGAGAACATATAGGCATACGGCAGTTATAAGTTTTCTTTTTAATTTCGCAAATTTGGAACTACAAAAAAATTCTAATCACTGCATCTGTAAAATAAATCCTAAGGATTAAAGAAGTACACCTGAAAATTTCTGATGGAAACATTTTTATAACTTCAATAATTGCGAAAGAAAAAATTAGGGATTAGTCAAAGTGACTCGTTTGGTAGTTTTAGTGTTAAAGAAACAGAATTTTCAAGTGTACGCATAAATGTTAACAGGAATCAATTTGTATGAAATATTAACGCGAATCCCGTTAAACAGAAGTTTCCTCGAGACTTATTGGTTGACGGGCGTTCTTTGATTATTGAAGCCGAAACGTTCGGATTCGATGAGCTGCTTCCTTCTTTCTGAACCTTCAGCTTTAATCGTTTGCGCGGAAATGTTTTGTGTGTCGGACCCGTGGCGCTTGGAACTGCCACTTGAACCATCGATTCGCTGCACCTTACCATTTCTTTACGACAAACGACTGTTTGGGAATTTCGATGTTTCATCGATCGAGAACTTTCAAAATTCATCTGTAACATAATATAAACACACGGCCGCGATTAACACTTTACCGACCGAGGACTGTTTTTTAATTGTTAATTTAAATTTAATTTTTAATTTTAATTTTAGAACTTTTTAACCCCTTGGCCTACGACTAATTTTACAATAACAGTGACTTTCTTCGTCCTCCGTAGAACGACAAAAAGAAAAGACAAATTTGTAGTTACTGCGTGCCTACCTATTCTCCAATGACCATATACGATCAACAATTAAATAAAATATTATTTCCGTTTAAAGAAAATTGAGGAAATACATGTTTAGAAGATTTAGTTCGAAATTTTGATCACGAGTCTGACTCGTTGTTGTAGGGCAAGGGGTTAAGGTCCACAGTCAATGATTGAAAACTTTTCAACCGATCTTTCAACGCTGACAGGAATTTTTAAGTAAGAATTCCCAAGGCATCTTCAGTAACGTTATCGTCACATTTCGGTGTCTTCAAACTTTTTCGGTGGTCTTTCACGTTCTTCGTTTCTCGCGTGAATATCGCCACTTTTGAGTATTTTAAACCACTCAAAGCACTGTGATTTACCAAGAGCATGCTCGCCGGAAGCTTCGACAAGCATTCGATGTGATCCTGCAGCAGTTTTTTACAAATGGTAACAGAGAATCAATGCTGTCCGAAAATCGTAGTTTCCAGGCACAAAATTCGACATGTTCAACGCTATTAAAAACTACACTGTTGTATGAAATTTGTATCAGGCGTCAATGATGCGGTTTGACGGTGACTATACTGACAACTAGTACAGACCAGGGTATGTTCATTATTATTTTTTTTACAATACACGATCTTTCATTGGCTGTTTCAACAGCTGTTTTGTCATTGTACACGAAATTCTACAACGTAATTGCTTATTTCCCATGAATCGCATACTTCGAGCTCCCGATCATGTTCTACGTCGTTGAAGGAAAACTACATGAACGTTATTAAGAAACCAACCCTTAACACTAGAACTACCAAACCAGTCAAAATGACTGGTCCCTAATTTTATCTCCCACAATTATTGAAATTAGAAAAGTATTCTCAACACTGTTTCGAATGAACTTATTCATTGAATGCAGTCTTGTTGTTATTACAAAGCAATATACACCTTCAGCATTTATTACTCAGTAGTTCTAGTGTTAACAGCCGAGGGGCTCCGCTACGACCATATGAAAGAAATGTCCCTTATTACGAAACAGTATTTATACTTTATTACTTTATGATAAGCGAGTATTACAAAAAGAGGCTCTCGGCAGCTAAAGGTTAAATGTAGCCACGCCTGGGCTATCTTTTCGGTGGCCAGCACGCATCGGTGACAGCGGAGCGCTGCGAATCAAAGAAATTCGTTAGCGAATGGCATCGCGGAAGAACGGCATAAACAGCTAATAACCATTATCCTGGAAGAGACAAGCGGTGTCGTTAGGGGACAGCGTGGTGACACACCTCGGAACGGTCCTCCGCATCGAAAGCCAGCCATGCCATCAGAACGCTCCACGTGGTCGGGTACTCACCCTCGGTCCATCCCCTTTCGAAGCAATCGAAGCAAAGTGGTCGTACAGTGTCGTGCTTCGAGGTTGATTTAATCTTCAAACAATTCGACTCGGTGTGGTTTAGACTCCGGGTCCGGTCCGGTTTGTTTGTCGAGCCACGGTTGTTTGTACCCTTCGCTAGCAGCGCCTCCACCCCCTGCGACCCACCCCCACGGCTCGTTCCGTGCTGCGAAGCACATACCTATAGCAACTTAGGAGTCGCCAGTGAGTCTGGACCCTAACAAGAAACTTACCCTTCCGTCCAACCTCCCTTTCTTGGCCCCCGGACGTCCTTCCTTCGCTGCTGCTTGTGGAAGGAGCTTGATGGTAACAGGCGAGAGAGAGAGAGAGAGAGAGAGAGAGAGAGAGAGAGAGAGAAAGAGAGGGGGGGAGCTGCGGGGGCTCGTTCGTTGGATGGAAGCCGGGGAGTTTCGGTCTGCGAAGGGTGGAGGAGAGGTCGGAATTGTAGGGAATGTCAGGGGGTGCTAGGACGCCAGGGGTGTAACAGGGGCGACGGCATTACCTAAGGGTCTAATACGAGGACGGGGAGAGAAGGGAACCTGGGGGCAAGGGAAGCGAATCGGGGCGGGCGGAGATAGAAAGAGAAGTTTCTTGCAAAAAGACACCAGAGGACAAAGGGGTACCGACAGACCGGACTGGCGACTTTGGCTCGGACGAACAAAGAGAACGTTTAATCCCGACGTGTTACCCTGAAGAAACCATTCGAGCCCGGTCATCCGGCATTGTTCCTCGTCCCTCCTTTTGTCCTACTTCCGACTCTCGCTCGCGCAATTAGTCGTATGCACTTTGAACAGACCTCCACGTTCCTGATGATTTTTCGTACCGTGAACCGCGTGTCGTTGTTTCGCGTGCGACTCCTTCGGAGTTTAGGGTTGGCGCGCGTCGATGGACGTCCGTTAAGAGAACAGACCACTTTGGGGGAGGAATCGCGCCCCTGAGGATCACGGGGACTCTGTGCTCGTTGGAAAGAGTCTACCGGTAATATGCTCGCAGCATACTTTAACTATTTTATGCTTCCAAGGCGAATCCCTTGCTGGATAATGTCTAGACAGTGAATTGTGTAAAGTTGTTGCGATTTCGACAGTGAAACCTGGCGCAATATTAACGCTAAACCTTTCAAATGAGCCTTTTCAGATTTTTTATTTTACAATTGTTGAAGTTATAAAATTGTCTTTATAGGAAGCGATTCAATAGAGTCTATCGGTAATGTGCTCGTAATATTCTTTAACTATTTTATGCTTCCAAGGCGAATCCCTTGCTGTATATATGTCTAAACAGTTAATTGTATAAAGTTGTTGCGATTTCGACAGTGAAACCTGGCGCGATATGAACGCTAAACCTTTCACCACAGCGGGTCAAATGACCCTTTGCAGATTTTTTATTTTACAATTGTTGAAGTTCTAAAATTGCCTTCATATGAAACGATTCAATAGATCTCTCTGCTTAATTGTACTTTGTAATACAAATCGCAGATAATCTAAACAGATGAAATCTTAGCATTTTTATAAGGCAAAATATACATCAGCTAATGTGAATCCTCGGTACGATTAGTGTCAAGCCCTTGCATTACGATTTATTTTATGGTTGCAGCGATCAAAGGTACTTTTATAAATAACATCTCAGAAGAACACAGTAGTTTGTATTTATTGTATGCCCTATATCAAGAAAAGCATATGTGAAAGTATAATGAAAAAAATATGAATTATACAGTGAACTCACAAAAACTCATAAAAAATATTGTTTCACAAATCTGTACGCTTATTACCATGTGTAGTAACACTATAGCCAATCCAAACAATTTTTCAGTCATCTTATACAGGATGTCAAGCAATTATGAATAAAAACCATTACATGTAAGTGGTATACACCTTAGATTTTACTCTACTTTACTTATTGTGCTCTACTCCCCGAAAAATCATAAAAATATTTGTTTTCAAAAAGTCAATCGAAATCAATTTTATGCAGTATTTTCTTCACAGATCTTTACCGATCTTAAAATGTGGAATTTAATTGTTACGGTTTCTACACGTAATTTCTTGACACCATGTACATAAATACATAACTGCAAATACATGCAAATCTTGATTGTGTACAATTTCCTCTTGCGTATTCCCATAAATTTATGAAAATGATTTCATTTACAGCTTGAATTTTATTTTGCATGTAATGAAGCAACGCGTCGCGAATTTGCAAAAATCCGAAAGGAAACCAAGACTTAAGAAAGTCGTATACTACGTATGAAATGATTCAACGTTTTTCTTTTTTTTTTTTTTCATATAACAGCTACTTAGAAAAAGCATTGCAGAAAATTTTGCATTTTATACTATTACCGTCGTTTACAGTTTTGCAGTTTCGCCACTCCGGACTGACAACGCGATTTTAGCGAGCAGTGGACAAGGTTCTGCCATTGTTTCATTGAATTCGTCGCCTCTATTTTGCTCTGCCTCACTGGTTTGTCAGTGCGTCTCTCTCCCTCGTTAACAACACCGGAACAAGGTCCGCCAACTGTCAGCTACCTTCAAAATACGATGATAGGGATGCAAATACGATTATGAATACAATGACAAAGCGTGATTCCAGGGTGGAGTTAATACGAACAACCGATCAATATTTATTACACTCGTTTCGTTTTATTTAAAACAGTATGTCCCTTAATTTGTGTACCCCTGCTTTAAACGATTGGAACACTGTTTTTTTTATACAGTAAAGCGATCTCGTGTTCCTTAACTTTTGTGTTATGTACTACACATAATCGTTCTATGTTCTTTAATTTTTATACTTATATCACTGTTTTATTGTACAGTAAAATAGTCTTTCATTCTTTAATTTTAATGCCATTACTTTAAATGTTTGGAACAATACTTTGTTTTGTAGTAAAATTATTTTGTATTCTTTCATTTTTTTTATACTAACACTACCAAGTTTAACACAAGGATCACTGTTTTATTATACAGTCAAACGATTCTTCGTTCCTTAATTTTAATACCACTGCTTTAAATGCTTGGAGCAATGCATTATTTTAAAGTAAAATGATTTTGTGTTCTTTCATTTTTTTTATAATAACACTATTAAGTTTAACACTTGGATCACTGTTTTGTTATACAGTAAAATGGTCCTTCGTTACTTAATTTTAATACCACTACTTTAAATGCTTGGAACAATACTTTGTTTTGTAGTAAAATGATTTTGTATTCTTTCATTTTTTGTATACTAACACTACCAAGTTTAACATTTGGATCACTATTTTATTATACAGTCATATGGTCCTGTATTGCTTAGCTTTTCTTATTTTATCATACAGAGATTTTTATATACTACCACTTCTTTAACACCAGAACTACCGAACCAGTCAAAACGACTGGTTCCCAATTTTTTCCTTCACGATTACTGAAACTGTGAGAATAATTTCATTGAAAATTATGAATTTCTTTATTAAAGCAGAGATTGCAATAAAAATTGAACGGGATTTTGCCATTGATACGTATCAATACACATCAGTTGCATTTCTTACTCAATAGTTCTAATATTAAACATTTGGAATGTTTTAGTATACACTTAAAGTACAATTAAACTCTTGAAGTACAGATATATTATACAGCGAAATGATCTTACTTCCCTTTTTTATTAAAACAATTACCAAAAATTACTGTAGCTAAAGAAAATATTTAAAACCTCATACAGTTTCGTAAAATAGTATATGTTGATTGAATATTCGATATGTATGTTAACACGTTAAGCGCCACGCCGGTCCCTGGGGACCGGCGCTGGACTTTCCGTTCAGGCCTCGTCGGTCCCTACGGACCTGCGACAGATTTTTCGTTCTGCTATCGCGGCGCGCGTTACGTTACCCGACTGTTTATACTCTGATTCGTTTATCGGCGAGCGGCCCGACAAGGCCCGCCTGACGGCTAACCGAGGCTTGAACGAAACGGCACAGAAATTCGGCGTGGCGCTTAACGTGTTCAAGAGGAAGGTTTGGGGAAGATTTTAGCGTTTGAACCATGTCGATAGCTCTAATAGTTTGGCCGGGGCACGACTTCAAAGATTTGCCAAATATTGCCACAAAATCGCTAAATATTGAAGGTAACCCCCTTCTTAAAAACGCGAAAAATCTTTAGGTCTCCGATTCTTGTGTAATTTTGGTTACACGTTTCTAGATGGGTAGGCAGAGTGTATGCCAAATTTTAGCTCGATCGGAATCGAATTGCAGTCGTGGCACGACTTTGAAATCTCGGGGCGATCAATGGCGAAAATGGGAAAAATTGGGGTTGATAAAAGGTAGCTTCCTGAAGTCCCCTGATATGCTAGCCTAGATTTTGTGGGCTTTTCTTAAAGAGGAAGGTTTGTGGAAGATTTTCGCGTTTGAATAATGTCGATAGCTCTAATAGTTTGGCCGGGGCACGACTTCAAAGATTTGCCAAATATTGCCACAAAATCGCTAAATATTGAAGGTATACCCCTTCTTAAAATCGTGAAAAATCTTTAGGTCTCCGATTCTTGTGTAATTTTGGCTACACGTTTCTAGACACGTAGGCAGAGTGTATGCCAAATTTCAGCTCGATGGGAATCGAATTGCAGCCGTGGCGCGACTTTGAAATTTCGGGGCGTTTAATGGCGAAAATGGAAAAAATGGGGTTGATAAAAGGTAGCTTCCTAAAGTCCCCTGAAACGCTACCCTAGATTTTGAGAGTTCTGCTTAACACGTTAAGCGCATTATGTTACTCGACTGTTTATACTCTGATTCGTCTATCGGCGAGCGGCCCGGCAAGGCCCGCCTGACGGCTAACCGTGGCTTGAACGGAACGGCACAGAAATTCGGCGTGGCGCTTAACGTGTTAAGTATTAAGAATATTAAATGGATTTATTAAAAAATGAGTCCTCAACTTCGATAATATGAGACTGTCGAAGGTTCTTGAAATCGAATCGTGAAATCTCGAGTTTTAAACAAAATTGAAATAATATAATACAGTTTACATTAGGTTGTAAAAAATCATAGGAACATTTATATTTTAGTTGACAATGTTCGACCGTTCGTGACACTAGATAGTATTACATATTTATATGATTTTCGACACGGAATTAAATTTGCGGCGAGAAATTTCATGGCACATACTGCGTGAATTAAATCCCCCAGGTAATTAATCCCTTTGAGGGGGGCCCGAAAATGCGAGCGTCCCGTTAATACATGTTTTTCGGTGTACGATGACGAGGATCAACGGGCGAACCCGCAGAACGAGGGGAATCCGGGATCATGATTGAGGGTTGGTTTCTATAAGGCTCGGCGAACCGGGCAGAAGCCTGAAAAATATCTTTCCATATCAACCCTCGTCCTCCGGTACCCTCTAACCCATGCGTACCTTTTTGCATTCTTTCCCGACGTGCCCCATCCTTTGTCCTGCGCTTCAGAAATATCGACGAGAATTTAGTGACAGCTAAAGAACAGGAGGAAGGAAACCTTCTTCGGGTTCGAACAGGTGCACTATTCTTACTCAAAATATTGGATAGTCGAAACAGTATTCAGAGACTTTTGTCACTTTTTAATTAAATGTTTCTTTCATTCGAAATGAATCTTATTCAAGTATATATTGGCCATTATTATCTATGACCATTTGCCATTTTTGGGCTAGCGCCATAATCCCATCGGAATAGAACTTCTGTGGTTTATTGCTTAAAAACTTGGCCAAGTGATTTTCACAGTCCTTTTTTGAATGCAATTTTTTACCATCAAAGTAGTTTTGCAAAGATCTAAACAAACGATTATCTGATGGTGCAAGGTCTGGGCTATACGGTGGATACATCGAATCTTCTTAGCCAAGCTCAAAAATGGTTCGATTTCATTATGTTCGAGCAATGATTCGCAAATGAAAACTCGATCTATCAAATTTTTCTCTCTTAAATCATCAGGCATCCAAACATCGAACTTTTTTTTGTATCCAGTCTGCTGCAAACGATCCAAAACGGTTAAATGCTGAAGGTTTTTTTCTGTATCGTCACATATGGTCAAACTTCGGTTTCATATTTACAAACTTATTTGTTCATTGTTATTTTTTTACAGTGCACAAAAGCGCAAAACAGCTTTTTTGTCGTTGTACACGAAATCTAACAACGTCGTTGCTTATTTGCAATAAATCTCATACTTCGAGCTCCCTAATCATGTTCTACGTCGTTGAAGGAAAACTACACGAACGTTATTAACACGTTAACTGCCCAACTAACGACTTTAAAAATTCTATAAAATCAATTAATTTATTTAATGAAGCAGCGATTGAAAACTTTAAATGTATGGCATATAGTTATCTACCAACCCTCATGTATTCTTCAGATATCCACTAAATTGTATGCAACGAATGTATTAAAGTACAAATTTATTTTTAAACATGGACAAATAATTCTGTCACCCATATATGGGTGACATGGCAGTTAAAGTGTTAACCCTAAACCTACCACGGTGGGTCCAACGTGGTATTATTGAAGTTATAAAATTGCCTTAATAGGAATCGATTAAGTAGATTCCTTTACTCAATCGTATATTTTAATAAAAATCACAGAAATTAAATAATGTCTTGTCATTTGTACAAAAAAATAATGTGCGCCAATCAATTTTAATGCTGGGCAGGTTTAGTGTTATGAAATCGCGCCTTAACCCAATTGGCATACAATGAAGTCTGTTAGACGTCATCCATTTCATGTACCATTGTAGACTTTGACGTCTCCGAGACGTCAAGAGCTGTTTCTAGGGGATGCCGAAAATTCGAGTACCAAGGTATATAAAAAACTGTTCTTCTATCTGCTTGACATAGCTGCTTATAATGCTTATGTTAATGCAATATAAATTTCGAAATAAAATGTTTTGTTTCCGAGCGTGCATATAACTGTTCAGTTGTATCTGTACGTCAAGGGGTTAACGGCCGAGAGGCCTCAAATTTGCCCATAAATTCGGGTTTCATATTTACAGATCTGGTACTTATAAAATAATATAAAACAGCCATATTTACGTAGATACAAATACTAGTGCAGAGATACAAATACTTTCTGCTTTGTTCGGATTCGTGCAAGAAGCGAGGCTGCACTGTGCCCAGATCGATGACCATTCGGCGGCGAAAACAGAATCACTGGTGACGGTCAAAGACAAAGACCGGTAGCAACATTATTGTAGAGATGTTCAAGGGTTGCGGAAAAGCGTGCCGCATCGATTTTCCGCAGGATGTGGAGCAGGGGCAAAAAATCATCGTCCGGAGCACTCGAAAAATAACTCTCCACCTTCATCTACCGGTAGAGCTGCCCCCTACACTACTCGCCCCGTCTCTCCACTCCCTTTTTCACCCCCCAGCGAAGGGCTGGCAGGTTTTTTGCCTCGGGCGGTTCGAAAGGGCGATCGGGACGAGGGACGGGGGTGGGTGGCAGGAAACCCAACCTAAGAGACTCGATCCGAGAAGCACGGCGTAGGCTAGAAAGAGAATAAGGGTGGCCGGGAGCCTGGCGGGGGTGGCAGAAGATGAAATGGGGGTAAAGATACGAAAGGAGGACTCAGCCGGAGGATCCACGGGGACCACCTAAGGTATAAAGGACGACGTTCGGTCTTTCCACCCCCATATTTGTTCCCTCTACGGTCTTCGTGCTTCCGTCAGTGTGCACGTTTCTCTACGTGTGGGGTATGTTCGTTGCAGAAGTGCTCGTATATATGTGCTTTCATAGCTGCGGTTATGTACACTGTATCTGGGGCTGGATTCGCCGGGAATCTATGATAAGAATGACTGTAAGAAAAATTACAGATTAAAGCTTCGCGAATACTCGCTGCTATTCAATCGGTGCGCAATTAACTCTTTACAATACAATTTACTTATGGCTACAGCAATTGGAACTTATTTATAGTTCATAATTTTCTAGAGGAAGAAAATTGATCGGCGGGTCACGAAAGTATTCGGACACTTTTTAATCCTTTGCACTCGAAGCTGTTTTAACTCCAAGGTATTTTATCTGGCCTAAAATATTTTCATTCTACACGATATATTTCATCTTATGCATTCGATATTTGTTTACTGTTACTCGTCCTAACAACAATTAAATTTTTAAGAATTTCTTTGACACAAGCATAGCGATGTAAAGATTGTTTTAAACAGTGCTGTTTTCAGTGGTGCCTGAGAGTCACCGTTCGAGTGCAAAGGGTTAACAAGTTGAACGCGGAACTATTTTGCTTTGCTTTCAAGTCACATTTTATTTCATTTTAAATGGAAAGAATAGAACTGTGCTTTTCTGTTTCAAATTTATTAAAATAGTGTGAATATTCTTTAATATTGTATAAATTATATATATATCACTTTAATTTGTAAATTTTATACGTTCAGGCCTCAGGAGCTGACACAGCACTTAGCATGTTAAATAACTTTTATAAGATTGCACTAAACATCTTGATTTTCTCAAGCAATTAAATGCATTGATTTACTAAGTAATATGATACGAACGCGTCTCACGGGGATTGAAATTATTTTAATTAGTGGAAAATTATTAAACTTTTACGCGTATATATACTTTAAAAAAATGTTTATTACTCTTTTATCGTTTGTGCCAGAAAATATTCTGCAATTAATGTTATTAAAAACGTTACAAAGAAAATGAAAATTGTTTTACTATATTATTCTTTATGCGTGAAAATAGTTGGCAATTGATGTTATTAAGAGTATTACAAACAATGTGAAAATTGTTTAGGTTACACATACGATGTAAAATTATGTATATACGTTTCGAAAAAATGCTTAACATTGTTTCACCATTTGTGCCAGAAAATAGACCGCAATTGATGTTATTAAAAATGTTAAAAAGTGAACATTATTTAAGTTAACACATACAGTGTTGAATCAAGAAGTCCTAGTGTATATATAAATTTTGAAAAAGATTTTTTAAATATTATTTTTTCATTTACGGGGCAGAATAGTTGGTGCTATCTCGCTCACGATTTTTTCAACCTTTTTGCCAGAATGTAACCGTCAGAACGATGTTAAAGTTTAAACACGGCGAAAATTTCATCGCGAAAAAATATGGTTCATGAAGTTGCTTATCGCAAACTGTAATACTTCATTAGTATTACGTAACATGATCTTGATTGCGTTACATAGGTATATTTCGTGGCGTGATTTTGTTTTCTAGCGGAGCTTAATAGGATGCATAAATACGATATTTATAGATTATCATGGGATATTACGTTATTACAATCTATTGAGAAGAACATTAACAGTATTAATAACGGATTGTGAATACTCAACAAGCCTCTACTTAAATATACATAATTGATGCTATAATTTTTACAAACACGAAACAGTTCGATAAAGTTATTAACATCATATTTTACAGATTATTGTTACTGACTTGGAACATAATGAATATTACAATTGAGATATTGCAAACGGTTAAATAACAAAAGTTATATTATTAGCACTATGGCATAGGGTAACATTTAATTAAATAAATAAAACTAATAAAAATGAGGAAGTTACCAACCACTGCCAACAATCTTCAATTCGATCAACGTTTTCTTTTATGCATAATCCAATTCGTAAGAAGTTCGCAATGGCGTATTATTAATAATAAACTTACATTGCATTGTATCTGGACAACAAAAACAGTTAGCATTAATCAACAAATCGTAGCAGTACTAAGATTAAATTAATAACTAGGTTTTATACATTTACAATAAAAAAGAAAGTATTAACTAGTGAAAGAATTTGAAGAATGTAAAGACATTGTTATATTATTTTCAACTTAATAAAATTATTAAAAGAAGAAATAAATAAATGTTTATGTTTAATACATGTTATGCATAACGAAAGTTGCTTAATTTAATAAAACAGAATATAAAGTTAATAATAGAACACAACATTTTACCAAAACAGGATCCAAGTAAACATTTGTTTGTACTTTCAATAATTTTAGTAATTTGAAAGTAATATATTAACATTCTTAAATTCCTTCAATCTCTCTAAATCATACATAAGTACAGAGAAAACAATATTTCAAATGGAATTAATTATTAATTAAAATTAATTTTGTTATTGTTCACTTTGTATAAAGCTTAGTATACAGGATATGCATCAACGTGTGTTACTTTTATATTATAGGTAATGTTTAATTGTATGTTGACTATGCTAATAATAGTAACAATGATAATAATAAACGCAATTTAAAAATATAAAGAAAAAGGAAGTATATAAATAAATGTATGTAACGAGTAAGGTAAAATGAAAAGTAACATAATAAAATATTTTTATACCTAACATTTTTCTTGCTATTAATACGTATGTCGGCTACCATAATAATCATCAATACTTCTCGACAGTATACTCTTTAACACTAAACTTACCATAAGGAGTTATTTAAAAACTTTAATATTTATGATTCTTTATGAAATCTTTATCTTAAAACTACAAATTAAATAGTACCTATAAATCGCAGAGTAGTTTAAAGATATTTTTCGTAAATCATAATTAAACCTTGCATACTGGATCTTTTGTATACTTATGAAATTAATGTTATTCGAAACTATTGACAGCTATATTCGTTGATTTTCTAAAACTTGCGTCTGAAGATATTTCTCACTCGCTACTCTTTCTGCATTCTCTAATATAACATTTTAATCATTCAACTTAATAATCGATCAGTTAAACGAAGGTACTCCCGCTCTGGGTCGGAACAGATCCAAGGCCGGCCGACGAAGGGTTAAAGAATCTACCGACACTAGGGTAACTGGCAACCACGCCAAGACATGCAGTCCCCCGATTCCTCCCCGATGATTTAGAAAAGCTCGCGAGCACCTTTTTATCACAGCATAGTCATTGGGGGAGGGTCCATTAAGGTTGTGCCATCGTCTCAAGCGCACCAGTAAAATCCGGAAGAAACGCATTGTCTCTGGCTATTATTCTAGAAGCGAAATTTTGAACGTCGGTGGCTGTTTCGCATTTATTGCTACTTCATACTTCGCGCAATTTCCAGCCAACGCAACGGAAAGGGGCGAACAAAGATCATCGGATCCTCCATAAATCGGCGCGCGACGGTAGGGGAGGGTTGTGGCACCTAAGAGAGATAGACAGAGAGACAGAGAGAGGCAGAGAAAGAGAGAGAGAGGGAGAGAAAGACAGAGAGACAGAGAAAAATAGAGACAGAGAAAGAGAGAGACAGAAAATGACAGAGAGATAGACAGACAGAGAAAGAGAGAAAGACAAAAGACGACAAAGAAAGAGACAGACACAGAGAGACATAGAAAACTAAAGAAAAAGAGAGAAAGAGAGACAGAGAAGCAGAGAAAGTCAAAGAAGGAGAGAGAGACAGAGAATGCCAAAGAAGGAGAGAGAGACAGAAACAGCCAAAGAAGGAGAGAGAGACCGAGAAAGATAGAGGAAGAAGAGTGTGACAGAAAAAGATAGACGAAGAGAAAGAAACAAAGAAAGATAGAGGAAGAGAGAGAGAGAGAGAGAGAGAGAGAGAGAGAGAAAGAGCGAGGGGGGAGAGAGAGACATCGCAGAGGCTTCTCGATCCTTGGTCGAGAGTCTGCCGCGATACCGAAATTGCAACGTCGATGCAATTTGCCGCGGCCGCGGAGCATTACGCGGCACAAGATTCGACGATATTTCCGCGATGCATCAAGCCCCGGTGCCAGCTCCGTGACACGGTTCCGCCGGCACTTGGCGAAGAAGCTCCCCGGGCTCTAGCTCCGGCGCAAAAAGGATGACTAGTCGGGTTGAAAAGGAGCGAAGGCAAAGAAGAAGCCGTGGCGGCGGAGGGTTGGCGAAGGGGAGGGCTGAGGTACCGGCAAAAAGAAGAGGAAGAATCCGTGAAAGTGGTGGTGGTGGTGAGGCGACGGTGAGCGTCGAGGATGGGACGCGTCGGTGGCAACGTGGGAGAGTGGCAAGGGCCGGGGAGGGACCAAAGGGGGGAAGGAGGCCCTGGAAGACTACACCAAGAACATATCCCTGCTTGAGAAGTTCTCCACGCCACTTTCCGCCTCTATTGTGATTTATGCGCGCGATGAGGGTGGCTACGGGCCACTATACGGGTTTTAGATTCCGGGATCCACCGGACCGTGGATGGTCCACGATCGTTTTCAACGAGATTACAAAGGATCGTCGACTCGCTGGTCCATACCAAGCAGGAGGACGTGAAACGTTTCGGAATACTCTACTTTTCGACTTCTAACTTCCCCCTCCCCCTCTCACCCTCCCTCCTCACCGACCACCACTCCTGCCATGCTCGACAATCCCGACGTGGATCGTCTGCCATCCTATTCCTGCCCTTGTCCACTCTGGCCCTGTTGTTTGCCATGTCGTATAATTTGATATTTCGAGGCTAGCCTGTTATTAGGTTAGATTGAACGGACGAGAGCGATGACTCTCGGTCGATGACGATTCTCGCAGCACGTTGTATCGCGGGACACCCGGCTCTTGGTTGATAGCGATTGCTCAATTAAGTGGGACGTCCGTAGTGATTTTGGTGAGCTTGGAATTAGACCAGCTGTAAACCGAGAGCGTCGGAATGCGTTCGCGTACAAATAAATTATCGCTCGACAGGACTCGGGAAGATTGTTCCGAGTGACGTTTAGCGGGAATGTTATTATGTTGTACCGGAACGATCGCGAACGAATGATTTCGATGTAGTTTCTTTTAGATGTGTGAAGCTTCACTGGAAGCGTAACTAGGATCTTGTGCATCGATTGTAAGAAACAGGAGTCGAGCAAACTGTTTCTTCTTTCTTTGCTTCTCCGTGTACGGCGCCGGAGTTCATTTTCACCTAGAGCATTCAATTACTCAGTTATAGTGATTAAATTGAATGAATAATTGTTACTAGACAGACTCTGTATGTAGAAAGTGTATAAAAAGTATTCAGTCTTAACTATCATGGGAGAGTTCTTCACTTTTGGATCGGTGAGAATCTGTCGAAAAATTTTGCCACAAAATTATCCATCGAATCCTTCGCTACAGGCTAGTGAAATAATATAAATTAAAAACACTCATCTAATTGGTCCTTTTAACACTAGGCTTACGGAGTAATAAAAGCGACTATTTTCCATTACTTTACAAGAATGAAAGAAAAAAGTGAAAGAAAATGGCTAAGAAAATAGCTAAGGAATTTTTAGCTATTTTTGTACAATTCGTATCCTCAGAAATAGATTTATCTAATAGTTCTTCCTAGATGCAATTTACAATTTCAATATTTGCAAATTATTATGTCGAACTGGAATGATGGCGAATGATCGATTCGTTAACGAACGAAAGATGTATTTTGTTTTAGACGTGTATTACAACCCCTTGCCATACAATTTTCTTTCCAACTAAAGCTGCCATAACGTTTTCATCACTAAAAATGTTACAGAAGAGAAAAGATCATTTATATTTCCTGTACTGTTGCATTTGCTTCAGTGCTGAAATATTGTTTGCAAAAGAATAAAATTTGATTCCATCTTGAAAGGAAAGTAAAATATTTATATTGTTTAGACTTTGTTTAAAATCATTCTTCAGGAAAATATAATGAAAGTACCATGCACTCACGCTTGTATTGAAGCATACAGATAACGGTTAGGAGTCCATCAAAATGGACGTCATACAGAAGGGGTCCTCAAACTCGTAAAGTTTAAGAACCACTGTCGTAGAGTATGCTATACCCGTTTTGTGGGAGAACTTAGGAGACCCTGTATATCATCTTTAATAGTTTGGAAATATTCTTTGAAACTTTTGAGTGTGTTTGTTAAATATATTAGTCTCTGTGTAGGTGTTAGATGTTCCAAAGGAAACGTAATTTTGTTGGCATATTTACCGAGTAAATATAACAAAGAAGTATCCTACGAATTGGATACCGGAAACGCCTTGCTAAAATGCTATAACAGAATTATTAAACACGAGGACAATAAGACGACAGCTGCGTTATGGCACACGATATGTACGTCCAAGCCTTTTATTTAATTTTAACATTGATTAAACTTATTATCTGAAACTGTTAAAAATTAGCAGTACAATTTGCAGCCTCCAGTTTTCAGTTATATTTTTAATTTCATTTACAGTAGTATTACTTTTGTTTCATTTATCTAAGCTAAACGACTACCAAATGATAGCAATCGAACATGCAATAAGTTGTACAAAGACTATTCTTAATTTTTAGTAGTTTTAACATTTCCTAATGTATAATAAATAAATATAAAAATTATTATTATATTTTATTTAAATTAACCTGTGCAATAGTTACATATTTCTTTGTTCCCTTGGTTTTCAAGGTTATTGGCATTTCTCCTTCAATTTAGCGAGCTTATCTAAGCTACTAAGCTTTATGAACGTCCTGTAATTTTATCGTGCAGTACACGTATAACGTTTTTATCACTTCCAAGTCTCTCCAGATTTGTTTCAAAAACCTTGAAATTTTTAAGTCTTTTGTCGAAGTTTGGAAATCTTCCAGCACCAGTTTCCACGATACCAGGTTTTACTGAAGGTAGAAGATAATCCAAATGAACTTTATGTTCCACATTTCTTAAAACCTCGTGCAAGCCAAACTATACAATTCAGTGTTAGAAATTACGAAAATACTGAAAATTATAATACGGAAATAGTTTAAATAATCTTCAACTTTAATAATGCTTTACTGTACAACGAAATAACTAACATTTCTAATACCAGATTGCTTAAATAACCAATTACTAATTTTCAACTTTACAATTTTATTAATTTCCAGTATCTACGATTTTTTTTTAACCGATTTGTATTGTTATGTAATAATGACAAAATTACATCCATTCAAATCTCCTACAGTTTTTATCATAATATCTGGTTCAATGAAGAAATTCATTCGAAACTTTCTGGTGAAAATGTTTTCATAACTTAAATAATTGTAAACGAAAAAATCAGGAACCACTCATTTTGACTGGTTCGGTAATTCTAGTGTCAAATCAATCTTTAGTACAGATAGAATACCTAAAGAAAAAATTTCAAACAGTACAAGTTACAGAAGCCAGTACCTCAAAAGTTCGTAGACCGAAGATTAGATCTCGTGTAACTGATTAGGTCTACCGTCTTGTTCCTAGTACAAAACACAATCTCATCGATCAATCTGTTGTCAGTGTCTTGTAACACAGAAAACAATCTCGTTTGAAGACTTATTACACATTTCTTTAGCCGTACCCACATTATTAAATTATATATTGTTCAAAAAGAAGAAAATACATAACTAAAACCCAAACAAGAAAGGACAGATTAGTTCCATTTAATCACAAGATGAGAAAATCGTGGAAAAGGTAATGTTAGAAATTTTTGCATATTGAAACGTACCCTTCACAAAAAGGTCTAACACTTTTTGTCCATAAAAAAAGAGGATTCATAGGGGATAAAGCGAATATTTCAATCTCGAAATCTGTAATCTTGCCTCCCTTTCAGAGACCTCGACGGCCGCGTTAATACCATTCGCATTCTAATCGATTCATTTTTATTTTTGGTTTCATTGCAAGATCGACCGGAAACTATAGTTAGAGTGCCGGGGTTGAACATGGCGCGGCCAAAGATACAATTTTCCAGGATATTCGTTCCCGAAATTCGGCTATTATTGGCGAGTAATCTGGTTAATTTCGTCGATGGCTGCCAGAGGAAAGGTAAAAGGATTATCTGTGTCACATCACATTACCTGTGACACACTATAAATATAATTTAAATCGATCTCTTTCGCAGCGTTAATTATAAACGAAAGTATGATTTGTGAAATTCGCCTAGTCGGGCCTGGAGGAGAAAGGAGGGGGGACACACGACTAACGCAATTAAAACGACTCGGCGTCGTTAAATTATGCCAGCTACATAATTAACAGGAACAGTGGCGAGCTGAAAGTGGCTTGATAAGTATTTTCACGAGCTTCCATTCTGCTGGTCGCACTGCCAGCAATTCGAGTAATCGAAACAGGGTCTCAACTTTCAACCACTTTGATGAAGGCTACATCGACTCGGACCATTTCCAGGTACCATTGTCAGGGGTCATTCTTCAGCAAAGTGACCATGACCACAGTCGCCCTCCTTCCACGTTACACCAACAACAAACTGTCATTTGCCTGCGATTACCAGTCCCTTATCTAGTTCGCAGGTAAGTTTACCACTGCGATCCCGCCCACCCAAATCTCCTGTTAGCCAATCCCTGACAATCCCAGGCCTTGCAGTAAAACGACCCCAACTGGCAAACTACGTTTTTCTTTCTTTCAAAATTGCTAGACAAGCTAATTTTAGACTGCCCACGCTGGTTTCGGCTTGAATCTCGATTTTCTATTGCATACTGCGCTTTATGCATTAACACTATACTCACTGTGCACTGTAAATGGTTTATATGCTGTTTTTAAGAATTAAATGAGTGACTTGATTTAATGTTTGCAGAATTTTTATCGTGATATATGCATGAATGATAAAACGTATTCAATTACGAGAATGGTAAAGTCAATTATTTTAGTCGATTGTAGCAACTAGAAAGCTTGATTAACCCTTTGCACTTGAATTGTGACTCTGTAGTACCAATAAAAATTACTCTGGTTTGGATTACTCTGGTTTCTTGGGAAAGTAATGCATACTTTGCTTTATGCATTAACACTAAACTCGCTAAGCACCGTAAATGGTTTATATGTTGTTTCTAAGAATTAAATGAGTGAATTGATTTAATGTTTGCGAGACTTTTTATCGTGATATGTGCTTGAATGATAAAACGCATTCATTTATGATAATTGTAAAGTCAAATATTTTAGTCGATTTTAACAACTAAAAAGCTTGTTTAACCCTTTGCAATCGAATGGTGATTCTGTAGCACCAATAAAAATTACCACACCACTGTGTAAAACAATTTCTAGATCATTATGCTTGTATCTAAGAAATTCCTAAAAATGTAACTGTTGTGAAGACGAGTACTAGCAAAATACCCTATATGTATAAAACGATATAAGTCTTGCAGAATGAAAATATGCTACCTGAAAGGAAATTTTTAAATTAAAGCAGTTTATTAAAGGGTTAATACTATGATATACACGTTAGGAGTTCTGTTTGCCTTTTTTGGACTTTTAAGATGAACTCAAAATATGTTAAAACTTAATTTATACATTCAATAGTCAGTTTTATCGAATTGGTGGCTGAAAAGTAATTTTGCTTCGCAGAATGAAGGATATAAGGCAAATGTCCTAGTAATTGAATGATTAAGAAACAAATTTCCTTTGTAAGTAAAAAGAAATGTTTGGAAAATATTATTAAGTTTCATCAATAATCTAATTATTAATACAAAGCCAAATTAATAAAACTGTAAACTGTCGTCTTGCAACTGTTCATGTTCAATCACTAGGATATTTACCTTATCCATATTTGGAGGTAAAAATCATCCCCTTAATGATCAATATCCTACGAAAAAGGACCCTTCCTGTTTAAAAGCCTTTTGCCCCATTTTCCCTATTTGAGAGCAAATAAAATTGTTAAAAAATCTATCACATTTCGGATACCCAGCCAAACACAAGGAAACTTTATTCAATTTACTTCGGTTTCTACTGATTTCTGAACGAAAATTCTGCAAAATTACTATCTGACGTAAACAATTCCATTAGAAACTAAACAAAGGAAAAAGTATTTACTAGAATACATCTTTTATAAATTTCTTTATATTTATATTTTTGTTGCTGGGTGCAGGATAGAAGGCACACGGTTAGAAAAAGAATTATGTCAATTTTATAATAAAATCAAGTACGATTTCTACGCGAGGGTGGACAAAACTATTAATAAAGAACGGGAAAAAAGAGAAAACCATTCCAAAGTGTAATCGATTCATTGATTCAGAGATGGTCTGAGTTACTATTTTCACGATATACGAAAAGAGGAACAGTTTTTGAGTCGTCGGCAAATGAGAGGTGGTGGTGCGATGATTTGGTGCGGTATTGGATACTATGCTAAAATGGAAATCAAATTTATAACAAGAAATATTAATTGCAAAATCTGTTTGGAAACGATTAAGGAACAAATAAACACGTACGCCATCAGAATTACTGGAGAGAAGTTTATTTTTCAGCAGATTAATGCCGCAGTACACACTGCAAAAGTAGTAAAAGAGTACTTTTCTCAAGAAAAAATTAGCATATTGGATTGGCCAGTAAGGTCACCCAACTTTAACATCATTGTAAATTGTTGGGGAAATCTTGCCCGAGCTGCATATGGAAATGGCAGACAATTTGGAAATATTGTCAAATTAAAAAATGTATTCAAGACAAGTGGAAACAATTAAAGTAAAATACAATTAAACAGTTCTATAAATCTTTGCCAAAGAGAATGAAGGCTGATTTATTGTTATACATAATTTTAAGTTAAAAATTCTTCTTTCGTTTAATAAATTTGTACAAACTGGCGAAATTCAATTCAATTTCATTCGTGTAAGTTTACAGAGGCATTTTGCAAAGAATGTATAAAAACAAAACCTTGGTTGCAACTTGTTGAAATAAATAAAAATTACGTTAATTTAAAAGCGTGCTATCATTTTGTCCCGGAGTGTATTTAACAGTCTGCCTGTTAATCGTAGCGCTAAGCAACGTATAAAGTTAAACGACCGTCGCACGTTTCCCGGCCGACTGAAAATTAGAAGACATAATTTGAAAAAAGAAATTGCGGTCTCGCTGAATCGGGGTCGTTCGCCTGTCAGCCATCCCGGAAACACGTCACACTTGTTCCGGGCTAGGTGGGTACACGGTGGTTCGTAGGACAGAGAGCCAGCAGGAATATACCTGGCAGGAAAGTTTCCACGGAGACGCCGCAGTCTTGGCCAGGTTCGCTGGGCTCGCTAGGATTCGGAGTAGTGCTACCTGCAAAGGGTCAAATAGGGAGCCAAGGAAGGGTCGATGGGTGGCTGCAAAGAGGCACGAGCACCGGGGTCGTGGGTGGGTGGCTGGGCGGCTGCTGGTGGGGTGCTCTGGGGTGGTTGAGCGGACTGAAGGGGTTAGGGGGGGGAGGGACTGGGAAGTTGGCGTTGGTTTGAAATGACCGCCGAAAGTCGCAACTCGGAGAGCATTCTCGCGCAGGGTCACGAGGGGCCTGGCACAGCAGGAAGGTAGGTGGGCGAGAGCCTTTGCACAGAAATTAATATCGCCTAGCGGCGGCGTTCACCTATATACGAACACGCGTACATACGTACCGCAAACCCACGCGTGTGCTACATAGGTGTGCACGACTCTGTGCACGATGGGTTATACAGGGTGGCTCGTACGGTACAGCTCCCTCTCTTTTTTCACCTTTTCTAGACCGACTTCTTATACCCTGAATCCCATTATAAATTTCGCCTTATTTGCTCTTAATACCATCGCCACGGGAAAGACTGAGAGACCTATCTCTCTCGGGTAACGTCGTTTCACTCTTTTCTTTTTTCATTAGGAACATCTCGAACAGGTTTATAGAAGATGTGTCCAGTAACTGGGCGGAATTAGAACTCGGTTATTATTGAAAATAGAAAATTGAAAATATTAGTGTATACGACCCACGCTAAACTTTCCGTTCGGGCCGTTTGCTAGTTCTAATTGCAAAAGCGAAGAATTTTCTTTAAATTTATCGTAAAGTCAAATATGGACATCTTAGTGCGGGTTTTGTAAGTCTGTCATTTGAATTAAATCCGACAGCTTGAACGATTTTGTTTCTATTAAGTTGTACATGACGAGTATATAATCAAAATATACTATTTTACAGAAATGTATAAGGTTTTAAATATTTTCTTTAGCTACTCATTGTTGAGAAACAAAGAAACAAGTTCATAATTAATTAAATGTCTCATATGTGTTAATATCTTGCATACTGCGTTTCTTATACCGTGGGGCGTTCACGCACCACACGGCATAGCGATCATTCATTTTATTTATTACTTATTTAATCGCAAAAGTGTGGGTCGTATACGCCCCACGCGGCCTGAATGGAAAGTGACTATTACTTTTTAAATAATAATATGTTATTTGAAAAAATAAAAATAGAGAGAGGTTTGTAGCATCCCGGTCAACTGGAATGTCTGCGAGACCCGTGGATTACTACCGAAAACATAACCGTATCGTTATCGATCAACCTTTTTTCGTCAGGTTTTTCATCATTAACGCGAAAAATTTGATTTACCTCCCTTAAAAATCTATAAGTGTATTAAAAATCATAGGTTATTTGATATCTGCGATGTCTGAGTTTCAACTCTATATTTGACTGTA
Organism: Agapostemon virescens; assembly: GCA_028453745.1. Classification (NCBI taxonomy): domain Eukaryota; kingdom Metazoa; phylum Arthropoda; class Insecta; order Hymenoptera; family Halictidae; genus Agapostemon; species Agapostemon virescens. The sequence goes on along the minus strand of CM052082.1, from coordinate 11,944,829 downwards.
TTAAAATAATTATATTTGTATCATTTATGTTCTATTTATCTTTGATGCAAGAGGAAGCACATAAAATTGCTTTTATTTCATTGCATTTGTGACTATAAACATGGAGTAATTAACAGGTTGGAGGATACTATCCAAATCGAGGAAAATAAGTTTGATAATTATAGTTGATACTCTTCGAAAACGTGAAAATCTATGAATGGTCTATTTTGTAAATTGTGGACATTCATAAACGCAAGTTTCGCTAATATCTTTATTCGTTAATGCAATTGGTGCTCATAATCTTCGTTTACAATAACATTTAATTTTATAAAACGATCTTTTTGTAAGCAGCATTATTAAAACGAAGTGGACTTTAGAGACAGTTAATTAGTTCGGAATTGATAAGACTATTTTCAAAGTATTCTTATTATTAATCTGCAAATACATCATAGGAAACTTCTGTGTCTCGTGATTAGAGTAATTTGTTTCTATAATTAGGAATTATTAAAGATGTAATAATTTGAGGTCCCTATTAACACCATAGAGTCTTAATATATTAACCGTTCGCACTCGAGTAACGACTCTGAGGCGCCACGAAAAATTGGCACACTATTATTTTAAACAATTTTAACGTCGGTGTCTTTATATCCAAGAGATAGATAAAAATTGAGCGATTGTAAGAACGAGTAACGATAAGGAAATCCATATACATGAGGTGAAATAATTAATGTAAAATGAAAATATTCTAGATCAGAAGAAATGTTTCGGTTTTCTTAGTTAAAACAGCTTCGAGTGCAAAGGGTTAATTTATATATTTTCTTATCTATCATATTAATTCATAATTTGTATAAAGTAAAATTGGTAAAATTCGTAAATTTCCAACCTCTTGGAAATAAATTCAGTATTACTACCACTACTAATCAGTAGAAAATGATTATAGGTGAAAGTTTATTCAACGTGAAGATAGTTTTAATATTATTACACAACATGACTGGTAACGTTAATTTTTCAACCATAAAATAGATTGGTTCGATCAGATACTTCATAAACCTAATAAAAGGGGTTGGTATGAGGTGCTATCGGCGATAGGTTTTAAGGGTTAAAGTGTGTATTCACCGAAGAATGGGGAGGTCAGAATCTAATTATTGGAATCCTGAAAATGATCGTTCATCTATTTAATCTCTCACCTATGAAATAATGTAAAAAATCTAGTGATTAATACATGTGGAATAAACACATAAAAATATAAATCATACTGCATTCATTAATAAAAATCTTGCTCAAAGTATTACCCCTGTGACGTATGCGTATTGTGAATATAAAAAAGTGTTATTTAATTAAACCAAGGGAACATCATACAATTATTAAACCTTAGCCCTCGAATAGTGACTCTGAGGCACCGCGGAAAATTGCCATATAATTATTTACAACAATTTATACATCACATCATTGTATTTAAGAAATTTGTAAAAATTTAATTATTGTAAGGACAGGTAATATTACAAAACCCCATAACCATAAAATGAAGTAAATCGTATAAAATGAAAATGGCCTAGGTCTGAAGAAACGCCTTGGTTTTCGAATTAATAAAGCTTCGAGTGCAAAGGGTTAATATATTCATTCTGATCGTAACATTAAAATTAGTATTTCAATCGACAAGTAGAAACTATTATAATAATTATATCGTATATGATAATATTATTTTTTTTTTGCAGTAACAGAGTAATTTGCATATATGTTATTGCTACATCATGTAACAGTTGACAGTTATAGTTCCACTCTAAATAAAACGGACAATATATCATCGATTGATCTTTGTTTTTCACGTAAATAAATAACTATTGAAAAATACATGAAAAATTGCATCATCACTTTCACTACAACACAACATTAATTATATTCATCGTTTTTAACGGTATACAGAAAACTATAAAATTAATATAAATATTTGACCGGCACTGTTTCTTAGCTCATTTTTCTGCTCTTTCTCACGTTTTTTTTAATAAATTATGGTTTCTTTATCCTTCGTTAACGTTCGTATTTTGTTTCGATTTACGAGAACTGGAGACATTCGTTACTGCAGGAAACAAATAATGAGTACTGCACGACATGCATGCCATTCCACTTACTTTGCAACTTATTCACAAATTATTACAAATTATTATAACATCTTCGTCACTAAAAATGTTACAGAAGAGAAAATACAATTTATATATTTTACACTGTTATATCTGCTTCAATGCTTAAATATTGATTACAAATGAACAACATTTGATTTTGTCCACAAAGAAACGCATAATATTAATAATTGTTAGACTTTGTTTAAAATCTTCAACGTGAGTCTGCCTGATAATAGGGCGAAGAGTTAATTGCACAAAATCTAAATAAATGAAATCTTGTAATTTTGATAAGACTATATATACTAGCCAAATTTAACCCCTTGCCATACCATTTTAACTGTACCTAAAGTTACTGTAACATCTTCATCTCTAAGAATATTACAGAAGAGAAAATACAATTTATATATTTTACACTGTTATATCTGCTTCAATGCTTAAATATTGATTACAAATGAGCAACATTTGATTTCGTCTACGAAGAGAGACATAATGTCTACATTTGCTACTCTTCGTTTAAAATCGTCATCGAGAATCTGACTGGTTCTAATACATCAAGCGGTAAAATCGAAACAAATCAAACCTTTCGCATGAATACAAAACTGAAACACGGTTCCTCAAAAAAAGATACAAGAAGGGACAAAAAGACCGTCCGAAGGACCGGCTGTGTGCGGTTAACGTGTTTCTTAGTTTTCTCTGTACCTTTAAAAATTATGCTAGCACCGCCGCAAGAGGTACACGAATACTAATCTACCTGAACATTCCGGGTCCGTCAACAAAGCCCTTCAGACCTCGATGTCATTGTTCCCGGTCACCGGAGGCACACCAGGTCGTGCATAATCGAATTTATTTTCCAGTTGCCCGCCGCGCTCGGCATTAATAAACATAGCCGGCCGGTCGCCCCTCTCCCGAAAGAGGTGGTCGCAGGATCGGTCGACAAGATCCCAACAGATCCGATAAAAAAAAAAAGCGCGCGCACATATACATGGATGCCGTAGTGAGGCATCGAGGAAGCGAATAACGTTTCCCCGCGGCGTGCTCTCGAAACGTCAAAATCAACCGGAGAGACATTCAAACGGGGGATCATGATATACGGAGCCACCCAGTATAGGGATGCTTCTCGGACACGTTTCTCTCCGGTCGTGTCCTTCTACCTTCTCCGCGCCAATGTACCCGTCCCGTTTCCCGCCCCTCCCGACCGCCCCCGCATCCTCGATTCAACCCCAAAGGACTCCCTTACTCTCCTCGACAGGGCATAGCGAGAGCGAAGGGAAAAGGGGCTGTGAAGGGCGAAGGGGGGGTGGGCTGTGGGAGCTCTGGGGGAGGGGGGTAGGAACGAGGGCCGTGTGGGGGTGGAAAGGGAGGACCGAGAGAGAGTCGAGGTAGCAGAGAAGTTGGGTTTCATCTCGAGGGCTCGGGGGATGAGAGAGCGTTGTGGAGGGGCGGTGGGGGAGGAAGGTTGGCCAGGATAGAGGGTGAGACTTCGTAATATAGGATGGCCTGTGTGCGGTGGAACGAGTCTCACAGCTTCGTTCTCTCTGTATTCGAGCGTCTCCCTTTCTCTCCTTCTGCCCTCAACCCTCACTCTCTCTCTCTCACTCCCTCTCTCTTTCTCTTGCTTGAGCTCTCTCTCTCTCTTTCTCTACGTTCCTCTCTGTCACTCTGTGTGTGTAGCTTCGTGCACACCGGTACTCTCCTTCCCTCTCTCTCTCTCTCTCTCTCTCTCACTCTCTATCCGTCTCTCTTGCTCTCCCTTTCTCTCTGCCACCCTTCTCTCGCTCTCTTCTGTCACCCTCTTTTCTCGTTCCACTAGACGTGCACGGGTCTACGTGCATCCGCCACCGCTCGCTCGCTCGTTCTCTCACGTACATACCCAAGGCTCCCAGGTTTTTGCTTGTGGTAGCCAATACTCTCTGGCTACGGCGACGAGAGGAGCCCTTCGTTAAAAGGAGACGGTCGACTCCTCTCCGTGAGCCACCCACCAACCCACCCAGGGGGTGGAGACGGAGAGACGCTGCCCAGAGAGAGATACGATTTTACCCCAGCTGCCGTGCCCGAGACATTTTTTCCTATCTAGGGATAACCTCCAAACTGGAGTAGCCCCGGTTCCGAGAGCCCCGCGTTCCTTGGATCCATTTCTGCCCACCCTCTCGTCCTCCTCGTTCTCTTCTTCATCCTCTTTCCACCCCACCAACCTCCTCCACCCTACCGCTGGTTTTCCTACCGCGGACCAGTCGACTAGGGCGAAGACCTTTTCTGTTTCGAAATGATTTTTGCTTCCTGGACGACGCACCTTCGCGGATATTACCGCGGTAGAGCCAGATGGGGCACCGGGATTAGGGGGATTGCTATTGTTCGATGGGAATAGTTGTCCGTGTCGGAGATTCTGAAGGGGATAATTGTGGAATGCTAATGGATACTGCCGGACGGATGGGTTGTTGGAAAAGTTCGATCCACTCGGGGCTGCTTTGAATAGTGTTGTTTAAGATGGGGTGCGAAGCTCTAATCGCGTTAATCGCCGGTAGACTCAGAGTTCCTGGCAGATTCTTATGATGCGTGGCGATGATATTTTAACCCTTAAGTGCTTAAGATATATTCAAAGTTACGCGATCACCGTGGAGAATCTTAGGAGGCTAATATCGATTGCGTTGCTGCGTACAGTGGTCGATGAAGTAAAAGTCGTACGTCAAATAAGAATCATACTTGTACATGAAGAGTTGTACATGTTGAACACTAAACTACATCCATTTTGCAATTATTGAAGTTATTCTCGAAAATCGCATAAAATTTAAATACCTAAATAAATAGAGTTCAGTTATACGATTTTTACGAATGTATTAGGAATTGTAAATTGTAAGAGGTAATAGAAAAGCTTACAATTTGATTTCACTTTTCTATTATTATACTAAGAGACAAGCGGATATCTTTCACAAGTAATCATGATCTAATAAAAATATTCTTGGGATATTGTCACATTATAATTTTATAGAACCAGGTGTTTAAATATTACTATAAGCTAGTTAGATGTGCATTGTATTTTGATATATTTAATATTTATTTTTATACATTGTTTATTTATAAAAGTCGCATTCACGTGGAGATCTTTAGCAATTGCAATAATTTCAATGTGTTTTGTAAACGGTACAGTGAGTAATTAAAAATAAATATTCGTGATACAGTTTTATTTATTTAAAAGATTGATATTTTAATTATTATTTCCATAATTCGAGTACAATAACATGCTTATAATTAGATGAGGATGATTCAGCTTTACACAATAATGTGACCACATTCGGTTGACCATACTTGAACGCATATTGAAATATTCGCTATAAACTAAAATGAACCCTTTGCATTCGAAACTGTTTTAACTCGAACACCGAAGTGTTTATCCTGATCTAGAATATTTTCGTTTTGCCTAATTTATGTCTTTTTATGCATATGTAATTTTTTTACTGTTTTCGTCCTTACAAACAGTTAAATATTTATCAATTTATTCGATACAAACATAGTGATGTAAAAATTGTTTTAAACAACAATATGGCAACTCTCAGTAATGCTTACAACAGTTAAATATTTATCAATTTATTAGATACAAACATAGTGATGTAAAAATTGTTTTAAATAACAATGTGGCAA
>CM052082.1:11908827-11938694 GCA_028453745.1 Agapostemon virescens | reverse complement strand
ATACAAACATAGTGATGTAAAAATTGTTTTAAATAACAATGTGGCAAATCTCAGTAATGCTTCAGAGTTGCCATTCGAGTGCCAAGGATTAAGATAATTGTCAGGCCGACTAAAATTGTTAAAATCGTATTTTTACCATAACGAAGGTCTTCATAAGAAAAATCGATAAGGGCAACTCTATCCTTATTTGTTAATAACATTTTTTGTGACTGTTGGTAATAGCTATTTGCAAATCAGAATATTCATTATCCGTTATAGTGCACAGAATGTATGTACGGGCATAATCAACACATTTTCGGTTCTCATCTTCGTTCCAGGGCTTTTCTACTTAAAGATTATGCTGCGTCAAGCGAAATAAGTGAAATTGAAGAGAGCTCGTTGGATAAGATAGTACCTGTTACACAAGTTGTACTAATGCACCAAAATTATGCCGCCTGAATTATAGAAGTCGAAATTCGCGTTTGTGTTATCTAATTCTGACAGGATGATAGCATAGAACGTTCTACCTACGTTTCGTTACTCTAAGGCAAGGGTAAAGCGTAGAATGTGTTATGCAAATTGGAAGATATCTTCTGCTTAATACGGCAATCATTGATATTCCGAGTTTGTCAATGAAAATGGAAATTGAACTTCAGAAGAAAATCATGCTTCCTTCAGTTCGATTGAAAGGGTTGTTATTGTAATATTTTATGTTATCGTCTCTTCGAGAATGAAATTTGAAGGGAAATAATGGAATAAGAAAAAATGTGCAGAATGAGTGTAGCATACGACGTGAGAAAGTCTTGTGAATGAAGATAATAGTTGAATGTAAAAATTATTGATTTTAATGTCGTTGCCTTGTTAATTGAGAGTTCGTTGTAATCATTATAGTTTGATAAATATATGTATTATTTCCAACATAACTATCACAATTTTGTAATACTGAATACATTTAACACTAAATTTATCAAGCACTAAAAGTAATTAAAATATTCAAAGAACGAAGAAATTTATTCAATCATTTTCCATGAAAGCAACGGAATAATTACAATGATTATAAAATAAAAAACTATGAAACTGATCTTTTGAGCGACAGTGGAAGGTTTAGTGTTCATGTGGGTAATACGTGATGTCTATTAAAAAATTTATAAATTGATAAATTGACGTTATATTAAAGATACAAGTTTCATATGATTATAGTGTATTCATAAGTGTGGAAGAAAATTTTTCAGACATTTACCCTTGTTTTTTTAATATCGTACTTAATATAGTACTCGTATCGAGTACTACAATTTGTGTGGAAATATTATATTTATCGAATGTAGTTTTTTTTTAAATTATAAATAAATTTAAAAATACATGAACATCAACATTACTTTTTTAAATGTAATTAGTAGTATCAAATATAATTAGTAGTTAGTCGTATACAATTAAATTAAAAAAACATGAGTCGAGGAATATTAATGAACTTATATTTACAGAATCTGCTGGTTTCGCTGAATTGAGATTTACACATTTACTTCTCCTCGCAAATAATTCAATATTTCCAAACATGTTGAAAGAAATTTAACAGATTCTAATATCACACATGTTCGCATAAAATAAAACTATAATAGCGTCAAAATTATATTCAAAGCAGCATAATGCAATCTATAGACAGGTCTACTTAATTTTCTTTACTCGATTATCGAGAATTTCATTTTCATTAAAATAGCAATGACAATATCGTTTAAAATAAAATCATGATTCGTGGTCTCCGCTATTTAAATACACTAATACTGTCGTGCAATAATTATATTTTTCACGTAATCACAAATTGTCACTTGCCAACATTTTATGTCACAAAAACATAATCTTTAAAACAACACTAACTTTCTGAGCCCAACATATCCAATCTACCAGGCCTGTAAATATGAAACCGGCATTTTCCATACCTGGCTCTAACTGTCAGTATAGTTATTGTTAAACTGCATCATTTTTCATTTTCGTGGCATTCAGAAATTGTCAGAGAGGTGGGAAAAATGTATAGCTATCGATGGAACACGCACTTGCTGAGCAGTGCTTCACATCTTACAAAAATGTATAAAAATGTACGAAAATGGCTCGATGACTAGTTTATCTCAAAACAGGAACAGTTCTTTTGATGTGGCATCCATAAATACTTCGAATAAAATATTTTGTATCATCTTCGTACAGTAAACGTGTATTATCTATATAAAACTTTCGGTTTCATGTTTACATACCTGGTAGATAGGTTTAGGGTTGTAAAACGACAGTTTACTCAGATGCGGGCTGACGGCGAGTCGTCAAAGCTGTAAGAAAAAATTACTCGAATAGGGGATTTTTGTGATGGCAATGTGTTGGCTGATTCGTACGTGGCACTCGCGCAATGAAAAAATATGTTCCTAGTTCGTGGCCGGATTATCGTGCAACGAACGAGATACAGAAACCGAGATCATGTGAGTTGGTTACAAGCACGAGAAATATCTACGAATTGTTTGTTGTTACAAATTGTTATCCTGAGCCCTCCTATCTGACTACAAATAAACCAGGCTCCGTCTGTGTGTTTGCATTGTTGCATGTCCTGGCCGAAAATGTCTTAGCGGCTCCTAAGAGAATCGCCTCGCATTTCCGGCAGATTTTCTTACGTTACATCCGTGTGTTGCTATTTATTATTAGTATGGCTTAAGATTTAAGTTGTGAGCGAACGGAATATCGTGTTAAATAGTTGGACGGTGAGTTATACGGAGTATCTCCTTTGAAGTAAACCACTTAAATATTTTAGAAATGATTTAAAGATGTTGGGAATATGTCGAACAAAACTAGATTATAATAATAATAAAATAATCGAAAAAATTTCGATAAGAAATTGAAATGTCTCTTAAACTAATGGTTTTTCGATACAATAATATTTCATCTATCGGATTCAACACCATATCACCTTTGTGAAAAATATTTTTTGATATCATTAATAATTCCAGAGATATTCGTGTGATTTACTTAAAATAGAACACCCTGTATAGAGTTAGTTAAGTTTTACGATGTTATCCCAATTACAAATGCTAAAATTTTAATGGAGAATGTAGTTACTTTAAAATGTGTATTTTGATGCCGTATTAAAATTTAGTACATCAACTATAAGAGTAAAAAATTAAATAAAAATATACTTCTTTATCTATGAATTTTAATAAGTCTGAAATTGCATAGTAGTGCTCTTAAATTATTTTAATATCCTCAAAATTTTACATTTTATTGATCAAAGTGAATCGTCACAACATTTTAACGAGCATCAATTTTTAATAAAAGAAATTAGTTCTAATTCCATCGTATCATGATTATTTCATGACAAATAAAATTTAAGTGCTTCATTATATTTTACTCTTTGCGTTTTACTCTTTTTAATCTGTAAAGACATTAGAAAAATTTAATTACATTGTTATATTTTATTCGACTTATTCACATTATTAAAAAGGGAAATACATTATCCTGTACTTTCCATTTCTCACAATAAACTTGAACAACTTTTATTTTACATATAAATTCGGTCTAGACATTTTTAAATCTTTTTTGTACGTGTACCTACGTACACAGTTTCGTTTCTCCTTTCCCACAAATACACATATAAATTTAAAAATAAAGTTATTTCATTAGCGAAACCGATGGCAAAACTCGTTCGACCAGGATTTAGTAAAGTGGTTGAAATTACCCGGTTACATCTGCCACGAATAAATCATTTTAATGATCGTTAAATAATGCTTTTCTCGCATAACATCGGAGGCGATCTTCGAAGTGAACGTCGGAATGCGAGGAATTACAATAATTATCGACTACACGAAAACATCATTTCCCCTCGGCGTTCTTCATCTAAAAACTACCGCCACGATTCCGTAGCCCATTTCCGGCTCCACGGTATCAGCCTGTCAACCCTCACCGGGAACCGGATTCCAACTGTTACAGCTCTTTTTATCGTGACACCGTTCCCGATGCTTACGGTTCCTCTTCTCCCTTTCCAAATCCTGACAACGACTTCACAGGAGAGGCACGTCGAGGATAACGGATTCGAGCAGTTCCGTTATCTGTCCTGGACCGGTAGCGAACACCCTTTCGGACCGGAAGTAGGCGTGAAAGGTGTCCACGTCCCTATCTCTGACCTCGCTGCAAGCCACTTCGTATTGGCCATTGAGGTCCGCGTAGGTGGCAACTTTTGTGGTCTTGGCCCGATTGCGAACGTATTCACAATTTGACGTACTTATCTGGCTGCAGATTCGAATTTCTTGAATTTTTTCGAACAGAACCGACGAAACACATATTTGAACTTTTTACATAGCTTTACGTTCCGTGAATATTGTAGATATACGGCACTACCCTTGGTATATGTGAAATATATGTCCACGATGTTTGTGCAAAATTTATCCCCACTACTTTGGTCATAATTGTTTTGTTACGATACTTTCAGTAATATATTTGTGACACTTTGTTTTGCGAAAATGATTCCATACATGATACAAGTCAGATCGTATTTATTTGTTCAATTTATGATATAGCAGGACATATATTGTCTCAACTGTCATGTCTCGATATTGTGAAAAATATGTACACGATGTATGTGAAAAATTTACCTCCACTACTTAAGTTTTAATTGTTTTGTTACGACACTTTCACTGACATATTTGTGACTCTTTTATTGCTAAAATGATTCGAAACATTATACAATCCAAATTGTATTTATTTATTCAATTAATGATATAATAGAACACACATTGACTCAACTGCAATGCCTTGGTTTATGTGAAAGATACGTGCACTGCATGTGTGTGTAAAAAATTTATCCCCACTACGTTGGTTCTAATGGTTTTTGGGTGAACCTTTTACTAACGTACCTGTGACATTTTTTTGCTGAAAATGAGCCCAACCATGATACAATTAGGACTACATTTACTTGTTGAATACATGGCATAGTAGGACGTCTATTATTCAAATTGATGGCATCTCAATTCTCATTATCCGAATATGTGGTTCACATGTGTACAATTCAATCTATATCGATTCGTGTACTACAATTGTTGCATAAATCAGTGAAGATTTAATGTAACAATGTTGCTAGGTAACATTCATGTTGAATTAATTAGTTTGGATAATCGAGGCTCTATTGTATGGTGAATTAAACAAGTAAATGCGATCCAAACTGTGCGATGTTAGGATTCATTTCAACTGGAAAAATGCCACTAGAGTATGTAGAAAAATGGTCCAAAGAAATAATAATTTAACATAGAAAAGTTTGATACTAGTTATTTCAGTTACTGTTTATTAAGTTCTTAGAAATATCAAGAAACAACTGTACTAATCAAATGTCGTATTAATTGACACCGTTTATGGCAACATGGAGTTGTTTGTCATCAGAAATTAGATAAAGACTTATTTTTTTTTAGACCTACAATTTGCGACTCTTCTATTAGTTTAGCATAAATGAACGAATGATTTCATTCTTAATTATGCATTCGACTTTTTTAAATGAAATAATATATTTACACCATAGTTGGATAATAAGGTTAAATTGTAAACTAAAAATTATTAAATAATTCTTCATATTTACTACTTCACATGTACCATAAACATATGTTTAAAAATGAACGTACAGTAGAATTTTCTATTACGTTAAACAATATACAATATTGTAATAAAGAATCGTCTATTGTATACTTTTCAGGCATATATTTATCATTAAAGAAAGAAATCGAAGCTGCCTTTTTTAGTTTTTAGGCTAGTAAACAATCGTTTTGTTTAACATAAATAATATATGCGTCATTTTATAAAGGAAAAAGAGTAGATTCAATATAATTGTCTTTCTAATATTGTTTGTTGTCTCAAAATAATTTATAGATATTTTGTAACCAAGGACACATGAACTGTTTATAATAATTCAGTCAGATTTAACAAAGTCCTACCTAATTTAATGTATATTTATCATATCCACGATTTAATTCCTCTATGACCCCGATTTAGAGAGCATCCCTGTGGCCGTCTCTCACCGTCTTATCGATTCCCGTTTGATTGCATTACGTTTGATTTAACATTTAGGGAAAACAAACACCGCTCTACGTCCAAACCTATCCTTCAGAGATGCATTTGACATTACACGGAATTTACTATAATGCATGACAGTGCTGAAATATAAACAAATCGTTCTACGAAAAGCTTAGTCTAACATTTTCTTAGTTATGACTTTTAACTTCCCCAAAAGACTAATTAAAGGATTATTTAGCTTGCAATACTATAACTGCACAATTTAAACTAGTATACATTAAAGCAATGTAACTATAACTAAATTATACTTCAACTAGTTTTTCCAACTATTTAAATATTTGTTTTATATTTCCCGCACTGAATGCACTGAATCAAGGAATTATTTTACTAATAAAAGCTCGAAATAAAATAATTAAACTAAGATAGATTATATAATTTCAGTTTTTAATTGGTTAGAAATAATTGATAATGTTTTATTGTTGTGTTTCACTTGGAATACAAATATCACGTGAATAAGATCGGCCTAAGTAATAAAAATTTCTGCAAGTTGGTTCCTTTCGAGTAGAATACAATGCGATCGTAAAACCATTTAAACGTTGACGAAGAAATGCATGAATTTTGAGGCTGGAATTTTTACCAGATCTTCACCCATCCAAAGATGTAGAATAATTTTACTCCTAATTCCAATTGTAAGCCTACAGTAACAAAATGAAGCGTAGAAATCGCCTTTTACATTGTAATCTTCAACAAGATTATTAGATGACTTTTTGATTTACAATAAAAATTGCTGTTAGTATTGAAAGATCCTTTAAAAAGTGTTCATGGTTCATGGACTTTAAAAACATTTTGCACAACATTTTCATACACCTTGTACATTACAATGTATACCAGGTCGAAAGGAACGAACCTAACCCGAATTCATCGCCGCAAACGTAAGATCTTATGCATAAACAGACGCGTTTCTTTTTCCGCGTGACCCTTTTCGCGTTTCGTTTCTGAAATTGCAAGAAATCATTGTAAAAGCCGAGTGAGGGGTGGAATAGGAGTGGAAAGAACAGTGGCAAAGGTGCAACAACAGGACGCATAAGTTGTGCGACTATTTTAAGATTTTAGACCGAGTTTATGCTGCCATTAGGTGCGCGCGGCGAGACACCGCGTTTCTCGAGCCGCACGTTTAATCCTCCACCCCTTTTCTCGCAGTCCTTTTTTCCCGTACGCTCGCGAGCCGGCTTCGCATAAGCGAGACAGGGGCATAAATTGTCGCAGTTGCGCGCGTGCCAGCCTCTCTTAAAGTTTGGTTTACCTAGCCAGCTCGGGGAAGGAGAAGAAAGCCGGTCAATGGGAGCTGAATTGCCACGCCGTGATTCCTATCTCACCCTTCCCCCTTTACGGCTAACGATGGTAGTACGATTCTTACTTGCTTATTACTTCGAAGCATACGTAATCAGTTCATGCTGTATAGTTATATATGTCACAAGCTCTGCCACAGAATTTTCTCCGTCGGAATATTCCTCCAGCATGAAAAAAACCGAAGTCTACAAAAATTTTGTACACCGCTGTACTGTGGAACAGAGAGAAACTTTCTTGAATTCTGAGTCTGCGTTTATGTACCAGATATATAAATATGAAACAGGAATTTTTTCTATAGAAAATACACGTTTAGTGTATGAAAATGATGCAAAATATTTTGTTGGAAGTATTGCACATCGGTAGCTATACATTTTGCCCATCTGTCTGATAATTTGTGGATGCCACGCCATTTTGGTATCGCGTCTACAACGACGATTGTCTGCGATGTTTAATATCGTAGTCGCCAAGCTTTATAACTGTAACGAATATCATCATAAGGTATTTATATATGAAACCGGAATTTTTGTATAGAAAATACACGATTATTGTATGAAAATAATGCAAAATATTTTAATTGAAGTATTGCCCATCGGTAGCTATACATTTTGCCCATCTCTCTGACAATTTGTGGATGCCTTGCCAAAAGAACTGTTCCTCTTTTGACGAACTTAAATGTTCGTTTAACTTTTAAACTGTAAAGGTGGTTACTCGTAATTAGAAAATTTCGAATGATTTTTAAAATTCACCTACTTCGATATTATTTGCATTACAAAAGATTTAAACAATTATTCATTGAAAATTGCAATAGGCATGGAATAACCATGCTCACAGTGTAAGTATTAATTAATTCGCACAAAATCTACAATTATTGACTAACGATTTTATTACTCTAAGTTAAAATCGACATGGATATCGTCGTTAAAGGATTAATAGACGTAATTTTTGTAAAAATGGATCTTAAGTTTGTTCATGAATTTAAACAAATTATTTAACTAAAGGTATAAAATTTTTTAAAGGAAGTTGTCAATTGGCTGGGAACGTAATTTTACAACTTGTCCATCCGAGTCGATAAAGGAAATTTAATAAATTTTCATGCGTTCAGTAAGTTCCTTAGTAAATTGCAACGAAGTCTAAACTGTATATTGCACGCATGCCTTGAGTTATTGTAAAAAGATAAGACGGCTAAATCGATAGGAGGATACGACGGGCAGAATAAACCGTTCGAACGTCGTCTTCCATGTTTTTCTTGCCCCACGACAGAGCCCCAGATTTCGCACTAATAGTCACGTATTCAATTAACTGACTCACTAATTAAACCTTTAGCGGTGGCATCGGTGAGCCGCAGCAGTCGAAGCTACACATACCTCGGTGCCGTTGATACAACGGCCTCTCATGCGTGTAGGTCGGAAACAGGGGTTGAACGGGGGTGGAAAGAAAGACACGAGGATGCGTGGTACACACAAACGCGCGGCCACCGGAAACGTCGAGAGATACGAACGGAAAAGGATAAGGAACGGCAAATGAATAGAAATAAGGGTTGGTGAATTGTGGCCCTCGAGGATTACGTATTACGCGAAATGTAGGTCAAAATTGTAGAATCGATCTTCCTCGTGTAACAGTCCCGTTTACGAAATTACGGAAATTTCGTTGAAGCCGTAAATATCTGGCCGCGAGGATTAATTAAAAAAATAAGATAAACATTCGATTTTACGAATTAACACTGTCGAATAATTCATGCGATTAAATATTTAACTTTGTTTCATTTTTATTTGATATATAACTATATATAACATAAATATATTTCATTATATTTTATTTGTTATAACAACGCTAAAACAGTATTAGGTACTCTAAAACAGTCATGTAGAGCGATATGTTTATAACATAGTCTTCGCACAGCACAGTATAATAGTCTTCATCTTTCCTACAAATCTACATTCCCTTTAATTTGTATTAAATTTAAGGTCCACTTAACACGGTTTCATTATAACATGGAACTGACTAACCTCGTTGTAAGAAGATGACTGTATTCCTCAACTGTTCCAAATTCATGAAATTGCATCTGTGAAACAGGTTTTTCTAATTTATAATTGCAACCAAGGCTCTCCGTGGATGTTAACTCTATAACGGCGGACCCCATAGTGGTGTAAAAGTTGCTTTAACCCTTTGCAGTCGTATTAAGTTTATACATAGGTGTCATGCTGGTCGGGAGATTATGAAGGGAAAACAAAATGTATTAATCCTTTTTTAAATTTTAGACATATGTAACACGATGATATGTTTACTTCTATGTAAAAATTGTATTTTTCTCCATCAAGTGGTATTTTTCAAAGCAGTCTTCAAAATCATTTACTTTACTATTCTCGCTTTCATTATTTTCTTCACTTCATTATCGCTGGAAATTTCTAATGGTATCTCTCGTCACTGGAACTGTGTCACTATCAGAATCACTAGTATAAATTATCTTCAAAACAACCGTTATTACCTTCTATATCAAAATCACTGTTCACAATGTCAAAATAGAGTTCGTCATTTTTTCCTTTAGCTACTTAAGAACTCCAAACAAATTCTAATCACTACAACCGTAAAATAAATCGTAAGGCAACGGGTTAAAATATTTTAAGAAGCGAAAATGCCTAATTACACTTAAATACAATATGTGAAATATTATTTCGAATTCTACGTACCTCCGAAGCTCGTCGACTTAATATAATACAAGACCGGTATGGTTCTTTGCTGTGGCGGCTGAGAGCAGACATACGACTGGAACGGTAAAAAAGCTTTGCTGGCTGAGAGTAGACGTACGACCGCAAAGGATGAAATAATAATATGTAAATTTGTAGTGTCGCCTTAGCGGCGTGCTTAGTTGGAGTGCTAAGAGTTAACACCGAACCTCGAAATGGCAATGCACAGCAGTCCACCGGCACCCTTACCGGGGGAGGGGGGGGGGGGAACCGGAAGACCGCGAGTCTCGCAGGGGCAACAAATGGCCCCGGGTTTCCGATCAGCAGTTTCCATAAAAATGCAGGCGGGTGTGCATGGTGTCAGCAGTCCCTGTAATAGTAGACAGAGTACGCGTGGCCACACGTTTTCATCCTGGGGGATGGGTGATAAGGGGCGGCAGGGCGAGGGGGAGGGGGATGGTCGAGGTAGTCCGTGGTTATTTCGGTGATTGGTTTTATCGCGTTGGCAACAGTATGCGACCTGGTCCCTGTGTGATGTCACCCCGGCGCAGCGCGGTGCAACGCGGACTGGCATGGCGCGTCGGGATGCGTCCCAGCTTGGCCCAACCCGGCCCGGCCCGGCCCGGCTCGGCCCGACCCCCTGGACGGTGGCGGCGCTTGTATTCGCAGAGGCGTTCCGGCGCGGGACGCGTAGATGGACGCTCGTGAACGTGCATACAAATTCGTGAAATATTGGCCCGCGTATCGGTGGCCTTCGCAGCTGCCCACCCGGCAGAACGGTGAAAATGGAACGCGGCCGTTCCGCGTAGCTTTCCACCGAGCTGTTTGTCGATGATGACGCCGTGTGCCCTTTTTACCCCCTCGCCCCACACCCCCGCGACCCCACGCAACCCCACCTCCTGCGCTATATCGATTTTCCTTTTCCGTTTTTGCCCTCCGACGAGCCGGCTGTGTTTTTGGCGCCGCGCTGTGCGTCGCAGTTTAATGCAGTTTAACAACGTCCCGTTAAAATCGTTTCGCTCTCTGTCTCTTTTCAGCTGTATCCCTTTCTGTCTTTCTCTCTTTCACTCTCTTTCTCTCTCTCTCTCTCTCTCTCTCTCTCTCTCTCTCTCTCGCTCGCTCTTTCTTTCTCTTTCTCATTTTCCCTCTCCCTTCGCTTTCGTCCCTTCCGTTATCACCCGTGTTACCCAACGCACGTAAACAACTCGCCCTTTTGTCTATCTGGCCCAGAAATGGCAGTTCTGACGAATACGATACGCCGGGATCAGGGTCGTCGGGACTGTATCAATTTCTGCGGGAAAAAAGAATGGCGACGAGCGGAGACCTCGGGAGGAAAGACGACGGTGGAACTTGTCCGGGATTGTTCGGGGTGGAAACGTTGTGGGAGAATGCTTACACGAATTGGATGAGAGTAGATTCCACGCATTGATCGCGACGCACCGGAATCCTTGAAAATTCTATGATACCCCAAATATAATTTATTTTGCGAAACAGAATATGAATTTTCGGTATTCGTTGTGGTAGCCGATCTTTTGATCTCTCAACCAGTGCCGTGCCATCTGTAAGACTTTCATTTGCAAGTTACAGTGGCTTGCGAAAGTACTTGGACACTCTTTCAATTTCAGTTTCGAAATAATTCGTACAAATTACGTGGAAAGATAAAAAAGACATTTTTTAAATCCGTTTTGCAGACCTGTGTTGACTATATACGTGCTGAAAACTTCATCCAAATCGATTGACGCAGAAAAAAAGGACACGCGTATAAAAATATAAGAATTTGTGCAGTTTCGACAGAAATTGGTCAAGTATTGTCAAAAATTACGTATTTCACCATTTTCGATGGCACGTAGCTCGTGTGTACGTCAATCGATTTCAATGAATTTTTCTGCATGTGTATGATTATCATAGCTCTACATGATGCGTCTTCCAAATGTTTAGTATGTGGCTCGAATAAAACATATTTAATACTAGAACTACCAAACCAGTAATTTTGACTGGTCCCTAGTTTTTTCGTTCGCAATTATTGAAGTTATAAAAATGTTTTCCTCAGAAATTTTTGGATCTACTTCTTTAATAACGTACATGTTACAATAAGAATTATTGCATACAATCCAAATAAATTAAGTCTTGCATTAGCCAAGTTTACTGCTCTGTAGATTTAGTAACAATAACAAGGTTGCATTTGTTCAAATTTCGTACAACTTTTATGTTAATATGTACCTCACTGAAAAAGATCATTTGAAAAATTTGCGTAGAAACATTCTCATAATTGCAATAACTGTGAAAGAAAAGTAAGTCATTAAGACTCATTCGGTCATACTAGTGCTAAAAAGTTGCTTTTTTATTTGTCATAAAATGCATACCAATTGCAATCTTTTCAAAGCCCTTTTCGCATATAATTTAGCAAATCGATGCATCTGATTGCGTGAGAAAAGTTTGGTTTAATCTTAAAAGTTATTTAAGTAAGTTACTCAGATTTAAAAGTGTTTGAATACTTTCGTGAACATATGTAGTCCTCTCTATAGATTTTGAAAAGCTTTTGCTTGTTTGAGTCTGATAATAGAACTATGAGTATTTCAGTTCAGTTCGAAATCAATTTTAAACAGTTTTGTTAATCTTTAACTTCCGTATTTGCTTGCAAATGGGACGTTATATACATTCTTGTAAATATGTACATACCTGAATTGAAGAAAGATTCTTAAAGAACAATTCTTCGTAAATTATTTTAAATAAATAAAATAGCAAGTAATATTTTGATTTCTTTTATTTTCACTAGGAGATCTTACACTAGTATCGTTGTATAAGTATTAGTTTCTTCAATTAGTTAATGGCTCTCACAATTAATCAGTTGCAATATTAATTCGAATCGAAATCTTTCTATCACTATATAGGAGATTCATTAATTAATTGTAGGACAGAGAAAATGCACAGAAAGCGATGATGGTTATGTTGAAGAGTATAATGTCTTTTAATTGTTTGCAAATTGCCAATAAATCCTGCACAAATGGCTACGAATTAACTTTCACACCTAATATTTGCATTTATGATGTGTCTGCGTAACAAATGTAATATCAAAAGTAGTTGGAAGATTATGACATATTTATAACATTCGACGGTCTTCAAAAGTAGCAAGAATAAAATTTTGTAACAGAACTTATTATTTCGTTTACGTTTCACTAAAATCTTCAAACAAGTAAATAAAAGTGGAGGGTATATGTTGGCGGACGTGTTAAGGGAAAAGAAAAGGGAGAATGTAATTAAATGCTCTGGGGCAGTACATAGCAAGTCGAGTAATACAAAGATAAAGAAAGAAAGAGAAACAAACGAAACAAAGTACAAGGATTGATAGTAATAAAGGAATGTTTAAAGAGAGTGGAAATATGAGTGAAAGGTTAAGATAATTTGCTTTACCGTTTACACAATGTTATGATTGTTTCATCGAATGACTTGCTTCTGATTCCACGTGGAGATAGAGACCAGGAAAATCTCGCTGACGGTTTGAAATAAATCATTTCAGCGAATAAACGCTCAGGAATAAAATCTCTATGAAAAGAGAGAAGTAAACTTCTTCGTTCTAAGTTTCTCTGGAAACTGATCAGTCTAAGTACCGCTGTTCACAGTGTGTTGAACTGCATTTCAATATTTAGAAAATGGCCAGAGTCGCTGTTCCAATGAGTGGTTTCGCGCACAATTTTTAGCTTGTTCAATAAAATTAATTTTTGATTAATGAGGCTAATCAGCGTGAAATAGCAATGACACATAAGGGGATAGAGAGGAAGAACAAATTGTATGGTGTTGCAGTAAAGGTGATGGTTCGTCGTTAAATTTATCTTCGCATTTCTACAAGCGCAGTTGATAAAACCTTCAAAATTATTGCAATTAATTTTTCCATTTTGCTAGAATTTTATTTTTATTTTTACTTTTATAAAACTATTTGAATAATCTTTTTCTAAGGCTCAGTTAGGAGCGAAGGCACGAATACTGCGATAAATATTGCGATAAAGCTGCATCTTGCTAACAATTTGCGTTTTTACTAGAATTTCACGAAACTAGTTTAATATCCGTGTTTCTACACCTATTTTTAGAAAAATATTTGAATTATAATTTTCTAAGTCTCAAATTACGAGCGAGTGATTTTCTAAATTAAATTTATTGCGATACAGCTGCATTTCGCTAAAAATTAACGTAACAGTGGTACATTCGTGGAAGAAGTGAGAATCGCAAAACTCGTGGAAGCAAGTATAGAATCAAGTTCTTAGGTTGTGGGTAAAAATCGAAATTTCATCATTCTTTCTCTTCTCGTCAAACCGGGCGATAGAAATTTATGGATTATTGACTTTCCAAGATTTTTGTTAAAAGTTTAGGGACTTCGCTTCTCCGGCAGTTACACGGTAACCCGAAATGTAAATGCGCCCCAAAAGTAGAACGTACTTGCCTTTCACCCCATTGCGCAGTGCGGTAAAGCTTGCCTCAAAGACAGCGTCTTCCCACTACTTCCCCGAGAATAGTGAAGTAACTTGGATCACGACGACGACGCGGAGTTATCAAAAATGTTATTCTTTCGTACACTGGTTCCCCAATACTGTTTTGGGACTAAATATTGAACCATACGTATACATATTAGCGGTGTGCCGAATGTTATGGAAAATAAATATTTTTTATCCGCATTTCAACAAACTTGGAAAATTTTATTTTCATTCTTAACATATTGAATAGGTTGAAAACTATGTGACAGCATTGTTTAATTTAATGTTTTCACCATGTACAATTATCAACCCTTTGCTCAAGCAATTTTAATCCTAAACGCACGTTGCTCATTTTATTTCGTGCACAGAAATTTTATTACTATTACTCGTACGTGCAACACTTTGATTTTTAATCGATTTATTGAATGCAGTTATCATGATGTAAAAGTTATTTTAAATATTATTTTTAGTATCACTATAGAGACGACATTAATGTTGGATGTAGTTAGGATGTTACTTGGATGATTCAAACAAACTGAACACCCTTAGCTTTTTTTAGTGAAAAGCAATCTTTACTGGAAATACTAAAATGTGAAACCTTGTGCCAATCTCAATTTTAATTAGATGAGAACGGTCAGACCAGTTTAGTCGATTATTTAGGTCTATTGATTAGTAGTAATCATAAACAATTATGCAATAATTCAATCTAAAATATCATCCCAGTCTCGTCAGAAAGTAGATTGCAAAATCTGGTAACTTTAATGATTAAATATGCTTAAGAAAAGACTTAGTAGAAGCCGCCAATAAATAATATCGTAGAACGCAAAGAATGAATAGAATCTGCAAGGACAGAGATTCCTAAAACCGCCTTAAATCTGCCAATTGAGAGTGCACCTGATCAATTACTACAGGTTCTAACAAATAATAAAAAATCCATGAAATATTCACTAAAAAAGTCCAATTAACACCAATCCAAATTAATACTGAATTTATACTTATTCACAACTTGAGAAGCACTTTTTAAAAGAACTTATATTTCTTCAGATTTCTGAAGAAGATTTTCTATTCCTTTTTAACCAAATTAAAGAAATATTCAAACACGATATTTTGTTAAGTGAATGTTTAAATATCAGTAAAAATCTAAACGCTATTTTGAGTTTATAATTATTCACATCACCGTGTAGACACAGCTGTGGCATTAATTTTGTGGAACGACCGAATATGTCTGTGTGTTACGTGTAGAAGGTATGAATAGTTGAATTTTTTTTTACAATCTAGAGCACAAATTTTGCAAGATCCCGCGCCATTGTACGAACGGTGCACTTAAACTGCAGCAGCGAGTGCGCTAATTTCGAAAACGCCGACATTTCCATGTTCGTCCATCGATTCGACAAATTCTGACAGATTACATCAGTACAAGGCTTATTAATGCCATCGTAAATGCTGCTCCTGACAGATTTACGAACGGCAAGGCGGCCCTTCGCGCGTGCAATCGTTTATGGTGGTCCGCGGAGTGCATTCTCGGTGCAGCCCGGGATGCACCACGCTGCGGCGCGTCATTAAACGCACGATGTAACACACGCGTACACGTACCCGACCTCGTTGAAAAGGCTGCCTAGGTCGTTCTACGTTAAGGCGCGTCGTTCCCTAGCATGCGACCATCCGATTAAAATCCATTACCTCGATTACTTTTATTTGCCGTGAGTTCACTTCGTCGCAAAAAATACTTCTTCGAACGTGCCGCACGAAAAACCTCGAAATTCTTATACTCGACTCGCCTAAGCTCTCCAGATGCAGTTCATTCCACGCGAGATTGAAATCCATTAAGGTTTGCGATAATTGTAATGTGTTTCGTTTCTTCTCTCACAATTTGAACCTTGCAGTTCGCTATTAGCAGACTGCGAATTTTATGCGTTTGTAACGAAACCAAGTTGCTGCAACTTCGAACAGCAGAGACGTTGAGTTTTAACACCGAAACGAGCGCTTAAAGATTTTCCTCATAAAAATTACGAGGCCTGATTTCTTTATTTCGTGCAATCTTTATTTTCGTATCCGATGGAGTAAGAATCACTTCCCACAGCAGGCACCCTCGTAATTTCAATAATCGAAGGGTTAATATTACAAATGTCGATACATTTGTCTTCATTTTACCAAGGTTATTAAACCTGAGAACGAGGAGGGCTAAACTCATGTCATTGCTAGGCTGCAATTATTCAAAGTTTGTATAACTTTTATGTTAATATACAATTTAAAGAAAAAGTTTGTGTAAAAGGTTTTCGTGTGAACATTCTTATAATTTTAATCCTTTGCACTAGAATGGTGACTCTGAGGCACCAGTAAAAATTGCCATATTATTACTGAAAATAGGTATTTATATTATTAAATTCACCTATATTTCATAAATTGCTTAAAAATTAACTGCTGCACCAGAAAATAAGTTCAATTATAATTGCATAATGTGAAAAATATCACAGAGAATGAAAATGTTCTAGGCCGAATAAAATGTCTTAATTTTTCCATTAAAACTGTTTCGACTGCAAAGGGTTAATAATTGTAGGTTTACT
This sequence comes from Agapostemon virescens, assembly GCA_028453745.1. Lineage (NCBI taxonomy): Eukaryota > Metazoa > Arthropoda > Insecta > Hymenoptera > Halictidae > Agapostemon > Agapostemon virescens. Next base: position 11,921,627 of record CM052082.1, on the reverse strand, counting down.
GTTACGAATGTAATACATTTGTCCCCATTTTATCAAGTTGATTAACACTAGAAATGAGGACTAAACTATACTAATATACACTGCTTTATAATAATATCAAGATTGCAATTATTCAAAGCTTGTATTACGTTTATATTGATATATGTTTCAAAGTTTGTGTAAAAATTTTTCGTGAAAACGTCATTGTAATTTCAATAACAGTCACATAAGAAGTCAGTGAGGAGACATTTTGATTCGTGGTTCTAGTGTGAAAGAAGAAAAGAACATTCTATATGAACTGTGATTCTTGCAGCTGATGCTAACAATTTGTATTTTGCATAAAGAACCACGGAGTAATTATCACCGACAATATAGCACAAAATTCGTTTTGTTTACGCCCACTCTTGAATTACGTTCAAATATTCAGTACTCTCAACGAACAGCACAATGTACTGAACACCAGCGAACATACCATACCAGAATGCAAAAATTACGAAGCTAAAAGAAAAATAGCAAACCTGCCACACAACGTGAACAGTCTGCTAAATATCCTGACTAACAACTGAACTACAGAACTTCATAGAAAGTAAGAGTTTTCTTCATCGATTACAAGAAGGAGGAACTAAGTAGAAGTATCTTTCCTTCTTGAATAGTTTCGATCAATCGAAAATAAAAAACTTGTAAGTCTTTGACTGTTTCAAATTTGATCTACCTGTTTTTGATATGAATGTGTAAAATATATAGTTTACTGATAATCTCACGAGTTTTACCAAATTTACAAGTTGAGCAAAACTATGCCAAAGACAATATGCTTTAACTCTTTGTACTCTAAGCAAATTGAATTTCTAAGTTCAATGCATTATTTTGTCTCAGAAGAATTCCATTGTACGTAGTTCATTTCCTTCGTGCAACACTTCAATTTTTAGTAACTTCTTAAACATAAACATTGTAATGTAACAATTGTTTAAATAATAGTCTTACCAATTTTAGTGTCGCCTCAGAGGAGCCATTGCAGTGCTAAGGGTTAACGCTTCTGAGGTAACTAAAAATTGCCATATTGTAATTTAAAACAATTTTTATATTTTACGTTTTAATTTTTATGTAACATCATTATGTTTGCACGTTTAGGAAATCGGTGAAAATTGACGTGTTGCACGTGGAAGTAATAGTAATAAACTTTCTAGGCACGAAAGGAAATGAATCTGGAACGAAGATGGAACAATTTTAAATAAAAAAATTTTTTGATTTTATAATTAAAATTGCTTGAAGTGCAAAGAATTTATTTATGAACTATAATGTCTGCGTCAAGGTGAGTCTTTCTCTTCTATTTCGCAGTCTGGAGCGAAAATTTGTGTGCAACAATCATTCGAAACGCAAGTTCGAGTTAGACCTAGCGTAGCAGTTTTTCACTTTCAATTCTATTAAAAGGATTTAGACATTTTCCCTCGGACCAGGGTACTTTTTCCCTATTCACAGGCTCGTTCCCCGCATTTGAACCGTTCCAGCTGAACCGTTTACACCGGTCCGCGAAGTGCATTCTCGGTGCAGCGCGGGATGCACCGCGAAGCACCGTAACGCTGCACTCGGCGCACTCGTGTGCGAGACCGTGCACATCGCTCGGTTGGCTGTGTTAAAAGGAAGTCTAACTTCCAACGAGTGGCTTTATGTGGGTGGTACGCACACGCCCGCGAAAAACCCCCTTCGTTGCATACACGCGGGAACACGCGTGTCATACAGGACGCCAGCGTGTTTCGCATTTCGCATTTCGCATTTCGCGTTCCCCTCCTTGTCGCCGATACGATCGGGCGAACAGAGACGACGCACGGTTCTCGATACGCTGGATTTCCAGTAGGTCCCAGAGAAGATACGCCCGATGGCCTGTGCAAAAAGGAGCAATCAGAAGTCAGTCTGCCTCCTTGACGCGAAATCAGTCCTCGTACACTCCCTGACAAAAAAGTGACGTGCCTGATTTATTTAACACGTTCAAGGCTATGCCTGTCCTTGGGGACTGACGGTATCACAAATTACACGTTACAAAAGTTTGTAAAATTACAAATTACAATGTTACATATAATTGTTATAATATAAAGAAATATTCACACTATTTCAATAGATTCGATTGAAACACATAATCATAAATGGGGTAAGCGGTTTCTGTTTAACACTTTGACTGCCATGTCACACATATGTGGGTGACAGAATTCTTTGTCCATGTTGAAAAGTAAATTTTTACGTTAATATATTCATTGCACTCAATTTAGTTGATATCTAGAGAATACAAGAAGGTTGAAAGTGAACCATCTATCATACATTTAAAATTTTTAATTGTTGCTTTATTAAATAAATTACTTTGATTTTGTGGAATTTTTGAGGTTGTTAGTTCGGCAGTTAAAGTGTTAAAGTTAACCGTTTGCACTCCAAGCTATTTTACTTCTAACGTCAAGACATTTTTTGATCTAGAATAATTCAATTGTAAATGATTTACTTTATTTTATATATATATAAAGATTATTATTATTATTCGTGCGTGAGGCTCTTCACTTTCTACCGATTTCGTAAATGCAAACACAGTGATGTAATAGTTGTTTAAAATAATACTATGGCAAATTTTGTGACTCTTCGGAGAAGCCATTGGAGTTCTAAGGGTTAATTAAAGTTTGACACGAAAACTAGACAAAATAGCTAGCAGAAACTCCACAATTTTGATCATTTTTAATGAAAATATACTAGATGCGGTGCAAAACCTGTTCACAGGTCTTTGTTGCACGCGTTTCGAAGAGCAGTCACGATTTCTTGCTTTATTTTCTTTTACAAAATGGCGGAACCAGAGCGCAGCGAAGGAAACCTTTCCTTTCGAGCAGCACTCTGCATCCGGAAGAGTTTCTCCGCCAAGTTTTCGGATAGAATAAAAATACAACAATTTTTCGGTTCTACGTAAGATTATTACGAAAAGCATATAAGCAAATTAAAAAATATCGATTTTTGTAAGAATGGAACAGGATAGAGGTAAAACTTTCAATTTTTTTTTAAGTTCGTTACAAAAGGAGTTTACTTTGTAATTAATAATCCGTATGTAAATCCTTAGATAATCTAATTTTACAGTTACGGTAAACATTTCGACTAATTCGGTTAAAGATCCGTTAAAGTTATGTTTCTGGCCAATTTACAAAATGTAATTTTGGGATATAACTGTTTAAAGTTTTATGTAGAATTATTCTATGAAAATTTGATATGCCTGCACCGAACAGTTGGCTTTATAAATTAATATTCTGCACCCCTTTATCTTTTTTGGGTGATTTTAAAGTCTACCGAGACTCATTTGCAGTTTGAATTGACGGTGCTGCCAACCGTTATCAATATTGTTATTTGTTACCTCATTATATAATTTAAACGTATACGTTATTTTATAAAAAAACTAAAATTATTTGGTATAATGTCGACATATTAACATGTGACTTGAAAGTTACACGGCCCCATAGAGGGTTAACACATTGAATGCGGAGCCATTTTGCTTAGCTTTCGCGTCACATTTTATTTATCTTTAAACGGAAATAATGCAACTGTGCATAGGCAAAAGACTTGCTTAGCCAATTTTTGTGCTTTTCTGTTTCAATCGAATCTATTGAGATAGTGCGAATATTTCTTAATATTATATGAATTATCTATAACATATTAATTTGTAAATTTGATACCGTCAGTCAGAGATTCGTCGGTGTAGACGCGATACTAAAATGGCGTGGCATCCACAAATTGTCAGAGAGATGAGAAAAATATATAGCTACCGATGACAAATACAGTACGTATACAATAAAACATTGACACTGTAAGAGACCATTTTTTTCGAAGCGATCAGACGATTTTTCGAGGATTTCAACGAAAATGCGGTTACTGTCAATAGTGAACGATATCGAACGATGTTTGAAAATTTCTTTCTGCCCGAGATTGATCGACAAGGTCTACAGCACACGTGTTCCGACAGGGCGGTGCAGCAAATCATACAGCACGTGTGACCATGAGCACTCTAAAGAATGCATTTCCAAATCGAATAAAGTCAAAATTTGACGATGCCAATCGGCCACCGCGTTCGACTGATTTGACCACAGCAAATTTTTTTCTTTAGCGCTACTGGACAGGGAAAGTCTGCGTTAATAAACCAATAACGTTTCAACAGCTTAACACTAAATTTACCGAGCAATAAAACGGGTTGGTGTATATTCTCTTATAAAAATGACAAGAATTAATTTATTTGGATTTTGTGGAATTTTTATTACAATGTATGATAGACTAAAAAAATCTATTGAATCGATTTCTGTGAAGACGATTTTATAACCTCAATAATTGCAAAATAAAAATTCTGAAAAGGGTCATTTGACCCCCTGTGGTAGGTTTAGTGTTAAATGAAAATATTCAACGTGTTACGAAATGTTACGAAGACTCTAAAGATCTCGTGTTTGTAATACGACAAGAGACGGTCATTTAATCGAAATTGCATTGCACGAATAATGTAATGTATTGATTAAACGACATGTAAAAGTAAAATTAATTAAAAATGTTTTATTTTAAAGTTATCCTAGAAAAATTAGTTTATCAAGATTACCCTGCAATGTATAGAGAAAATAAAATATGTAGTGTTCTTTAGAAAGCCTTGACTTTCCAAAAAGATGTTACATTTTTGGCATCATCATTCTTTTAGTAGATACAAATCATTTTCGTGGAGGCAGCTTTGCACCACACCAATTTTGTATGAGATGTCCGTTCGCATCGCGCTAAGATGCGGTTGAAATCTTCGATGTAGCCGAAGAGGTTGTAAATTCTTGACGCAGTTCTCCTGGAAACGCGATTTTAAAAGATTCTCTGTGACCTGGTCATATTAAAGGATGATACTATTTGTCTGACTGTGATACTTGACCAGGTGGAGCTTCGAATTTATTTAATAACTAGTCTAAGAAAAATGATATTGAAATTACAGAAAATATAAAGATGTACGTCGACTCATATTTTTCAAAACATATTTTATAAAAAATTACGTAATTTATGTAGTCGTGAGTTGTTTTTGCTTTAATAAATCATACATATACTTCAGATGCTAGTAAATATATATGTAAAATTCCACTGGAAAAGGTTTGGCAGTTTTTTTTTTTTTAAAATCGTGCACGAAGCGGCCTCGAAGACCAGAAGACCTCCTCAATAAAGGGTATCTTTGGTCAAATGGAAACAATCGATTTTGTAGGAATGGTACATTCTATTAGTATCATCTTTCCTCTTTGCTGTTTAGAAAATTGCTGAATTTATAGTGATTCATATGCAGTCGGGTTGCATGATTGTAACCAATGATTTAAACTTTAAATAAAGCTCTTCTCAAAACAGCATTTTCTGAATCAGCGTGCAGGATAATTCCAAAACTGATTGTCTGATCAATATCGAATGAAGCTCGTTCAATTTGTTATAAGTATACCTTGAATATATCAAATTCAATATTTTATCCAATACTTTAGATTTGGTGTATATATGACAAAGATAAGAAAGTGAAATTTAAAACACTAGAAACATTCAAAGTTTAAGAGCATTGATATTTGATATCGATTAAGTTCAACACGTTCAAATTGTTACTGGAAAAAAGTATTTAGTTCATGCTCTTTGTAATCGATGTTGAAACCTTTTATTTCGTATAAAAATCAACAATCTAGTTACACGTGTGGTACTATATCGCCAATATTAATGTAAATTTTTATTTGTAATATATTTTCAATTATCTGCAATATAAAGTCAATTATTCTAATCAAGAACGTAATTCCAACGTCGGAAGTCGTTTAATGCGTCATGTTTCCTTTTTAAAAATTACCACAATCTGAACATGAAGTATCTCATAAAAATGTTTTTCTATTTTTATATGTCCACGAGTCTGACAGGTGCTACACGTCATGCAAATAAGGACTTACACGTGTAATAAAACAACAAGACGATGTTCTCTTTAATAAATAAATAATCAAATGCATAAAAATGTTTTCTTGTAAATGGAAGATGTATGTGTGTCAAGCTTTAAATTTTGTTTAATACATTATCGATAGCTTTCTTGAAAAACTTAAGAATCAATTGGTTGAAATCAGTATTAGCTAAATGATTTACACATCTAATCGCGGAAAGTAAATGTGAAGACTTACACAGTGTTTCGATCTTACTTGGTTTATAAAAGGATTTGCAAACAAAATTTAAATTACATTTAATTGGTTATCGCAAACTACCTTTAATTGTCTACATTAATAACGCTAACGAGTTTCTACTATATGCCTCTCTGCAATCTCATAACTAATTTATTTCATTAATTAGTAATTAACGGCGGCGATATTATTATTCATGATACGGCAATTCAAAGTTTTCGTTCGTAATATGAAGAGATTCGGAGTCTATTTATTGGAAGTCGATGATTCACTTTCCTAAATGGAAAGCTCACTTCTGCGAAGCGGAGATTATTTTTTATAAGCCTGATCACTTTCAAACTGATTATTCCGGCGCAATGCAATTAACGCTGTACAATAACAGCAACGTTTTTATTGTTTATCACGAGTCGGAAAAAAATTTACACCAAATAACAAGATTTCATCATTTCAGTACTACAAACAAATTCCTTATACTTTAATATTTACGTTATCATAATCGTGTTGCTGTTACATGCGTGCTATGTACTACATAATGCTCATGTATAGAAGTAACATTAGGGTTTATGCACTAATAAAAGGATTGATCGATTTTAAATTACCTAGAAAGTGAAATAATCGTAGCAACGAAATATTGTAGTGTTCTGTACTTATTTCAGTTCATACGAGGCAATAGTATCATACGCAATTATTTTTCTAATTAATATCTCGGAACTTGATCATTAATTATACCACGTCGCGGCCAGCGGCTCGTTCGCGATGCTCATTAATGCGGTCATCAATATTATTTCGAAAAACTATGGTATCATTACGAGCATGAGCGGAAGCGTCGCAATATATGTGCTTGCAATATTAATGAACATTTAGGCGGTTTCGGGTTAGATTATATCGGTGGTGCTCTTAAGTTTGGACAAATTAATCAATCTGCGTGTCTAAAAGGCAAAATTAATCGATACACATAGAACGATACTGTGGCAACTTATATAAATAAGAAATATGTTTGTACGAATTTTCTGCGCCACTTACGTCTGTGAAGAAACTGCAAAAATGCGGATATTACGTTAAAGTATATAAAATTTTATAGAAGTGAGCAATCAAATTGTACCACAACTTAACACCAGAACGACGAGGACTAAACTATATTAATATAGACTGCTTTATAATAATGATAAGGTTGCATTTATTTAAAGTTTGTATAACTTTATTGTGAATATATGTATCATATACTCGACTCGCCTAAGCTTTTCTAATACACTTCATTCCATGCGAGATAGAAATCCATTAAGGTTTGCGATAATTGTAACGTGATTCGTTTCTTCTCTTTCACCTTTTATCAACCCCATTTTGCTGATTTTCGCGATTTTCACCAGCCCCAAAATTTCAAAGTCGCGCCACTGTCGCAATACGTTTCCAATGGACCCGGGAATTGAAATACACGCTTCCTATGCGTCCAGTTACTTGTAACCAGACTTACGGAGAGTGCAAGGTCTGGATCAGGCAATGTCCGGAGTCGTATTGAATTATCGCCATGAGTAAAGTATATAGTTAATTATTATCTGTTAATTGTAAATAAGTACATGTATGAAAGATAAATTGTGTTTAATAATAATTTATGTTTTTATATTTTTTCCTGTAATAAGTTAAAGATTTGCGAATGAAAAAAAAGGAAAAGAAAAGAAAAAAAATATTTGTGAATGAAAAAAAGTATAATAAGAGTAAATGAAAACAGAACTGAACCTAGCACGCTGCCACCATTCTAAGCAGTCATTTCATGAATAATTGTAATAGAACTGCATTTAAGGGTTCTCAATCTTCATTTATGAATATTTAAAAAACTATTGAGTGTTGGTGGGTCTAACCATATATATTCTTAATCAGAAGAACATACTCTACCAATGTACAAAGTTTCAACTGAATCACTGACCCGAAAACTTTGCACTCTCCTTGTCAGACTTGGGTTGAAGATTTATAACAAATCTAGCAAATATTAATATTATGCCTTTCTTCGTAGACGAATCTAATGTTTGTTTGTAATCAATATTTAATCATTAAAGTGGATGTAGCAGTATAAAAGATATAAATCATCTTTTCTCACCTGCAACATTTTTAGTGATGAATGTATCATAATAACTTTAGTTACAAAGAGAAATAGTGTAGCAACGGGTTACAATTGGCTAGTATATATACTCTTATAAAAATGACAGGATTTCATTTATTTAGATTTTATGTAATTAACCCCTTGCCATATTATGGCGAGTCAGTCTCGCGTTGAAGATTTATAACAAATCTAACAAATATTAATATTACGCATTTCTTTATAGATAAAACAAGCTGTCGTCCATTTGTAATAAATATTTAATTCTTGAAGTAGATATAGCAGTATAAAAGCAACATTTTAGTAAAATTCGTAATACTTTTAGTGATGAAGATTAAGGGTTAACGCAATAGAGAGATGCGAATTAGAGAACATAAATGTACCATCGTGTATAGGGGACGGGCATCTTTAGAAGTATTAAAAAGGCCCTTCTGGATAGGTGAACGATCACGTACGACCCAGGTCGAGCAGTGAAAGCTCGCAATTACATAAACGTCACGCATCCGATCACAGAAACGTCTTCGTTCAGGCAATCAACCCCGGAATCGCTGTCCACACGGATCCAGATCTATCCGGCTGCTGGCCGATCTGGCTGATGCCTAATTGAGAACAATGAGCAACTTGTTCTCTTGTTTGCCGTGGGTGTCTTCGGCTGTTGGGATAGAACTTTAGGTATTTCCTTGGTGAACTTGAAAACACGAGGCGGAACGACCGGTGCAGAACGACGAATCCGACGCCCTGCGCCGCGCCGCGTCGAATCGCCTCTTGTGTCGAATTACACGTCAGATCGGATACACATTTATGAAATCCACGGAACTTCGTGCCTCCACGGGGACATCCTACGAGATTGTGTGCACCTCGCGCGACAGGCTACGGCCCTTTGCTCGTTATCCACGCGTATGGCTCGTGTATCGAGTATTAATTACCCGGGGCGCATCACCTTTAATTAACTACGCTAACGCAGTCACTTTGGCACTGTAGACGGCACGGATTTATGAAAAATCTTGCCACAGATATCTCTGGATACACGGACAAACAATTCGTGGAATTTATGCTGCTGTAGAATCGGTTTTTGTCAATTAATAATCGAAACTTCTTATTTATAGGTGTTTTATTTCTGTAATGCTGTTTTAAGCGAAAATTACATTTTTGTATTGTAGACAGGATGAATTTATGAATAATGTCGCCACGGAAATCTGTAGATATATAGATAAACAATTTGTGGAATTTATGCTGCTGTAGAATCGGTTTTTGCAAATTAATAAGCGAGACTTCTTATTTATAGGTGTTTTATTTCTGTAATTCTATAATATTCTGTAATGCTGTTTTAAGTGAAAATTACATGTTTGCATTGTATAAAGGATGAATTTATGAAAAATCTCGCCACGGAAATTTGTGGATATGCACATAAGCGAACTGTGTAATTTATACTGATGTTGATTCGATTTTACTTAATCCAAATCAAAGAGGATTCTAATTTACAGGAGTTGTATTTCTGTAATTGTAGTCACAATAGATTAAAGTATAATGCCATGATACAAAAAAATGACATTAAAAATTGACAGTTTACAGCAGGCTATTAAAGAAAAGTATTGTCTGAACTGTTTAACAATTTGCTCTACCAAAAAAAAACTCAGACATTAAAACTTTAAAATTGCTTATTCAGAAGAGACAATTAAACAAAAAATTAAGTGCATCATTTATGAATATCATCTTTTAAAAAAGAGAAACGAAATGATTAATAACCAAAATTCATAGTTCAAAGCTAACTATTCAATAAACTATTGCATGTACCGTTTAAAATTCACTCTTCCGAAAAACAAAATTGAAATATTAAAAGTTAAAAATTTCTGGTTTAAAAACGATCAGAAATGGTAGTTTTTAGCAAACTATTCAACAAAGTAGCATTAAACAATTTACTCTTTTAAAAACGGAAAAAATATTAAGAGTTTAAAATTGGTCAAAATTCACAAATTTTAACGAACTATTAAACGAAATAGTGTTAAACAATTTACACTTAAAACAATTAAAACATTAAAAGCTCAAAATTGGTAATAATTGATAGAACTTAGCAGACTATTAACCCTTTGCACTCCAATGGTGCTGCTGAGAGGACACTATAAATTGCCATACTATTATTTAAGATAACTTTTACGTCACTGTGTGTGTATCTAAAAAGTCAGTAAAAATTGAAATGCTGTGCGTACGAGTAACAGTAATAAACTTCTTATGAACGAAAGGAAATAAACCACGTTCAATGAAATTATTTAACATAAAAAATCGTTTAGATTTTGAAGTTAAAATTGCTTGGAGTGCTAAGAGTTAAACGAACTCCATAATCCATAAAGGATTGACAATTGGCGATTTACAGGTGGCTAATTTGATTGACTCACTAATCAATTACCATTTCCAAAGAAGCATGAAACACATCAGCACCCAATAAACGTTCGCAGTCGTTCCGCAGCGGCTCGTCAATCGCGCAAAAAGTTTCGGTTCGTTTTTACCCTTCTGTGCCGGAGTACTAGACTACAGCATCTCTTTCGGGGAATGGTGGATTACTCATTCACGCGGGTAGGTACTAACATCACAATCCATCGAGCAGGCATAAAGAAATCGAAAAAGTCAAAGGGAAGAATAAACGAAAGGGCAAAAGGAGGAAGCGGGACATAAAAGGCGTACATAAAATCGGCCGGGGAAAAAGTGCCGTGTGAGTTGAAAGTCATCTGACTGCGGCGCACGGTCATGAAAGCTGCGGATCCTGTTCTAGCACTATTAAAAGAAGCCTCTCACCCCCGAGAGAGGTAAGACAACGTGAACGACGAGCAGAGAAGAGAGGATCGGAGAGAGAGTGAGAGAGGGAGAGAGAAAATGACAGAGAGAGAAGGAGAGAGAAAAGGAAAAAGAGAGAGTGAGAGAGAGAGAGAGAGAAAGAGGGAAGGACTGACAAGAGAAAGAGAGACGAGCGAAGCCGGGCTTCTCGGGCCTGCGTCTTTGCACGTGTGATGGAGACAGAATGGCCTCGGTGAGCCTTCCTCGGGTATTAACGCCGGGGAATACATTAGAGGTGGAGGCGAACTGTGTGTGCCGAGGAGGCGGCAACGTGGCCACCATGTGTGATAGCAAAGCTGAAGTTTCTTTCTTGGCCGTTGCCGGACATATATCTGTGTGCCCCGCCGCGCGTCCTGCATAAGAGAGAGACTTACGCAGCCGGCGATGCTTCTGGTGCCTGTGCCTGCGTCCGCCTGCGTCATACCTGTCCGGAGAGATATGGCTGTGCTGCTTTATGGTTTTTGAAAGTAACCGTGGAGGAATTTTAGCCGTGGAGACAACGTCTGCCGGTGGCAACGGGACGACTGCACAACTTGCAAGGGAGGTTCCGACAACGATGCCCGAGACCCGCCGAGAATGAATGGTTTTCTTCGATCTTTTTTCGACCCGCCGCGCCCGCAAGAGAGGACCACGGCTCTCTGCAATTCATATTTTCCAGGATGAAAAATTAAGGGAAAATCGCCCAGAATACGCCTGTCTGCTCAATACTTTCGACCGCCGACCTCGAAACTCCAAATACAGTCTACGTAATTTGTTTAACACGTTGAATGCTACGTCAGTCTCTGGGGACTGACGGTATTAAATTTACAAATTAATATGTTATAGATAATTCATATAATATTAAGAAATATTCACACTATTTCAATAGATTCTGCTTATATACAGTTGCATTATTTCCTTTTAAAGGTAAATAAAATGTGACGCGAAAGCTCTGCAAAATGGCTCCGCATTCAACGTGTTAACCACCGAACGATATATCCAACGATGTACGTTGCTTTCTGATGATAATAAGAATGCATCTATTCGCACTTCATTCAATTTCTATTGTAACATGTGGTTCGTTAACTGCCCTAAATAATTTATTTGATGAGGGAACAACTTAAAATTTAAAATGTATGACAATATAGTTATTCTTCAATCTTCTCGTATTCTCCAGATTTTAACTAAATTTAGTACAACGATGATGTGTAAATCTATTTTTAAACATGGACGTATTATTCTGTCACCCCATGTGGGTGACATGTCAGTCAAAGTGTTAAAGAAGCACATCGGAAAATTACTAATGTTAATATTTTTATAACTTCAGGAATTGCGAAAGAAATAAGTGCGGATTACTCATTTTGACTGGTTTGGTTATTTTAGTGTTAATGAATGCCGAGTTTCTGTCCCTTTGGACTTTGCAAACACTGAATGTGTTGGTGGGATGATTCAGATTTGAATATGGAGGAATAAGGCTGTTTACCGTGTCTAGAAGGCACAGCAGTGAAAGTATTAACAAATTTTTAATTTGAATAAAAACATGTAGTGTACAAGCGTTCTATACATTACCTACCAACAATTAGTCGATATCTTTTTTAATTCTTTGCAGTCGAAACTATTGGGTTATCCGGAAAGTTCGTGCCGATTTTGACGTGAGATTGAAACGCAACGCATTTAAATTTTGGTATATATTGATTAAAAATAAAAATAAATTGTCACGAACTTTCCGGACAAGCCAATATTTTGACTGTGGAACTGTAGGA
>CM052082.1:11857328-11904621 GCA_028453745.1 Agapostemon virescens | reverse complement strand
ATTGAATGAGAATATCTGTCGAACGCTATGTTTATTTCTTGTCAGTTTCTTTGATTTTCTAACATACAATGGTGGACAATTTTAACAGTGGAGCCGTATACGATCGAAAAGCGTGTTGCAGTTAATAAAATTCATTTTGCATATCAGTATTTAATAAAATACCCATCGAAACGTGTGAAAATCATTTTATTGCGATCAATATCAGCGGTCGATTAACTTGAAGGAATGGCGATGCGAATTGGCCACCTCTTTCCTCTGACTTCATCCCATTGGATTTTTTTCTTTGGACTTATTTGAAATTCCAAGTTTGTGCTAACAAACCAGCAACAATTCATGCCTTAATAAACAACATTAGAAATTAAATTGGTGAATTAAACAAGCAAATATACCGAAATGTCAGTTTCTGTAAACGTGGTCGTGATGATCATTTGACAGATACCGTCTGTCACACATAATCATCATAGATAATGCCTCATAATTATATAAAAAACCATAGAAATTAAAAATAGTATGTTTTTTATTTAAAAAAAACTCCCTACAGTCTAATTTGGATAACGCTATATCACTTGCTTCATGCAGAGGGTGTACAATGCTATTGCTTGATTACCATAGTGAAGATCTGTCAAAAAAACTTTGCTGCAAAATTGCTTTTCGTTGATCTTTTTATGGTAAAAATTTTTATGATCGCGACGTATTCTACTCGTCGAGATAAACAAAGTTGCAAGTCGCAATCTGATAATTCCCATGAAAATTATTACCTTGGTCGATTTTATTCGCGTAAAATATTTTACGCATTCTGATAAAGAAATGTAGCAGAAAGATTGTAGAATTTAAGGGTGTAAGAAATATACATATTATACGTCAAACTGGCTAAAATTATTGAAGAAAAGCAAAAGATGTTTATTTGGCTTTCGTTTCTTGAAATTAATGCAAGCAACTTTTATTTGCTAGAAAACTCGTTATTGTAGCGATGTGCATTGAGTCGAATTGTAGATAATTGCGTCGCAAACGTGAAACAAGTACTGAATAATGATTAGTTGACAATTATATGGAAGATATTAAAGGCGAATAGCTATTATTATGATCAATAACGACGGAGAGCGTGCAATAAGTTAGTGTTTGCTGTTGCATCTATAAAGAGGAAACATCAAATATGCAAGTCGAAGCTATTTATGACGATATTCAACAGATTCGGTATTTTATATAATTCAAACGTATGCAACGATACAAAGTACTACATAATAGCAACCTTACACCTTAGAATTCTATTTTAAGCCTTTCCAATCGCTTTAACTCTAAGATTCTCACGGTTTCTTCGACTTACAATAATTTGATTCTGTTTCATTTTTATGTGATCAAGGTTTTCAACAATTTATTCAAATAAATTTAGTAAACATTGTACCAAACTGTCAAATTATAATTTTCAATGGTAATACAGAATCTTCATTCGAGGGCAAACGGTTGAATTTCCGGTTTACTGACAAGCCAAAAGGTTCGATGTATTTAGTGATATAATAAGAATGGAAAAGAAAAAATTGAAAACTAATTATATTTTATTGTGCGTGCAAAATAAACCAGCGAGAGCATTGCAAGAATGTAAAAATATTAACATGTTACTGTTTAAATAATTAATTAAATTCTTTTTTTAAGAATTTGTACATATCAGCTTCCGACTATTACTTCATACTTTTTAGAATTTATTATGCACAACTTCGAACAGCAACGACAATTGCAATAGTGAATCAACGAGATACCGGAAATTACACAATCTGATAATTTCCATCAGACTGATCATTGAAAAGGAGGACTCCGAAGCTTCTCTTCAACCCTCGACCCACGGCCTCCATTTACAAGTATAAACTTGACATTGCTTTACATCTGGATCGCTCTAAATCACATTTTGAATATCCGTCTTGTAAATCCATTATGCTTCCAGATATTTCTAATATAACGTTTTGCTAATTCAATTTAATAGCTACAAATCAAGTAATCGACGATGTTAATGCTCTAAGTCAAAATAAATCCGGATACAGCTGTTGAAAGATTGCTGCCCATCATCAATCTCGAACCGTTCATGCGAACATAGGTGTACAAATGATACAAATGTTCGTTGTATTTTAGGAAATTAATAATGTCAAACGCGTTGTAATTATTGCAGCCGTAAAGCAAACCGTAGTGCGAAAGAAAAATACATCGCCTCCATTATAAAACTGACGAACAGGCTTTCTATACCTAAATTGTTAAGATACCGTCGTTCGCGCGAATATCTTCAGACATATTATCGCAAATGTTATCATTCCAACGCGTTACATCAGTCAATATCGTACACCGGTTGCCAGCAACCCTGCGCGACGTACAGCCCGACGTCTCATCGCTGCCGTCACCGTAACCCAGAACGTCTCCTTGCAGGAGGAGTCGAAACTCTCCGACGAGAACGTCTCAAAGTCATCGACTGACGAAGGTTGAGAGTCACTACCCTCAGACTAAAAGACAGGCGGTAACAGAGAAGGAGAGAGCGAGCGAGAGAAAAAGAGGCAGAGGGACAAAGATCGTGAGCGAACGAGAGAGAGAGAGAGAGAGAGAGAGAGAGAGAAATAGGGAGAGGATAGCGTAAGAGGGACTCAGAGGGGAAGCGAAGACGGAGTGACAGAGAGGTGGTAGGAAAAGAGAGCCAAGAAGAGTACGATCGGACTAAGGTATAGCACGATGAGACTTGGCTCGGAAGAGGGACAGAAAGGGGAGGCGGGGCGGGTCGGGCTGTCGGGAGACAGGGGAGGCAAAGGAGAAACGTACGATGGGAAGAGGGTAAAAGGAGGTGAAGGGAGAAACCCCCCGTTGCGACCACACTGGACTTGGGTTTTTTGTGAGGGAGCTGTGCGCGGGTGAGCGAAAGAGAGAGGACGAGAAAGAGAGTGGGAGGGACAGAGAGAGATTCCGTAGAAGGGGAAAACGGTGGGGGAGGGGACGAGGGATGAACAGGGGGTGTGGGAGACGGGGCGACTGTGAGGAGCCGCAGGGAGGCCAGTGGAGGTAGGAAGGAGGGGGAGGGAGAGAACTGGCAGGCAGGGGCTGCTCTAGGGAACGAGAAACATAGATAGAGGATGGTGGTAGCCGAGGAAGCGAGAAGGGACGAGAGGTGGAGGTTAGGGTGAAGACGGTGAAGGTGGATGGTTGGTCTGGGCGAGGGGGTTAGGAGGGTCGTTGCGCCGAGGGGGGTGGTCTGTGGGCCGAGTAGAGGAGAGAGAGATACATAAGGGTGCCGGCAAAGGGTAGGGGACTACCGCGCAAGGCTTCAGAAACCAAGGGTGTCTAATGCAGAGTGGACTTTGTTCGCTCGCGAGATGACACACTGTGTATACAAATACACGCGCGTTGCGTCGCAGCAGATACACGCGCACGCATACAAACACACACAGGACATACAGACACACATATACATACGGAGCTGGCAACGGCAACGGTCGTCGTGTGCACACGTGTTTCAGGTGGTACACACCGGTAACGTTGCGCGAAATGCACGCGCGTATCTTGCGTCGATAGCGGGCCGTAAATGGATCCAGTACATGCCGCCACGAGCCTCCGGTGTATTAGGTATACGAGAGGGCTGACCAAACGTCAGCCGGCCGTTGCATTATGGTCGTGTGCGTTCGAAAGCGGGACGAACGCGGGGAGGGAACGCACCACCATCGTTGGGGTGACTGGGTATTATAGATTTAATTCGACCGCTTTCATATACGGATGGAACGTAGGTTTTTTGTTCGGCCAAGCGGGACAGGAGTCGGGAGAGCTGGAGCCGGAGCTGCGGCGGGAGGATCTGGCGCGGTTCGACGCTTCTGAAAGTGTGCGGGGGTGTGCGGCGGGTCGAGTGGTCTTTGTTCCCTCGTGGGATGACACGTTGCGCCCGCGAGTGCGCTGGTCTCACCGTGATCACGAATATATACGTACATGCACGATCCTGATGGAGCAAGATACCCGCCTGCTCGCGGCTTTTTGCGCGCTAAGGAACTTCGTTTGGCGCAATGCCTCGACGTCTCGTTCCGTGGATTCTAAATCCGACCGTACGAAATTCAACGCGCGGATAATCAGCAAACGTTCAAATTTATCCTTTGCTGAAATACAGAGCGTTCGATGCACGATGATGACCAGGTATATGGTTACCAGGTAACCCCACCAATTGTTCCAAGCATTCGCTCGAGGTCCGCTTTAATAAGAGACGACTTACTCCGGCCTTTCTTTCTCTCTCTTTTTCTCTCTCGCGCGCACACGGCTTACTTCTCATTCTTACCAACACCGTCCGAACAAATTCCTCGAAAGCCGCCTCTCCCAATACATGGCCAACGCTGGTCCCGATCGGTGACTATATATTCAAACATCATTCCATCTTCGAGATCTATTTACATTACAAGTCTCTACTCCGCATCCATGTAAATACGCGTGTAGACATGTAATAAACGGATCGGGATCTTCATCCGCGTAATATTGAACACCCGAGCACCCGTATACTTACATTACACGTACATCTCAATGCGCGCTGATTCAACGTTGTACAATCGTAAGTTTATTACTGTCGCCGTTCCATTTCGTTTCCAGCGTTAACAATCGAAAGGGATCCGATCGGAGAAAATAAACGCATCATTTTCTGGAGTCGTGCCGGCCGGATGCGTGTACGAATTTTTGCGAATCTCTATGTTCGTGTGCACGGCGAATAGAATGCATAAGTATACGTGTATTAACACTATACCGACCGGAAGTAATAAAGTGAAGCCTAACAAACTGCGTTTACATTGTAATTTGTAACAAAATTATTAGATAACGTTACTGAGGATGTTTATAATGTTTAGAATGCTTACAATCATGAAAATTCCGAAATACTCGCCGGACGGTAAAGTGTTAACCCCTTCCCCTACAACTACAAGTCAGACTCGTAATCAAGGTGTCGAACTGAATCTTCTAAACATATATTTCCTTGATTTTCATTAAACGGAAATAACATTTTATTTAATTGTTGATCGTGTACGGTCATTGGAGAATGGCTAGGCACGCAGTAACTACTTTGTCTTTTCTTTTTGTCAATCTACGGAGGACAAAGAGTCTATTCACTGTTATTGTAAAATAAGTTGTAGTCCAAGGGGTTAAGAACATAGCCGGTTAATTTAATTAATGTTTGCGCGATTCACGGATTCTGTGCAAACATGCTCGTTCCTTGGCACGAGAAAAATAAATACATCTGACGGTGATTTCGTGTTCTTCGGTTGGTCGATCCTATCATGACAGTTAAGAATTGAGTAATCGAGTATGAACATCTTCTATCAAGCTTTTCGTAGGGGTTCCCTGACGTTCTGCATCCGGCTCAAACGATTCGTAAAAAACGCGCCGGGAGCCTTCCTCACCCTACTCTCAGCTTCTTGCTGTACGCTGTCAGTGACTGGACTCGCGGTCAATGAATTTTATGTTCCGATACATTACCTCTGGAAAGTTTAGTTTAGTTTATTCCACCAAGACACATTTTCGTTTAATATCAATGTTTCTTTCAACATGTTCGACGATATAAAATTTTGTCAACGTAGAACACTCGAAGCCCAAAAACTATTTTCATCGGTGAAAGATATCGTACGAATTACTAGACTATCAATCTTTATGCAAAATCAAAATTGCATGCATCTATTTGCAAAAAGTGCAAGCCACCTAGGATTTCCTTCATTCTTCGATAACTTTAGCAAAACGAAAGTAACACATGTTCTTGAATCGTTTTCATCGCTCTTCTGTTTCAACCTGCAACTACTTGTTCTTATCATAAATGTTTAAATTCATAGTCTAAAACATACTCGATGCTTTCACTACTCCGACAGCAGGCACTGGGTCTATTCTGACCCAGTGTATCAAAATCGTCATTCAATTGTACTGTTGAACTGCGTTAGTAAAAACGGGAAGATTAACACGTTTACACAAAGCACTTTTAAAAACATGTTTTAAAGGATTGATAAATAAAGCAGAAAGTAGTCTTAAACATCATTAATTATACAGTTACAGGAATGCAAACGAGTTTCAATCGTTTATTAATTTATTTATTATATTATTAAACCTTACCGCCTTGTGTTACGATTTAGCTTACGATTACAATGGTTCGAACTTTTCTGTCACTTACGATAAACGAAAAAGAATGTCTATGTGTCGACAACAACAAACTAGGATTTTCTTCGGATTAAAAAGAAATGAAGAACACACATATTTGAGCCGTTTATTTTGAAAGTAGCGTAAGTCCCATTGTGAGAGTTTCAAATGGATATGGAAAATAATTATGCAATAAAATTTTATAAGATCCCAGCTTTATGTTTAATTATCAAAGTAACAGTTGAATTATCAATGTGCAATTTGTTTTAAACAACAGAACAGTGCCTGTCCACAGAAAATGAGATTTTTAAAAGGCTAAAATATACTGACGGTGAAAGAGTAAATTGGTTTAAAGTATATTGGATGAGATTTTTGAGAAGCGATTCATGTAAGTTATTCTATGAAACGACAATGAACGAGGATGCACCATTCAAAGCATTAGATTTACTACCGTAACGGGGAAGATCGAAAAACTTTAATAATATCCAGTTGGCATCACTTTACAAAAAACCGAGACCTGCACCTGCACCACACAGTTATTTTAAATCCTTCCCGCGTACACAAACTGGAGAAGACTGAATAATAATTAATAAAACTGTATTAATTTTAATGTAAAAATTATTTAACAAAGAATGAAAGTTGAATATTTTTTTTATTTTATAACATAAAAGTGTATACATTTATTTTAATTTCAAGGGAAATTTACTTTTCCTATGGACTTGTGCTTTCTTAAGAATTGAAAACGTCGTTTCATTGATTTTGAAAATGGCGTAAATCCATTCATAGCCATCAAAAACATATTATTTCTTTAATAATGTTAATTATTCTAATTGGGATGATAAATTTGACACCTTTAGAAACCCAAAAATATTATTCTATTATGTTATCTGTTACCCATATTTTTAAATTTAATTCAACGCAAACCCTTCAATATCTTGATTCGAGCATAAATGGACTTAAGCCACATTCAAAATAAACGGCTCATTTGTTGGATTATATTTATGACGAGTCAGCCGCAACGTTATCTAGCGCAAGGGGTTAATAGAAAATGTGTAACCAGTTGAATTGTTTCGAGAAGTTACGTCGAATCGAGTCTCTCGACTTCGTGGAGATAGCGTAATAGTTGAAGCCGTCAAGTTAAAACAGGGAAACTTTTTTGAATTACTCAATAAGTGTAGCAAGTTCGAAAAGTAAACAAAAAGTACAAAGTAAGCCAGTTCTGGTACGCTGTGACCGAGAGTGTCATCGATAGCGCCGAAGGGAGTCGGAATCGAAAGCGGAGAATTGCACTTTCGCCGGAAAGTTTCAACCTTTTTTATGCTTCCTGTGTCCCGAAGTTTTCCGCCCCCGCGGCAAACTGTTGCTTAGATCGTTATCGCGTACGCCGTCCGATAAGGGTGGAGATTCTCCCCCTATCGACGCGAAGGAATTAGAAACAATCCCGGCGCCGAGGGGACACGGTTTATTTTCATTCCGTTCCGCTCGCGACTTTTCAATTAACCGTGGCTAATTGATGCCATTTTAAAACCGCGGGCAACGTTTAATTTGACTACCGATGAAATGATGGACATTAATTTTAACGTTTCCATTCGGTGACGGACGTGAATAACCGTGGATGAATTGTGAATGACAAAGCGAATGTTCTTTCAAATAGACAGAGACAAACACAAACGGACGCGGTGATTTTCAATCCACAATGAAAATTTCATTTTTAGAGTGAACGATCCTCTGAGTTTACGATTAGGGGACAATCGCTATAGTAAATCTTTCTCCTATAGTTTTATTATTATTATTTACGGAAAGGGTAATCCTTTCTGATTTGATTGCTTTTTTAATATAGTTTTAGGATCATGATTCTGAGCAAGTTTTCTATATACCGGGTGTTTTACTAATTTTGTTACGAAGCAACGTTTACGTTATAGTTAGAAATTCTGTGGTTCGAAGGGACACAAATTCTGGTAGAAATAATTTCTTTTTAAAGGTTATATTTTTCAAGATTTCAAAGCCGTGATCTTCGGTTGATCTTGAGTACGAAAAATGTAACACATTTAGAAACGAAATAGCTATTGTTGGTGATTATCAAATTGCATAACGATTGTTTAATACATTTAATAGCAACGCATGCACAAATTTCTTACTTAATACACTTCACTATTACTTCATGATATTCCCCTCTCTTTTCGTCTCGTTATGAGGTTTTAACATAACGGTGTACCACCGCATTACACTCGTACTTCTCGTAACGCATTGAACATTCCGTATCCAAACCGATGGATGAGAAGGGAAGGTTCAACTCCTTGGCCGTCATGTTCTCCCAATATTACTACCCTCGATTTTTTCATGGGGCTTTGTAAAGAAAAAGTTTTTCCGACAAAACCAACAACACGTGACGACATGGAAGAAAGAATCCCACAAGCTTGTGTAACATCCCCAAATGTTCGCAGATGTGCGACGCTCCTTCTGTCATCGAATCTAATCTCTGTATTGTAGTTATATCATCGTTCGTATCTGTTTCTAAATGTTTTAAGATTTTTTGTTTTCAAGGACACGCGAAGGCTATGTTAACACAAGTCATTGAATTCGTCTTGATCTTACTTTTAAGAAAACATCGATTACCTTGAAATCTCCAAAAGTATAACCATCAAAAATAAATTATTTGTACCACAGCGTGTGTTCCTTCCATAATTTGTTTCTGAGTTATTAAGACACCTCGTACATGTTTTTGTTGTCTCATCTTAA
The DNA here is from genome assembly GCA_028453745.1 of Agapostemon virescens. Taxonomy (NCBI): domain Eukaryota; kingdom Metazoa; phylum Arthropoda; class Insecta; order Hymenoptera; family Halictidae; genus Agapostemon; species Agapostemon virescens. The sequence continues at coordinate 11,895,771 of CM052082.1, read as the reverse complement.
TTTTTTAGATAATTGCAAAAAACTTACCTAGTATGGCAAATTGTACCTTTTCAGATGACTATACTCGTACTTTAACCCTTCCACTTTCGTAGCGAATCTGGGACGACATTAAAAATTGTCCTATTATTATTCAAATCAGCTTTTACATAATAGTAAGTAGTAGTAGTAGAGTTATACATTTTGAATGAATCTATTCTAACTCAAACAATGTCTCGATTGTAGAATTTAAATTGCTTGGAGTGCAAAGGGTTAAAGCGGAGGAGCGCTTGACCATTCTCCGTGTACTCTTCCCAAAATCCTAATCCATACCTAACCAAAATCTGTTTAACCCTTTGCACTCCAAGCAATTTGAATTCCTAACTTCGAGGAATTTTTTTGTCCAAGAAGAATTCCATTGTACGCGGTTCATTTCCTCTCGTGCATATCGAATTTGTTACTATTAATCGTACGCACAACACTTCAATTTTTACTAACTTCTTAAATACAAATATTGTAATGTAACTATTTTTTTAAATAATAGTCTGACAATTTTTAGTGTCGCCTCAGAGGATCTATTGGAGTGCTAAGGGTTAAAATAACGGAATTCGATGTAATGGAGCTAATAGTTTTTTTACAAATATCGCAGAAAATACCCCGGATAATATACTTGAATTTCATTAAAATCGATGAAGAGCCCTTTCCTTAGATTGTTATCCAACGGAGGGTTAAGTTTGTTCAACTTTTAAATTATGGTTAGATTTGAGCTAGATTTCTAGTGAAGGAGGAAGGGTGCGACCGCCGCCTCCACCATACTAAAACACGAATTCAGTCATCGGAGAAAGACGGAATTTGCAATAGTTGTCCTAACATTTTCTTGCAAATATCCAAAAATCGAAGCGATCCCAAGCCGAGCGATATATTTTCCAAGGGAGAAAAGTTGTTCGAAATGTCGAGCTGCGTAACACATTTAAAGGTCACAAAAATCGAAGAGGTCCCTTTCGTGAACAATTAGCAATAATTTCATTAAACAAATATTCTAAAATATTCAACTACAGTTTGATGGAACATTTAAAATCGTATACGATAGTTACAGACAGGAAGGTGTACGATCGTAATTACACATAGGGTGATTATTTCAGTAACCATATGAAGGCTTATCGAATAAGGAACATTCGCGCTATGTTAAACACCGACGACAGCGATTAGATTTCTATAAAAGTTTCCCGACACACAGAACGGAAAGAGGTATCGCCGTGGAGCCGGCCGTAGGAACGCAATTACATCGGCTAAATTCGAGCTAGTCGAAAGTTTCGACTCATCGAAAGCAAAACTATTCCAAATGAGTTTCCAAATATCGAAAACCGTTGTACGGCAGCATCGAACAACAAGTATGTGTCTGTAACACGCGAAACCGTTTCGAATTCCAAGTCCACGAACCGTGTGCTCCTGCCGCGCGTTACGTAGACAGAACCGATGGTCGGGAGGGTGTCCCTGTATCAAGAAGGTACAATGTCTCTGTTGTAAAACTGTTCTCGCGGAAAGCCGTGGATGTAGTATCCTAGCACCGGGGTCCTAGATGCAAAGTCGAAAACCCTGTAACACGCATTCTCCGTTATCAAGCCCGCAGGTGGTCGAAGCAGTCGCTGATACCTCTGGTCAGCTAATAACTCGAAAGACGGGCTATCAAAGACCCGTCGGGACACGTATCCGAAGCCGAGCGACCGCTCAGATGACTCGTCATCATCAGCGCGGCGCGCGTGGTGTAAGTTGGCGTCGTGCACGCAGGCAGAACTGGGCACTGATATCGCACACTAGCTCGCCACGGGCGAGGGCAAGGGGACAAAGATGGGCGTACAGATAGATGGCAAGCAACAGAGACCACGGACCCGTGTACGTCCGCGTATCCACACAGGCGGCGACGACGACGTGTCCATACAGAGGAGAGACAGAGAGAGAGAGAGAGAGAGAGAGGGGGAGAGGCTAGGCAGCAGCAGCGGCGTATACACATACCCTCCTAAGCACAAGCCTAACACACCCGTAGAAGCCCCTTCGGCCGATGAGTACCCGCGCCCCTTGCCCCCTCGCTATTCCCGTTGTCCCCCTTCGCCCCAACTCCACACAGCCAAAGGTACTCCGTCGTGTTCTCTCTCTCCCCTCTCGCTCCCCCGAAAGCCCTATGGACGTCCGTGTGCGGCCCCTTGCGCCCCTTTCAATCCCTGCTTTCCCTTGGAGTTACCCGTCCAGCGGCCTCTTCTGTGTTCTGATGGTGACAGACCCTACCTTACCGCCTCCGCTGCCGCCTCCGCGGGCTAGCGAGGGTCGAGAGGAACCGGCAAGGGCGCTGGAACAGCAGAAAGGAAAACAGAGAAGGACTGTCCGCGAGAGAGAGACCGTCGCATCGAATAAGGAGAGAGAGAGAGAACGAGAGAGAGAGAGAGAGAGTGAGAGATGAAAGGAACGGGGGATGAGGGAGAGAGGGTTGACGTGTTCGAGGAGGACCGTTGGGGAGCGAGAGCGGTGCGGGTCATAGCAGGGCGCGGCGTCAGGGAGCGACAGAGACGTAACGAGGGGACAGGAGAGCGAGAGAGAAGGAGGGAGAGAGACCGGCACAGTCACAGAGAGCGAGAGAAAGAGAGGGGGGCAGAAGCAGAGAGAGAGAGGGAAAGAGAGAGAAAGGAGAAGGAGTGCGACTAGCAAAGGGAGAGTGGGGTATGGGAGAAACGTGGAGTGAGGTTGGCGTGGTTAGGGTGAGGAGACGTGGGGGAGTCGAGTGCTACAGGGGAGCGGGCGGCGGCGGCGAGGAGAGTAGTGGAAAGGGTGAGGTGGGTCGAGGGGAGGGGGGTCGCCGCCGCGTCGCCAATCGCCAGTTTGCCGTGAGCGCTCGTGATGTGAGGACGTTCTATGATCTCGTCTACGAGCGTGGCGCTCTCTTAACTATCGCAAGTTTAAACGGGGGAACGTGTCGTGTTTTCTTTTCGCGTTCCCTGCACCGGGTAGACCCACCCGATTCTAACCGAACAGTCGAATGATACAACAACGGGGACATCGATAACAGGATCATCGTACGGAAGGGTCTGACGAATCCTATTCATCGAAGTCGAGAACCCGCGGCGGCGGCGTGCGCGGTCACGCGACCCCTGCACGAGGAAAACACGATATCGCTCCTTGGCTGTAGACGAACCGGGATATATACATTCGTGTTCCGGTGTCGATTCCCGCCCGGTATCACCGTGCGCGGTCAGATTATTGTGAAATCGTGTGCGACACTCTTTACTGGATTCGACGGTTGTACCCTGTAACAAGCACGTACACACACGTTCGTTGATACACACGCAGCAGATCGGTAAGCGGAACGCTGTCAGTGATCGGAGTAACTGTGCCCCCTTGTGATGCCCGAACGTTTCGATCGACCAGCTGATCGCGATTCTGGCAGTGTTGTCGCATCGACTCGATGGACTATATAGAGGCAGCCGGGCCGGCGAGTATCGCGTGTACGTGAGCGGAAGTTCGAATCGGTCTAGGACGGGACAGTTTTCGTGCGGGCTCGCCTCGTCTCGCCTCGCCTCGCCTCGTCTAGCCTAACCTTGCCTGCTACTGCTGCTGCTGCTGCTGCTGCTCGCTCGCTTGGTCGCTCGCTCGGTAGTCCGTTCGCTCGTTCGCTGCCCTTTTTGTCACTCGCACCCGTCTACGTCGGCACCTGCGGCGACCGCGGGAATTTTATCGCGCGGCGGTTCGCGGCGCTGCTGCGTCGTGTTGTTGTGCGCGAGCTTAAAGTTCGCGGCTGTGCGCGGAACAAGGATAGAGTGCGCGACCGTGTGTACGCGTCGAGCACAGAACGAGACAGACCGCGAGTGCGCGACAAAGACGAGACTAAAACCCGAGAACTCCTCCGCGAAAGTTCGCGGGTGAAACGTGCTATCGAGACGAATTCGAGACATCTCCGTCTCGCTCTCGTTCTCTCTCTCTCTGTCGCTCCAGTTTATGTTATCGGTCTTTGTGTGTGTGTGTACAAACCCGCGAGACAAGGACAGTGGGACCCGAATCGTGCCAGCGAAACGAGAGGATAGCATACCACACGAGCTCGACGCGTTTGATCTTTCTCCCTCTTCTTTCTTTCTTTCTTTCTCTTTCTTACTCTCTTTCTCTCTCTCTCTCTTCACATATTTCTCTCTCTCTCGCTCTCCCTCTCGCTCTTGGTTTCTCTTATTGTTTTGTGATCGGTGGTTTTCGGTAACGCGGGTGGCACAAGTCGGCAAAGAAGATCCCGCTAGATAAAGCGAGAGAGAAGGCGGTTAAAAGCCGAGGGACAAGGACGCGAGAAAGAGAGAGGGAACCACGATTACCGTTGCACGCGGCGAAGAAAGACAGAGACCAGTCGGGACTGAATATGTCCGCTAAGCGAAAGGCCACTGCCATCATGCAGCACCACAAGGTGAGTCGACCGATTGCTGCCACTGCATTGCCACGTGATCGGACTTCTTTTTTTCTCTTTCTCTCTCTCTTTCTTTTTTTACTTTTCGCCACGGCGAGGGGGCTTGTAAATCAGTCCACGATGTATCCGCCACGGTTGATGCGAAAAGGAATAGAAAAAGAAAAAGAAAAACGAGAACCGTTTGGTCGTGTGTCAAAGTTTAACGCGGAGCGACGTCGGGGTTCAAGGTTGTCGTGTCGTTACGTTCGCCGCTACTCGCAAAGTGTCGTGTGAAATTGTGGCCGATCGCGATCACGTTCGCGCGAGTAAACGCGCTCCCCTCGCGCCACGCACTTTTGCATCGGCGAATCGTGTCGGGATAAACAGAAACGTTCGAAGGGCGAGTTAATTTTCGTAACGGCCGGAAAATCCGTCTGGGATCGAGTTTGGAGATCGACTTTTGCGCGACCCGGAGCCACTCGTTCCGCGAAACTCATTATTCTGTCGCTACTCTGCTGCTACTACTACCACCAACCACCCCCACGACCCTCGCCGCCCACTCTTTCTGCCATCCCGCGTCCCCCACCCTTATTTCCGCCCCCGTAGCCGCCCCCTCGACGTTCCGTGTTTTTGGAACGGGGAAAGATGAACCGGCCGCGAAAGTTTTAATTGAAAGAGTTACGCAAATTTTACCCGGGACACGCGGAAAAGTTGCGAGGGCGACACTTAACGCGTATTGACTCATTAACCGTCAGCTGCGTCGTTATTCCTGATTTTTGTTTCCCGAACTACTGCAGCCTCGCCATCCCTCCGCCGTAATGTACTCTAGCTTTTTCAGCATAGATTAGGATGATCGGCGTAACGAGTAATTACTGAATCGTAGATCACTTTCGTTTTTCTTTCAAACGAAAGTTTGACGCCGCTTCTTGCGGTCGATTAACCCCTTGCCCTACAACAACGAGTCTGACTCGTGATCAAGATTTCGAATCGAATCTTCTAAACATTTTTCATTAAACGGAAATAACATTTTATTTAATTGTTCATTCAGTTACTACAAGTTTGTCGTTTCTTTTTGTCGATCCGCGGAGGACAAAGAAAGTCTAATCACTGTTATTATGTCGTAGACCAAAGGGTTAGGGGAACGATCAGAAGTTTGGTCTTGGAATTGAAGTTTCGCGTTCGCGCGGTGACTGGCGATAATTTATTTTGTTTACTTGGATGTAGAATAGCAGTGTTTCAGGATAAAAAAATTGAAAATCGTGAGCTTTGCTTTTTCCTTTCGCAGTTAAGACGAATAGCAATTGAAGAAAACATATTTGCATTTTAGCGAGCAGGTTAATCGCTTTATCGTGTCTCCAATAAAACTGAAGCTGTTTGTGTTGAATTTTTAAAAAGTTTCTAAAGGGTGAGCGAATATTTTTTACACATTTTTACAAATTCTTTTTCGTTACACTTTTTAGTTTTGTATACAGTTTTATAATATCGTCGCTTTGTGTATGCGAGAGTCGCAAGTTCTAAAAGAAAATGAAAATATATTGGTCGTTGATTGATGGTACAACCAAAAAAGAGGCACACGTAAAAATCAGTCGAAAATGTGAAATGTGATTCTTTCATAGGAGATTTTGCTTTTAGAAAACACGAGTTTGAAGTTTCAGCAAATACGCGTGCTATTGAGTAGATATCATGCGTTCGTTCATGACCTGTCGATTTTACTTCGTACGAATGCTAAGCACGCGAACGGCGGACCTTCGATTTTCTTTAAAACATAGTCTCGTATGATAACATTTTATTCTGCATTTGCGATTTATCTTTTTTTTTATGTAGAATCTTTGAAAGTTAGTTGCCGATCAATCTGTTGTACAACATGGTCATTTTCTTCGGAATTATTTTTAAAAGATTTAAGACTATTTCTGTTGATCCTAATATAACGGATTTTAATTTAATTTAATTGCTAGAATTTGTGTGATCGAACAACGATTTTCGTACACTTGGTCAAAATAGACTCTGGCAGCGCAAACGGAGAGTTAACACGTTTAGGAAATGAAAATCTGTGACACATTATCTAAAAAGAAAAATCCAGTGCAGTTTTGCAATTTTTAAAGAGAACCACAATTTTAAGCACTGGGTGGATGTGAATATTATCGACGAAGAAAGGTTAATTAAGGACTGAAAAAAATTGATAGATCACTTTTTGTCTTCGAAAAGTTTATGTCAAGGGAAAACATTCTTTTATACCTCTCGCAGTACTTATTCGTGACTTAGTTTAATGCTTGAGGTACTATCTTTTACTTTTACTTTTACTACATTTAGTTTGTACAAAATTTATTATAAAATTCATTACAAACAAATTGGAATAAATGTGTTAACAAATCATTGTATTAATCCTTTTATAATTTGTCAAAAGGTTTAACGCCAAAATTATCATTTCGTATCGCGTTTTACAATTATTGCAATAATAAAAGTATTAGGGGGATCGGAATGTAATGTCGTTCCTGCACATGTCGATATTCGTTCGTCATTTATCAGTTTATTGTGTACTTCAAAGTACACAAAAAAATATAAAAAACGACATTACTTTCCGGTCCACCTAATACTTTTGTTAGACGATTTCAAAGAAATCAATTTCTAAAAATAAATAACCAAATTCTTTTGGCGATTTAATCATTTTAAAACTAATGGATACTTCTGGTCACACAATTTATTACATTCTAGTTTGTATCTAGTGTATTTTTCAAATGTTTAACACTAGAACTACCAAACCAGTCAAAATGACTGGTCCCTACTTATTTCTTTTGCAATTACTGAAGTTATAAAAATTTAATGAACCACATGTTACAATAAAAATTAAATGAAGTTTGAAAAGATGCACTCTCGTTATTATCACAAAGTAGTGTATATCTGCTTTGATTTATTATTCGGTAGTTCTAGTGTTAAAAACTACAAGGAACAGATTGTATATTGAAATTTTGCTAGAATAACTTTGCCTTGTTTTCTGTCCGGACAAGTTCTCTCATTCTCGCGAAATATACCGCCGGGATTTCCGTTTTCGCGTATGAGAGTTATGTAAACGTGTCTGAAAACTTCTACGTAGAATCCTCTATTTTCGCGTCATTCATTGATCGAGGAAATCGACGACGTACCATGACAAACTCATCGGACCCGACTTATCGTGAAGCTATTTCTTTTTCTCGTCTAGATTAGAACTACATATCTCGCGCGCGAAAGATAATCCGCGGATCGCGTTTCCAGGGCAGGCGATCGAGCACGTGCTTGATCGAAGAGCCTTCGTGACTGGCTGCATTTAAATCAGTTCCGTCGCTACTCGAAATTTTATCTTCGGGGTGTTACGTTAGGGTGAAATATTCTTGACGAAATTTTGTCACCATTCCAGTGGGCAACACCGACGATTCGTAAAGTGATTTTCGGAGAATTTTGTTCGGACGAGATTTGGAACACAATATTCCATTTCAATCGATTCATCAGATAAATATTGAATTTTATTATTTTGTTTAAAGAAGAAAAGCAGTTTTGCGCTATTTAAAAAAATGGCATATATCGTTTCTGTACTGTGCACATTAAAATGTGAGAAGATAGAAACGATCAATGACACAAACGAGAAAGACCATAATAAAGTGTATAATCAGAACAACTATTTTTACTCTCACAATTTTTCTGTTTTCTTTTTAATCTAGAAAAATATTTTGATGAAGGAAATTGTGTTAAATATAACACATTTATATCGTTCAATGGTAATGTTTACTACAAGAAAATCTTTGAATTGGTAAGACTATATATACAGATTTTAAATATGGATTAAAAAATGTGATACACTTATTTATTATATTTATGGTATTTTTATTTCTGCATTTATGAAATGAAGTTTAAGAGATATACGTTGTATATGTGTGTTTATTTAATCGTTGGATGCCTCTCCTTGTATTTTTATTGTATTTCGGATTAATGTAAGAGTCATTTTAATATGTAGGTCTGTTCAAATTTGTGTCGACTGTAACCGTTCTTAATTTCATTATCATAGTTGCATATTTTGGATTTGTGAGTGAATATGTATTCCAATTACTCGTGTTGCACCTAATTGATGTGGAAATGCAATTTTGGTATAGCGAGCAGGTAGGGGCCGTTCGAAACGTCGTTAAAATCTCCGATTAATTGCATATGCTTGAGTCGTGGGGTTCAGGGGAATGTTTCGGAGCAAGATATTTTAATAAAATCACGTTAAAATTGCAGCCAATGCTGAACGATCTTTTACATTTTTCCAAGCAGTCTCTTTTTTAAATTACATCATTACTTAAAATTTTTGTACAAGTACCTTCATCCATTTTCTCTAAGGTGCGTTTATTTAAGTTTTTATTATGACTTTTGTGTTCGCGATTTTCTACAAAAAATTGTATATTAATATACACATACAGTAATAACAATATATTAAATAGTAATTTATGTGGATTCATGAAAATATTTCTAAAAAAAAAAAATTATGAAAAAGGAAGAAATCGAAATTTTGTAATTAAAAATTATTTTACACAGTTTCAAACTTAGTAACTTAGCTTTACTTTCTTAAACAATGTTCCCTTCCTTAGATAATACTAATTTTCTTCTTATGTCATTGCCAGTCGATAACTACCCTTACAATCTTCACCTGCCGGTAATATTTGTAGCTACTCTATTAACCCTTAACCCTCCAATGGCGGCTCTGAAGCGAACCTAAAAATTGTTATAATATACTCGGAACAGCTACATCATTATGCTGACATTTAAAACATTGGTAAAAATTGAAATAGCAAAAGGAAATTACTCAAGGTACAATGGAACTATTCTAGGTGAAAAAGTGTCTCGATTTTGGAATTAAAATTACAGCGAAGGGCTAACCTCTTAAAATCCCATAGTACCGAATTAAATGAAATGCCTAGGAAAGCCTGGCACATTACAGTATATCCCGGAGCTAGAATTAGTTCAAAATCCCGGACTAGGCTTCAAAAACTAATAGACGCGGAGATGATGCTCTGGGGATTTCCGTGATACCGTACATTACGGGGGTCCCCTGCACTTAAGGGAAAATCTTTGTTTGTTTCGAAATAAAGTGCGCCTGAAACTTTTGAACGACGCTGTATTACGGCTACGCATCCCCTCGGTAGCTATCTGGGAGCATCGGGCTAATTCTGCTACACAACAAAAGTGATTACAACGCTTGAACAAGGGGAGAGAGAAAACAAGGGAAGGGGTAGTAAATACCGGTGGCCGGTTTACCCGGTGCTGCGCCACTTACATCGATCCGATCAGAATTGAACCGCGAATGTCAAGTTAGAATTAAGGCAGGTTCGGGATGTGTCCGCGTCCTTCTCTCTCTCCTCCGTTGCGTCCTCCTCCTCCCTTTGCGTCCTCCTCCCTTTGCGTCCCGTTCCTCAGACCACGGGCTAACGAGCCTGTCTCGCTCGGCTGTCTCTCTTTCCTTCTCTTTTCCACTGCAGGTTCACTGAATCGTTCTTCTCTTTCGCGCTTGCGCTCTTCTTCTCGCTCCTTCGCGGTCCAACAGGTTATATTTTTCCAGCTCCCTCTTCCTCTCCCTCTCCCTCTTCGTCTTCGTTCACCGGTTTTCTCCCCCGTGTACCCTCTTTCTCCCTCGCCACCAGCTTCCTCCTCAACCCCCTCGATTTCTTCTCTTTCTCCCGCTCATTCAGAGGGCAATCAATCTTCCCTCCGGGTTCCCTTTCGTTTCCACGACGGACCAGCTTTCTTCCTGCTGGATTTAGAAGTTTTTCACGCCCGCGCGCCTGTCAAGGGATGAAGCTCGTATCCACCCCCGCGGTTCAGATACTTCTCGTTTATTTCCGTCGCACCGCAAAGAAATTATTGGGATTAAACCTTTCGCTCTGAAATTGTGTATTCTTAGGATTTAACCCTCGTTAGTACTTCGTGTCGGTTCGACGCGACTTTCTCTGCTTCTTGAAGAGGAGCTTGTTACGTACAGTAACGTCTACGATGCAGATGAAATTGGTGTGCACGGGATTTCTCAAAAATTTGTCCTTGGCTACTTTGATACTAATCACTTTACTTAGGAAACTTTTACCGGCGTATTTGTGACATACTTTTTTATTAATATTTGTTCAATCGCGACGTAGTTGGGAGCACGTTTACTCGTTTCGATTCACGGTTAAATTAAATGGTCAAACACAATTAAATTCAACAACTATCGGACAGGTCAAAATTACTCGTTACTAATCTTTTTATTCGCAATCATTGAAATTATGTCTCCACAAAACGTTTTCGAATACAATTTTTCATTGAAGCACATATGCGCATACAAATTGTATATGCTCTGAATAAATGCAATCTTCTCATTATTATGAAGCAGAATAAATTGTCTAGTGTCATTTACATTATGCGTTGTTCAAGTAGAAAAATTTACTCTAATACTGTACTGTAAGCAACTACTTTTCAAATTATGTTTTCATGTGTGCAAACTCGTTTTCATTGACTAAAATGCAGTGTTATGTTTTTTTAATCAATATTTCAGCGTTGAAGCAAACACAGTCGTACAAGAAATCTAAATTTTCTTTTTTCTTCTGTAATATTTTTGGTAACATTATAATAACTGTAGTGGCAAAGGAAGTGATATGGCAAGGGTTTAATTCGGATAAGAAAAGTTCTACCGTAAAGTGAATTAGAGACATAAATATGTTTCGAATGGTGTCATTGGGCTCATTGCAATCGGAAGACGAATATGTAAATACAAGTTTCATGCAAAAGTGGTCGAGTGCTTTATTCTTGCTCTTCTTCGTTCCTTTTCGTCGTATCAACTTCGAGCAGCTTGCAACAGATCAATTTATGCATATCCCACGTGGAAATGAAGTTTGCGTAGCTTTATTCGATGACAAAGTCAAAAGTAATATTATACTACACCCTTAAATTTTATATTTTCACAGGAATGACGGCGAGATTGAATGGATTAATGCTTTTCAAGTGGAAAATTAAGGTTAACCACTATCGCGTTGCTCCACGTGTTCTTTCGTGCTTTTCGAATCTCGTTTGAAATCATTGCTGCGAAAAAAAGTTAGTTTTCACAGTCGTTAATGGTAGTGAATACAAACTAGCTGCTCAGGGAAACATGTGGAAGCGATATGCTTTGAATTTTTACCTTAAAAGCATTAATTTATTTGAGTATGCGCTGCATCTCTTTTGAAGCCCACGGTTTTCGGTTCATCTGTGAACAGAGATTTATATACGCGTATTTCGAACGGATTTAAAGTGACCAAACGCGATTGCTTGCGATCCGCTACGTAAATGCAAGTATAACTAACAATAGAATATTTATTTTAGTACGCTTAAGTACTTCCGAAAATAAATGCGGAATATTTCACCAACCTTCGTTTAAATTTATCTTAAAAAGAAAATCAGTTTCGATGTTAAATCACTTGCGATAAAAATGTCTTTAACCCCTTGTCACGCCATTTTCTTTACAACTAAAATTATTATAATTTATTACATATTACTATTCCCTAAAAATATTACAGAAGAGAATATTATGCTAGTTTTACTTCAATGCTTAAATACTATTTACAAAAGGATGAAATTTTATTTCGTCTAAAACGAAAGACGTAATATTTTTATTTATTGGAGTTTGTTTAACCCTTTTAGTGCCGAGCTAAAGTATCGTACCTATGCGAAGAATACCGGGGCAATTTGACGAATTTTCTACTAAAAACAATTTAAAAAAATGGTTTGCAATGATATTAAACCATTCATAATGTTTTCTAAATTTATTTTGAGTTCGCTTCCAATGCAAATAGTAAAACGCCATCGAATACGCAACGGTGTGTCGTCGTTCGGCACTAAAAGGGTTAAGATCTCTCTTTATAATACGGCAAGGGGTTAACGAAAGATGCGAAGACAGTGGAAAAATTGGAAAACACCCGAATATAATTCTTGTGAGGTTTGTACAGTTGATAAATTGAATTTTAGTTTGAAACTTTCTTTTTGAATGTTGCGGGTAAAGTGGTACTTGAAGAAATGCAATTGTTGTGTTAGAAAATTTATTTATCCGTTCGTTATTCATCCTGCGTCCCGGCGCGATGAGCATGATTCACGCTATCTATTCTGTTGACAGTAGTCGAGCGTGAAGAAACGAAATACACATTTTTCGCGAATCTCGTCATGAAAATCCATTGTGCATTTGATTTACCTGGTTAGTTGTTGCTAAAATTCTTTATATCTGATTCACACTGCATTGTAACGCGCTGTATGGGGGATTTGTTACAGCTCGTTACTTAACCAAAGTCGATGGTAGCAATGGTTTGCAATAATATCGTTTCTTTTTATAATTCCGTGGTTAATCTGCTTCTCGGAAGGTAAAATACGTTCGCATTTTTCATTCGGCTTGAATTGGATTAGTGTGGTAGGTCCTTTATGCGTGCTAACTGCGCCACCAGTAGTGTTCTCCGGCAAAGTTATTATGAACTCTTTACCCCGTTTTGAGGATTTTATACATGGGTACGCAACTTTTTCGTCTCGCTGCTTTAAGCATTTTTACGCTTGCTTTCTACCAGGAAACGTGTAACATTTAAATAACAATTTTGGTAACTGTAAAATTATATCGTTCATTTCCGAAACACATTCAAAATTAACCCCTTGGTCTGCGATTTATTTTCTGATTACTGTGACTAGATTTTTCTTCATCCTCCGCGAAACGACAAAAAGAAAAGTCAACGTAGTTGACGCGTGCATAGCTATTCTCCACCGATTGTATGCGATCAAAAATTCAAGAGAATGTTATTTCGGTTTAAGAAAGTTAAGGAATTAATTTTTAAGGATTAATAAAACACGTGACACTATTTTGTTTAACACTCACACGAACTATTAGAGTCTCCCGTAGAACTATTCTCATGCTAATAGTTTTTTAAGCTACAAATAATATAACTATTTATTACTTTGCTACGTTTCTATTTGTCATTTCGACAGAGATGAATATTAAAGATAAATGACGAAACATTAAATGTAATTTAATTGAGTGATTGCAATTTTACAAGTATATTTTGAAGATTCTCTTAAGGGTTAAGGTGACAACATAAATGACTATACTTATCGAGGATATTACTTAAAAATGGTTGTTCGCAGCTAAGACAATATGTGGCGATGCAGAAATTTTACCGGGAATTCGCCATTAATACGAACTCACAGACACATTTAAAATTCTTTTGAAATACAAATATTCTCAACGGACTTGTGCGGGTCGGTTCTCGCGTAAAACGAAACAGCGATAAAAGATAAGCGTAGAATTTGGGGACGATGTATTTGGCACTATTACATAATGCGATTAGAGTCGTCACGCCCCTCCCCTCCCTGCCGTACATTATTCCAACAACACGGCAAAAGGTAAGCTGGATTAGCTGAGAATGGACGACGCATTTAAAAGGAAACAGGAAGAAATGTTTGTAACTAGGACACTTTTAACGTATTAATCCCGAGCCTGTCCACGGTGTAACATTTACTCCGTGTCTCCCGACTGCTTTAACTGTAAGTCGTATTCATTTACATCGTCGTCAGATTGGCAGCTTTCGAATTGAAAAACAAATTAATTGCATATTCATCAAGTAAAAAAAAAAAATATATATATATATATAATTACAAATTAGTCAGCGATTTTTGGAAACTAAATATTTTCTGCAATTTTCAAGTTCTATTTAATTTGTTTTTTAGCCAATTTATTTATTGTCGCGTCTGCTTAACACTTTACCGACCGGCGATTGTTTCAGGCCTTTTTAAAGTCTACAGTCCATGATTGAAAACTTTTCAACCGAACTTTTAACACTGACAGGAATTGAAAATCATCACGGCATCGTTAGTAACGTTATCTAATAATTTCGTTACAAACTACAATGTAAAAGTAATTTTTTAAGCTTCATTCTGTTAAGTGCAATTATTGAAAGTCCTATTAATAGGTTTCCGCTCGGTAAAGTGTTAATAGACAATAGCAACCAAGTGTGGGATTGTATTCTGTAGGATTACATGTGGGTGAAGTATATAAGATAGTTTCGGTGTTAGGCTATCTACAATGAGCACTGTGGTCTAAATATCATAATCTTCTTCTGTCTGGTTTGGACATTGCCATTTTAATTTGGACTCCTTAAATTGCTATACTTTGTAATTATTATATAATTTCCCCTAAGCAGTTTGGTTTCTTCTGTTATAGTTGTAATAATAAACGGGGAAACGTTTTTAATATTTACTATATTTAATGAATACAACAGAACACATAATCGATGATATAACGAATGAACATAGCGAGGGATACATGAAAACGACTGCGGACAGGAACTCCGATATTCATGTTGTTTTTCAGTAGTACCAAATTCATTTATGCTGATTGCATAAGTGGCAGTCCTGACACCTCCGCACACACGCATATTGTCAATGCTACCAAATTCATTTATGCGGATTGCATAAGTAGTATTTCTGACGTCTTCTAAATATGTTCATTATCATCTAATCATTTTTTGATGGCATTGGGCAGTTTTATTTTGTTTATTGATGGACGATGGACAATTGTTGGAATGCAACGAAACGATAGCGTGCTTATGTGCTTAGGTTTAAGGGGGTGGTTTTTCCAAGGACCCAAGAAGGGTTGTAAAGTCGAGACCGTTGTCTCCGCGTCAGTCAGCACGCATCAATTGCATGAAGTTACAGTCACAATTTCCTTTATCAAATTGATCAGATAAGTAAACATGGAACTGGAATTTTTATATAGAAAATATACATTTGTTGTACGAAAATGATACAAAATATTTTATTCGAAGTAATCCCGTGTCTTTGACAATTTGTGGATGCTACACTAAAAAAATTGTTCTTCTTTTGAGGCAAACCAGTCATCGAGCTCATTTTCGTACATTTTCGTAAGATGTGAAGCGTTGCTCAGCAAGTGCATGTCCCATCGATGCAAATAAGTAATAATCCGATGGAGCCAAGTCCGGTGAGTAAGCCGCATGCGAAAGTATTTCCCAACTAATCGCCGCAATCGTTTCCTTGACCGGTTTTGCTGTGTGTGATAGTGCATTATCACGATGCAAAATCACTTTATGTTGCCTTTTTTGATATTCCGGTCGTCTTCTGGATCTTTCCCACGGCTTTCAAATGTGCGGAGACGGCTTCTCGTGTCACATTTAATTGATCCGCGAGATGTTGTTGCGTTTGAGCGTCATCCTCATCTAACGATGCTTGCAATTCTCTGTCTTCAAACCTTTTCGATGCTCTTTTCCACGTTCTTCGTTTCTCACGTCAAAATCGCCAATTTCGAAAATTTTAAACCACTCAAAGCTTCGACAAGCTTCGACAAGCGTTCTATGCGATTCTGCGACAGTTTTCTTTAAATGGTAACGGAAAATTACTGTTGTTTGCAAATCGTAGTTTCTAGGCACAAAATTCAACATGTTCGACTGTATTAACCCCTTGTCATACCATGTTCTTTGCAACCAAAGTTATTATAACATCATCGCTAACAATTTTAGGCAAGACAAAAGACAATTTACATCTTTTACGTTGTTACATTTACTTTTTACTACTAAATTCGACATGTTTAACGCTACTAACCCTTTGCACTTGAACGGTGACTCTCAGGCACCACTGAAAATAGCTGTAGCACTGTTTAAAATAATCTTTACATCGCTATGCTCGTGTCAAAGAAATTTGTAAAAATTTAATCGTTGCAGGGACGAGTAACACTAAACAAATTTCGTATGCATAAGATGAAATATATCGTGTAGAATGAAAATATTCTTGGTCAGAAAAAATGCTGTGGGGTTGGAATTAAAGCAGCTTCGAGTGTAAAGGGTTAAAAACTATGATGTTGTATGAAAGTTGTATGGTTGTCAGTTGAAAATCTTCATCAGATGTCGAAACAAGAAAATGGCGTCAATGAAACAGTTTCACTGTGACTACATTGACAGTTAGCGCCGCGTTTAGGCAAATTTCGGTTTCATATTTACAGACCTGGTATAGACATTAAATACTAGTTACGCGGAATGCATTATATCGTATCTTTAAAATGACACATTGTTGTACAATTAAAGTATAGACAGGATCTAAAGTATTGTTTAGAAAGTAGTGTACAGTATAGAGACAATTTCCAACAATACTGTGATAAAATATGTTGAACGGAAACCTCATGTTAGGTACGTTGCAAACGTTTGTCAGTTTTTGGGAGCAAGTACTGATGGGTTATTTTAGTATACCCTATCTTTAGTCGAGTGAGCATTGGGCAGTCTTACTTTTTTCCTGATATTGATGGACGATGAACGATCTAATAAAAGATCTTTAACTGTTAGCTCCATGTTACACATGTTACGAAGTGGTTTATGACTTTTCGAGTGCATGTACCGATGAGTTATTTTAGTATGCCCTGACTTCAGTCGAGTTAGTACAATTTTGTTTCTTTTTGTTGAAAGTAAGGCGGGTTGGCGAGGAATATACTTTCTCTGATTTTATGCAGGAATAAGAGCTTTGAACAACGCCATTTTTGGTTCTACTTAGGCTGAATATTTTTTTTTAAGGGTATCTGAGCGTCTTCGAACAGCATTTCAGTGTTCTTTGTATCTACAGTTATCTCGTTATTATTTTCTGCTATTTCAATCTTGTTACTGCTACTTTATCAGAGAGCAATATTTTGGTGTTTGTATAACTCGGTTTATAAATCACTGATTAGGAAATTAGAATTGAAGGGGTTTTCTTATTCGTTTAAGAGTGGTCAATCAAAATTATTCAAATGTTCTTCGTTTGTTCCTTCTTCTCTTAATTTTATAGATACTTGTTATTTGAGCAACTAAAAACAACTTCACTGTACAACGTTTCGGAGCCGAGACAACTAACGAATTAATGAACAGAATATTTGCTTTAAACTCCAAATTTTGATTCTTTAAGCAAGAAATGGATCGTCTTTTCCTATAAATAAATTTTTTAAATCAATATTTGTTTTAAAACCAGACATTACATGTGCAAATATAAAAATTCCTGAGGTATTGTAATTTTATCGTAACTGTGATTGTTTTCAAAGAAATGAGACGTGAATTACAATTGTGGCTGGACGAGTGTAGTATCCGTAATTAATTGGATTCCATTTGTACAGTCACATAACTTGACACTAGCAACATGATTAATATGAAAACAATTCATTGATCGTCTCATTGACTGCTTCTAGTTTTATTCATTCTTTTTCTCACTTTGCCTCCGGGTTTACTATAGCGATAATAGCATAATTCAATGAGTTGAGTCAGCGCCAGTAAGCAAATAGATCAGATTACCAGTTTAGGAAGATCTTGTAGTTAGAACATTGTTTATGCATTATTGTTCAGTACACGTGCGTCTACTTAGAGAAACTCTACATTTATTTTAAATAACTCAATTAAATGCGTGCGATAATTTGTGTTCTTCTTTTAGCAACATTTGCAGAATTTAATTCAGCTACTTTGTGCAATAAATTGTTCTAATCCTCGAACGGTGGACTAATTATGTAACTGTTAGGAATTATGTGCACAATAAAAATTATTTATATCAATGCATAATGTAGAGACCACCTGGACATTTAATTATTTTCTTGATTATTCAGGAGTTAAAAGTAAAAGTTCAAAGTGTTTTGAAATTCTTTGAATGTCTTTACTATTTTGTACTTAATCTACCCATTAATCTATGCTTAACGCAATATCGATTTATGGGTTTATTTAACAATTTTTTAAACATTTTCTTTTAAGCAACTTCTTGTGTATTCATTTATCTCTCTGTTGTTTCCAATCTAATACCTATTTATTTGATTTAATCCCCAAAAAAATGTGTAATTATGTATCAATTTTGATGTAATGGGTCGTAATACACCCGGGCGTCGTTGTCGGTTTGTTAACAATGTTATGTTGGCTAACAATTTCTGTTTCATAGTACTATTAATTTTACAATCTTTTAAAAGAGTAAAAGTGATTAAACTGTTCCTCGTCTAATATAGTTCTTTCTGCTCTCAACTTTATAATTATAATATTATATGTATATACATATATATATATATATATAGTTATAATTAATAACTTTATAGTTATTCTACCGTAAAACTAGAAAAATGAAACTACTTTACTAGATTTTGAGTATGGGTTTTCTGATTCATTTTGTCATTCGGTATGAAAATGCTTGAGTGTCCGGAAGTCATTCCTCGATAAGCATTTCTAATTCTCCGAATAAGATTCGTCGAAAGCGATTTCATATGGTTCCCAAAGCTGTTGTAGACACGTGGAATCCCGGTGCGCTAATGAGGCCCGCGATTCTCTCGTTAAAGGATTAAATTACTAGACGTGGAAAATCGTTCTAAAAGCTCGAAGGGTTAGGCATAAAGGGTTTCGTCCTTTAACGACGATCCCGAGGACCTAACGGAGCCTGTAAATGATGGAAAATCGATTTTCTCGCGAAACACTACTTTTCTATTACTATGCTTTCTCGAACGCCGGGACTAATGCGTTTCGACTTTATTTGGTTATTGCAGGTAGGAATAATGCAAACTTGACATTGACTTCTTCGCATAATGAGAATATGCTAGTGCTGAATGTTATACATATTTCATTCTTTCTAATGAAGTTTCCGACACTTGTTGCACAAGTTCAACTGGGACTCTGATGAATCTTAAAAATTTCGCGATGAGAGAAAGTAAAATACGTCGGGACAATTATGATAATATTACGTACATATAAAACAGTTTATATAATTTTTAGATGTGAACAGAAAATTCAAACTTTCTAATTGATAGTTCTAATTTTGCCTCTTAGTGCTGATAAGAAAAATAGGATTGAATACAAAATACTGAGTTTAATTTAACCCTTTGCATTCAATAAACCAGCTTTTACATCACTATGTTTGCATTTAAGCAAATTTTACATGTAAGAGTAATAGTAATAAACTTTATAGGTACAAAAGGAAATGAAGCACATACAATGGAATTATTCTGCATCAAAAAGTGTCGAAGAACATCTTTTAAACAAAATTTTTGCGGTAAATTTGGAAATAAATCTATTTTAATCTAATTTATGGATTTCTTTATTTTAACATTAAAACTTTATTTTAATCTAATTTATGAAGTTTTAATATTTCTAAAAATTTACAAATTAGCATAGCACGATTACTGTTCGAAAGTATAACTAACGTGCATCGTTGTTCGACACTAAAAAGGTTAAACTTTTGGATTATCAGGCTGATAGAATTTTTGATTAATATCTAAAAATGTTAAACGGAACGTTGCATTTAGATCCGCCCCGTTGATTCGCCGTCTCTAAAGTTGTCAACTAAGAAATAGCATTCCGAATATCAATATCGACGTCTCTAGTTTATCATTGACACGATCGTTCTCATTCGATCAGGCAATTAAATCGATTATACACGTGCCAGACCGACACGCAACTGTTCAGGAGCATTTCGGTCCCCGAACTTGCTAATTTTCGAACGATTCGATCATAGACGTCTATAACCAGCACGAATGTTGTTTTACTGAAATATTACTACCCTAAACCATCCCTTTAATGTCTCAGGGGTAAAGTAGATACATTAAACATTTAAATAAAAGTAAAACGATTTTATAGGAGTAACTTAGAAAACATTTGCAACGATTTTATGTTCTTTGCAGTCTTCGTTTCTAATATAAAATCATTAAAAATATTCTACGCTTAATAAAAATCAATAAAACTCTGTTTGCATAAATTAGTTGAAATAATATTTGTAAAAGATACGCAGTAGTGTCTTTACATTATAATTTACGTTGATTTCAAATTATTGCCAGAACGGTATAAATCTGGCAATAGTTTCAATGTAAATAAGATTCAACATCTTTAACCTCTTCATTTCTAAAGGGTTGTCAAGAATAGAAAGAAATTTATTTTGACACAATTGCAGTACCAAGAATTTGAGTTCAGCTGCTAGAATTGTTTTTAACACTAGGTTTACAAGATACGTCATCAGATACGACACAAACATCTCACTAAAAACACATTCTATTATATTTTATTTACAATTATTGAGATTGTAAAGGTGCATCCATGAAGAATGAGTCAACAGGTTGATATCTCTGGGTATATATTTAAAATTAAATCGCTAAAAAATTGAATAATGTTCTCAAGTATGATTATAAAATTGTTTAAGTATATTTTTCAAATGCTACACTTTCATTGACTGAAAACGAAGTACCTACAACACTAAAATACTATTTGTCTCTATTTATTCACTTATTTAACTGAAGCCGTGCTGCATAAAATAACGACGCCAATTAAAAATCATTTAGCAACCATAAATTCTTCACCCTCTGTAAAAATAGTTTAAGTAAAATTGAGAACCGATGCATAGTATCTAATCTATTGATCGATCTGGTTGATCGTAATCCGAACGATTTAATCATTCCTGTCGTCGCTTTTACGAAAGCTCAGTTATCCAAGGTTGAAACAGTGGCACGGAAAGAAGCAACCCCAAAGCGTCGAAGTATGGGGAAGAAACATATTGATCGAGCTACAGGGAAGTGCATAGTTCACGAATTCTTAAATTTCGCGTTCCCGAATACGAAACCACGTTTAAGGTACTTTCATTTTACACCTCAGACTTGTGTCTCCGGAGGAAATCGTATTCTTTCCGATCGTACCACGAATTTTATTTCGCCCTGCCACCCCGTGCTTTTCCACGGTGCTGTGATCTCGCTGGAGCGAGTTCGCTCGAACTGGAAAGAAGAAGTAGAAGAAGAAGAGGAGGATGAGCAGGGTTGGAGAGAGGAAGGGGATGGACTTTGGTGCGGAGCTTCTTCATCACACGGTAGCCTGGCACTGCGAAAAGGAAGGAAAGAGTTTGAGCGAGGGGTGGTCTCTCGCACCCCTCATATTCCCAGCGAGGTAAGGGCCAGTATGGATTTCCCATAAGATCAGGTATACCAGTGCCTGGAACCGACAATAAGAGTGTGCCAGTGTGCTCGTCCGCTATATTCAGTGACGAGGATCTAGGGGTGTAGGGGGAGGAGTAAAAAAGAGAAGAAGAGAACCATCCCTTCCTTCGGAGCCATTTCGAACCACCCCGGGGGCTGCTCGTGTCGAGCCCCGTTTTCAAAGCTGTCTTCCCTGCTGCGCCGTGTAGAACACACTAAATGCCAGTCTTGTGCAGAAACTGAAAATCTAATATGCATAATAAATTGTCAAAAGGATTTTTTAAGTAGCGCCTAACTGAGGGAAAGCTGTTATTCGACAGCAGAATATGTAATCATAGTCGCTGGCTGGTTACTCAAAACAGAAAAACGGTCTGTGTTTGCGGAGAGAATTGGAGTTACTGAGGAATTGTTTTCTTTTTTAAATTGTTTCAGTGGTCTGAAAGTAATATATTGATACTCTTCGATTTTAAAAATTTTTCTAGTATTTCAAATTGCAACTATCTGTTTTTTTGTTCGCATTCGATCGTCAGTCTTGTTTTTTAATGATAACGTTCGATCACGCGTTGCAACAAGTGTCAGAGAAAAACTAATGCAGTGGAGGGAATTGTAGCAAAATAATAAACTAATTCATCTGGGATAAATGTTTCTAATTTCTTTTATTTAGTCGTCTAACTTTTACACAGTGGATTATCATAATTTTACGTCTTTAAATAATCGAATGTATGAATGATAATTTATGAATGGTGTAGCTAGATTTTGAAAGGAACCTTTGAGTTTTTGCAAATGCGAAATAATCAAATTTGGAAAATTGGTGTCTTTAAACTGCCTTTTTGTTGAGAATAATTTAACAAGATCCATAGTTATTCTTTAAAAAAAAATATATTCGCACACTTATTTATTCAAGTTTCTAATATCATATTGTCATAGTGGTTCGAATGCTAATAAGAAATCAAAATTTAGGGATTTATTTAAAAAATAAAAATTTTTAAATTTATTTATTAATTTAGGGATTTATACATATTTCCATAAAAATTAAAGATTTTATAGAAAATCCATATTTTAGGGATTCATTACTTCAGTGTATTAGATTTATATTATTTATTTTTAACAAATTAAAAAATTCGCAATTAAAAGACGATAGGATTGTCAGGAAGATTGTTTCAGCGTAATCGGTTTTTACTTTCTGGACGAGCCTTGTGCACTTATGACGTTCCTCAATATTTACCGAGGCCACCAACTAATTGTTTAACGCGTAATTAACTCCAGAACGCTAATATCCGCCAATATACCACGCCGCCTCACCTTCTCGTCGGTTTCATTTCTTTAAGGACTAATTTCGAACCTAAATAAAAACATGGGTGATCGCATTTCACTGTCTTTATTTGAAACATTTAATTATATAAAATTAATAAAAGAATGATATATAGATTTAAATAAAAGTTCCGTAAAACACAATATTTTCGAATGGTGTTACGTTCGTCTTATGCGAGCCACATTAAAATTTTATTGCAATTATTATTTTCAACGACGATTGAATTCTTGAGGTGCGGTGTTAAACTAAACAGACAAATATGTACTTACACCATCTTTGTATTAAATGTTGTATTTATTTTATTCATATTTAAATATTTGTATCTAGTGTCATCAGTGGTATGCGATGACATATTTATTTAATGTGCTGAAAATATATATTTTATAGTAAGTTTATAACTAAAGTATATATTCGTCGGATCAATTCACGTATTACATCGATATCGAAACGGATATCGATAGTCTCAACCTATATTCATAACAATGCGTTCATTAAAAATATTTATCAAACTATTTCCCACGGAAGATATTTTATAATTTCAATAATCGTGCAATAAACATTTCGACCGGTAGTGGTAGACTTATTGTTAACGCTAAACCTATCATAAGAAGTCAAATGATCCTTTTCAGATTTTCTATGTTACAAATACTGCAGTTATAGAATTATCGGGACAGGGAAATAGGAAATCTGAAAAAGGTCATTTGACCCTCTGTGGTAGGTTTAGTGTTAAGGACACACATACTGAGAACATTCTGTTCGAAATCTTCGTCACGAGTCTGACTCGTTGTAGGGCAAGGGAGTTAATCGTTCGAACGGAAGTTCCAGTTTCCGAATTCCAGTTTCGAAGTTCGAAGTTTTTAGTATTTCGCGATGTACGGGATTCAGGTTGTCGCGGAGAGATAATTTGCACAGTTCGCAGCAAATTCTCGTTGGACCGTTCGAAAACAAAAATGTTTGACGGTGTTTCGCAGAGACGGGGTTAGGGTGGGTGACGACTCGCTGTCAGTCGTATTAGGAGTTCGGCCTACGACAGGGATCGGAGGAAATGGAATTTCCTACGAAGCCGTGGTCGTCGTCGTTTGTCTGGTCAGTCTGATGACGGGCTTATCGGCGCCGTTCGTCAACTGGCTCACACTCACGCACACTCGTTGTCACCGGGCTCCCATCGCATAGCCGGTAGGCGTGTGTGATAGCGAGGTGATGTTTGTTGCTAGCTGTCGGCTGATTCAGGGAGCCATCCGTGTCAAGGTACACCGCATCGACGTCTACATGCAACGTCCTGTGCTCTTTTTGCAACAGTCTCGTGCACACGTATACACCGACCGGCGCGGTTGTATCAACTTGGCCACTTGGACAGAGCGTCGATCGCGACGCTCTGAAAATCTGAGCACGATATCAGAACTCTGAATTTTCCTTGCCGAGCTCGAATCTCCGAACCAATCGCCGCGCCATCTCTCGCCGGCTGAAAAATCGTTGAATTTTTTTCCTTTCAACGAGATAGTTTTGTAATTCCGTGCACTCGGCTCGACTAATTGGCCAATTAACTCTGATTATGTAGCACGTCCGATAGAAATCTCAAGACAATTTCGTTTTGAATTGACCGGTTGAAAAACATCGCTCCGGAGGAAACTTTGACACTCGATGAAATATTTTCGATACTCCGCGTACTCGATTTGCGGAATAGCGTTAATGCGGAAAATGGGCTAAGAAAGACAATCGACGAGTGGATTATGGGTATCTTGAATAATCACTGAACTTCAATTTTGGAGGGGGTGAGACTGCTCGTGACAATGCCCTCGGAGCTTAATCAAATATTCGTCATGGTCTGCGTCTGGATCTAGCTTGCGTGCTTGGAAAGCGTTGATGATGTATGTCTCGGTCTAGGATCCCGAAGACAATTAGTCTGCATGTCAAGTATACTAATTTTTCACTTGAATCTGAAAGAGTAACCAAATATTTTTCACGTATTTCTTGACGTATAATTTCCGAAAGGTGAAAGCTTCATTTTGGTTTCGAGGTCTCTTGAGAGGTATATGTTCGATTTTAGTGAATTCAACAGGTGAATTTCTATTGTTTGATTCAAGGATATCTATTTATTCGTAATTGTGATTGCCGGTTTATGAATTAAAATAGAATATATGTATTTATACGTATATGTATAAATTTTATGATAGGTTATACGAATATACTTGCAATTAAATTAGTGTTATAAAATGCAATAACAACGCACTCCGTTTTACCTTAATTCGACTTCTCCGTTCTTATTTCGTATTTCTAATATTATTGTTAGACTGCAAAATAGAAATTACTTGTAATGTGTTTTAGCCAGCTGAAAATAATAGAATAATATTTTAAAATTTACCAAATTTGATCTGTCGATGCTCGCTATAAAAGCAGAAAATTCACATTCACAGATTGTGCGATAAAAAAAGGTATAAAGCCGGTCATGCGATCCGAATGTGGCAGGCTCAGCGTTAATTCCATTTTCCGCGAGTGTCGAGCAAAGAGTCGAGCAAGTCGAAAACGTGAGATTCAAAATACAAGCTATTCTTAACACTGTACTTATTTGGATGTTGTGCAATTTTGATCACAATGTGTGCAGGATTAAATAAAATTTATCGAATCGTTCCTCACAGAATCGACTCTGTAATTTCGACAATTGTGAGATAAAAGAAGGTATGAGGCCAGTCATGCGATCCGAATGTGGCAGACTCAGCGTTAATTCCATTTTCCGCGAGTGTCTCGAGATTTGCGGGTAACAATCCGATCCGTCGGTCGTCGCGGTTTACTTTTAGAATGGAACAGGAACGGTTTAGCGTCTAATAGGCGATCGGGGGTTCAAGATCGTCCCGAGGAACGTCTTCTCGCGCAACGATTCTATTAACCGCGACACGCGATTCGGCGATAAATTACGCGAAACCCGCCGCGCGCCGGAAGGAAATTACGAGGCGATCGAGAGCGCGACTCGCGGCGGAACAGGCCGCGCGCGCGTTTCTCTGTTGTTGCGAAAACGTATCGATACTTGGAATGTAGTCGATCGATATAATCACACGGCCGGTGACATTGTGAAATAAGGCTCGACCTGACGCGTAATTTTAGTCACGCGTTCGAGCAGATAAGTAACGCGACCCCGAGCAGATGTATTATGTTGTTTTGGAGTCGGAGTTCGGAGACATAGTTGAGTTTCCTTCCAAGGATTCGCAATCGTTGTCGATCGTCATAGAAAATCGATGTTTACTCTTTTTCTTGCAACAAGCGATATACAGCTAGCCACGCAAATATTCGAAAGCCCTTTTCTTTAAAATAGTAGAACTACCGAACCAGTCAAAATGTTTCTGACTTTTTCGTTTACAATTATTGAATATAAAGACATTTCGACCAGAAAGTTTCGAATGAATTTCTTCATTGATGCAGACATTACGAGAAAAATTGTACGAGATCTGCAGAGATGCAATTTTGTCATTATTACAAAGCAATATACATAGGTCGAATTTATTACTCGGTAATTTTAGTGTTAAAGTCAATCGAAGGCTGCCAGATTGTTTATCTTACAGTTATCGAAATTAGTATTATTTATTAATACTTCAACTACCGGTCAAAGTGGCTGGTTCATCAACTATTTCTTCCACGGTTTCGGAAATGATAAAAATATTTTTGTTAGAATGTTTCGAATGAATTAATTCTTTCATTGAAGCAGACGTGAAAATTGAATCTGGTTTGAATAAATGTAGCGTTATCTTCACTATAAAGTAATATGCATCAGTAGCATTTGTTATTCGGTGGTTTTAGTGTTGATAGCATAAACCAGATGGTTTGTTTATCGAATACAGGGTTGTTACGTGCACAAATGATCGATACTACTTATTAGTAGTTTCTAAATTCTTGGATAACATTTTATAGGGAAATTATAATAATATCAATGTTTTTAGGAAGTACTACTGAATCAATATCTTCAGTGAAGTACGCATACTAACAAGAATCGTACAAACTTGAAATTGTTTAAATCTTGCCATTTTTGTAAGGCAAGACGTATCTGTAACTTTTATGGCTCAGTAGGTTTAGCGTTAAATCAGAGCAACTTCTTCAAAATTGGATAAAGTTACTCGATTTTATCAGCAATATTGGATGCAGTGCAAAAATGATTGTGAAAAAATTGCAATTCATAAAAATTGTACGAATTATGTGAACAAAAGCGATTTTTTAAACTTTGTTTGTTTGAATCCTCAACGAAAATGTAAATTACGCGTTTTGCAGATTTATGTTACTTATACGCATAGTATTAATATCATCGAAATCGAATAACGTACACGCGAGTTACAAGCGGTCAAAAATTGTGGAAATTACAGGTTTTCACTTTTTAAAATCCACGAAATTGGATTTTGAAATCCACTGATTTCGATGAAATTTCCAACGCATGTACAATTAATATAGATTTACAAAAGAAATATTCTACGTTTTCATTACAGGCTCAAAGCGAAAGGTTTTAAAAATCGTCGTTTTTAATTTTTCATGTAATTCCTACCAATTCTGATATTTTCAAAATCCTTTTTCACACCATTTAGTAAATAAACGCTTTTAATTTCTAAAAAGAGTTAAATACCTTGGATCAATTTCTGAAAAGCTATACTGATTGAAAAAACGTTCGAATACTTTTGTGTTTCACCGTGTGTCAAAATTAATATGTTAGTTATCTTAATTTATTTTTTAATCTTACAATTATTTCTAATTGTAATTGTTCATTTCTGTCATAATTACATAAAATTTACAAAGCAATAAGTATTCTTAACAGAAACTATACGCAGCACAAAATGTGACTAGTATTTATTGTTTTAAAAAATTGCAAAATCGATTCTATTTAAAATTCCCAGCATACTAATAACAATATGTGCTTGAATCACGAAATTTTTTAATAATTTCTGGTGCAAGCGTCTTCGTAGTATCAATAATTATAAAATAAAGCATGTGAAACTGATGGTGGTTCCATAACTATTAAAACCACCATAACTGAAAATCTCCATAATATTTTCAATCCAGTCACAAACAGATTTTTAAACGTCGCTACCGTACCTAGGATTTTTTTAAGCGTTTAAATTTCAGAATTTCACTGTACTCTAAATTACTTTATTTTAAATATTATTAAAACTGAACTCTATTGCGGTTGATACGGGCTTCTCCTAACTTCACACATTCCCGCTCATATTAATTAAAACCTACAAACTGTTTTAATACCTCTAAAATTACATACCAAATTAATTTTTGCGTATTATATATTACCTGAAATAATTCGTGAATCACAGTGGAACGCGTATGTCAGCAATATTATTTGACGGCATTTTTATTTTATCCGCAGTAAGGTTTCTGCTCAGCGAATTAAATTTTTTAATTTGAAGAGAAGAAAATTAGGCTTCTATGCCTACGTTCTGATTTTGCTAACAAACTTTATACACTCGCAATTTAATCACTGGTTTTAACTAAAAGTTGCATGGATACAGAAACAGTTATGCTAATTACTGAAACAGATAGGGCCATTGTGATTTTTAAACTTGTCATTCAGTCGATCGATGCAATACTTTCTTCATTGTTTATAAAAACATTTTACATCGTCTCGTTCATTATTCATTGAAAGGAATTCACAAATGAAATTAATCATCTTCCCATTATATTAATTTTTCATAATTACATGAATTTAATCAGAAGGGGTAAACTATGTTGCGAATCAATTAGCTTAAATAGTTTTTGGTTGTTTAGCAACTGTTACTGGAAAACTGCATATTATTATGCAAAATAAAAAGTTTGCAGATTAATATCATGAGTTAAAAAATATATATGTTTCATTAATATTAAATTTTCATGTGCTGAATATGTTATATTATATTTAAATTGCAAATTTTTATGCGAAACGAAAATTGTCTGCATTAATTGTAAGACATAATACACAGATAAACATTTGTTTCTTTTTTAAATAATTTTAGTGAATTACAAATGGTACATCACTTTGATGTATTTAATCTATTCATTTCTCTCGTATGTTGAACACGGTATATCATTAAGTGTAAAATATACTAGATAAACATTTATTTCGTTATCCATTTCTCTCGTACGTTGAATATGATATATTATAATAACATTGCAAATTTTTATGCGAAACAAAAATTCTCTGCACTAAGTGTAAGATATAATAGGTAGATAAACATTTATCTCTTTTCCAAATAATTTCAATGAAGTGCAAATGGTACAAGATCACTTTGATGTACTTGATCTACCCATTTCTCTCGTAAATGCTTAAAACCCGAAATCTAATTATAATACCCTTATACAGTTTTTAAAAACCCCTTTTAGCGTTTTAAATTTCACCTACTAGGTTTCGTCATAAATGTCCATCGTCCGAAGTTTAGTCACACAGTGAACCACGAAAGTATTCAAACGGTTTCAAACGAAGTGTGTTTGAGTTTTTGAGAATCGTGCTAACATTACGAATTTCATAATGCTTTTATTCGACATTTACAACTTGCAATTAATACTGGACCGAAAGCATCACGGAATTTGTAAATGTATTTTGTGAAGCCTGAAACGGTTGATTTGAAACCGTTCGAATGCATTCGTGGTTCACTGTAGCTACAGTTTCCGTTACAATTAGACTATATCGCAGACGATAAATATCCCAGGCTACTGGAATGTTTCGTACGGAATCAGTGTCCATTCTTAATAGCTAAACGTCACCAGAGCAGACGGTAATTAGATTTGCGAAATTTCGAATGGAAGCCGTTCATGCTCGAGGCTACTCAAATTCTAAACATGGTTACCTGCTCTGAATAGCCGGGGTCCTCGCACTTCAAATATTTCGAAAGTGCCGGGGATCGCATCTTCGTGCAGAAATGCGAACGATAATCGAATTATGGTTTACTTGGGAAGGTCACCCGGCAACAGGACCCCGCCTGACCTGCCTCTCGCACATGATTGTGCCACCCCTCTGTGAGCCTCCGGAATACCTACTCGCTGACGACACTGTTTGTAATCTTCGGAGCTGACACCGGCTAACGATCGCCATTTAAACAGGCACTCTGCTACCTGAACACCATAATAACCTGAAGGGTACGTCGTTCAAAATTATGGAACAATAGGCGTCTCACCTTGAGTTTCACGATTTTTATGGGCGTGCCAGGCCCGTCATTATACCAGCAGAATTATTCTGGTCAGCTGCGAGTGCGCAGCAGTCACGAAATTTGACAGCTTCAAAGATCAGTCGCGTTTAGCTCGCTTTTATATGTTATAATTCATCCTTAGGATTGCTATAAGTGGCAGCTAATTTTTGAACAATTTCATTAAATTACGATAGCATGAAAAAAGAATATATTTCACACCGTTGGGAGAGCCTACAAATGATTATGTAAAGTGAGAGTTTTCGATCTGATCTGCAACAAATTGAACTAACAATTCGTTTGATCGAATGAGAATAATACAACAGATTTTTTAAATCCCTCCAAAGTTTTCATTCTTTTCCAATTGTACAAATATGTACAATTCGCTGTCTACTAATTACCAGCATTCCTATCGAAATACAATCGAGTATAATCCTCGACATTAAATCCACCGCAGCCGGTCAAATGATCCGTTTCAGACTTTTAATTTACAATTATCGAAGTTATAGAATTGCCTCCATAGAAATCAGTTCAATAGATGTTTCTACTTCATCATATATCGCATTAAAAATTGCACGAAGATTAAAGAAATTAAATCTGCCATTTTTACGAGACATGTAAGAAGCTTGATATATATATTAAAAATTGAGCAAGCCAAAAGATCATTTAAACAAGAGAAACAATTTATTACGAACACAAATACAAATGAGAAACAACACAAAAATGTATGTTTGGTCAGAAGAGTGAAGGAAGCGTATCTAATAAATCAATATCGATATCATCGGACTATCGAAAGACCGTCACATATTTACAATAAAAAGATAATAAAAACATTTTACTTTCCACAAAGATTTCTTTCGACAAGCATTTTGAGAAATAGACAAATTACTTTGCAGATAAATTTACCAGAAATTCTGTTCGTAAATGTCTAATCATTGGACTAAAGTATCCCATCATTGGGCTATCAAAAGACAGTCACATTTTTACAAGGATTTCAAGGATTCCCCTCTCTACAAAAATTTCTTTCGACATGCATTTTGAAAAATAGACAAATTACTTTGCAGATAAACTTACCCACTTATAAACATAACTCTAATCAGTCTAATAAGTGACTTATACCAGAAATTCTGTTCGTAAATGTCTAATCATTCGACTAAAGTATCCCATCATTGGGCTACCAAAAGACAGTCACATTTTTACAAGGATTTCAAGGATTTCCCTCTCCACAAAGATTTCTTTCGACATGCATTTCGAAAAATCGACAAACTACCCTAGTTTACGCAACTCTGAGCAGCCCAACAAATGACTTCCATTGAAAATTCTATTCCTAAATGTCCAATCACTGAGACATTAACCTTACAGCTACTCGGAGAAGAAGAGAATAGTTTCTGCAGTTTAACTTTCCCGAAGAAGCCTGGAACGGAGCATAGAAGCCGGCAAGAGGGGCGGGCGTTCCACGCGGCGTGGCATGCAGTTATTCGCATTAAAAAATAACGTTTCCGCGCGGTGCGAAGCCCTCGGTTCAGCCATCAGACGGTTTCATCGTTAATTTCCTGGATCCTCTCTGTCTGTCGAAGCGAAAGGTGGAAGCAGGAGGCTCTCGCGTTGGGCTCCCACCTATGCGCATAAATAATGAAAATCCTCCGACTCGGTATAATTACCGGCGCGGAGCGTCGCATCCGGTCTCGATTCAGACAATCGTCGCGTTTTCGTTCGTGCCGGGGCGCCGGGGATTTCGGGTGTGCTCGCCGTATTTTTGGGGACGAATTCGATTACCACCCGACGGAATGCACACGCTCGTTCTCCGCCTAACCGGCCCGGGGGCCTATCTTTGGATCCTTGCTGCATCGCCCCGTTCGCCACCCTGAAACTGCGACTGCCGGCCCTTAATTCATCGTCGCCTCCGTTCCGAATTATTCCTCCGACAGTCAAGAGCCCTTCGCTTGTCCTAGGTCCGGGATTACTCGGCGATAATCGAATCCGTTCGCCGCTAATTGACTCTCGGAGTAATCACGAGTAAAACTTTCATGCCTCGCCCGCGCCGTTTCATCTGACTGACAACCGACTCAAATGAGAGGCCAACGGGGAGGGAACAGCGTGTGCGAGAGGGACGGGAAGGCGGCAGGGGGGAGGGGCGGGTAGAACGATATTATCAGAGATGCCTCTCGGGTTGCACGTAATTGAAGTAAAGCGAGAATCGTTCCCTCGTCTGTCACACTGAATTTGCGATAATGGAGGTTGCCGATTTTCTAGCCTTTCCGAGGTCGATGATTCATTCGGCAACGTCTGGGACCGATGGCTCGTTTTAATGACGATTATTTTCGTTCCCGTTCGCATTTAGGATGAACGGTCTGGATGCTAGTGGTATTCCTGAGCCCCGACATGCATAGAATGTAAGAAAATTTATATGTTAATCCAATTAGGCGTGTTGTACCGTACGCGGTTCACTGACCCCTTGCTCGCTGCGACTTTCTGTTACCATTGCACTGGTCATAACTTCTTTGTTGTTCGTGATTTATTGAAAGTTGGATAAAGTTAATACCATGCGTTTAAGAAATTGTGGTACAGACGGCCTGGCGGCGACACTGTACGAAGAAACAAAAAAGGATATTTCATTTTTGAGGGTTTTGAGCGAATTGAGTTTGAAAATTCAGCGAATACGCGCGTTATTATATAGGAATCGGCTTGAACTTCATTAGGCACATTTCAATTGAAATCAGATAACAATAATATTTTTAACGTAAGAAAGATTGAGTTTTAAGTGGCGTTCGAATCAAATAATTTTTCTATCGCAATTACATTGTTCCAGTAAAATAACAAATAATTTCATCTGAAGAAGAGGTTAATAGAGTAATTAACCCTCAAGATATTACAAGGTTAATGGTTCAATTAACTGTTACGTTTTTGGATGTTCTAATTGTTGTACTTTATCTCAGAATTGTTCTGTAATACAAAAAAGTTGAAAAAGTGATTCAGCTGTTCAAACTAACATACAATTATTTAAAATATCATCCAACCAAATAATACATTATGCTAACGATTATGTTTAAAACAATTAATTTCAATAATGCATCTTGCTTTATGAAAATACTGGAGCAATAATGTATAATTAGAAGCAAATTTTACCATAAATTTTTGACTTGCTTTTTCTTTCCTTTTCAGTCGAGTCCTCAATCCCCAATCGTCCAACCAAATGATGCATTATCCTAACGATTATGTTTCAAACAATTAATTTCAATAATGCCTCTTACTTTCTACAAATAATAGAGTAATAATGTATACTTAGAAGCAAATTTTATAATAAATTTTCGACTTGCATTTTCTTTTCAGCCGATCACTTAGAATATCAAACTAGATAATGCGATTTTTATAAACGTCAACGAATACGCGAAACAATTATTACAACAATCTACACTGTAACGGCGTCTCCACATTTTCTACATACGTATGATTGGAGCTTAATGACTTCGATTTCGCGAATCCGCGAAACCAACAAGCGAGTCGAGGGAGGTTAAACCAAGCCAATTCCGGCCGAAATTTCGAATCCGCGAGCCTTGTCAGCATGATCATTTCGCTTCTATAAAATTCACCGCATTTTGTTTGTATCCGAGCGCTATTCGAATAGTCGCTACCGAGAGTCACCTACATACGAACAGCCACGATGTATTATTGACACCGCAACCCCCAATGTAGCCTGCCGCCGCCGTCGACCCTCTTTGTACCCTCCCATGTTGGAAATTGGACAGGTATGTGCTCTCCCGCGTGTGCGCGCGCGATATATGCTCGTATATACGCTTATATCTGTATGTACATCTACCATGTACATGTATAGGTGTGTCTGTGTTTGTATATATATATATTATAGATACATATATGTATATATATATAGGTACCGGGTGGCGTTCCACAAACTATGCACACACATCGGTGTCGGTGGTGCGACCAATAAATTTTTTCCGATGTTTTATTCCCCCGTGGCACCGAACCGTCTCCTCAGCGCGGAATTATAAGCCCTGCAAGACAACGAATGACCCCGGCCTGTTCAATTTCATTCCATCCTGATAAATTTGTATTTTATTCGAAAGATGAATCTCGGACGACCGGTCCCGCGTTTAGGCGAAATTAATGATTGCTTTGGGAACGCTTTATGCGACGTTCCGCTGCGACGGGTTTTCGCGACCATTTGTTTTTTTTTGTTTGTTTTTGGGTCACCGTTTCGAATAAGTAGTGGATAAATTGAAATGAATTCGATTGTTACGGGTACGCGATTATGGTACGTTCCTTTGGGAATATTTAATACCGAATGTACCCAGAAAGGGTGAAATCACCATTTACAGATTTTCTATTTTGCAATTACTGAATGTAGCGAACATTTTCTTACGCATAAATCTGCGAAGCTGGTTGTTATTAAAATTTTATAATGTGTGTTAGTCTTTCTTAGTTGTGTATTGAGAGGTGTGAATTTGAGTTCTGTTGTGAATGAAGATGTTAATATTTCCTGAATGTAATTGTCATCAAGAGACACAACTTAATTTCACATTGAATTACTTAAGTGGAATATAATTGTGTTAGTTACTTCCCAAACGTTTACCGTGAAGTTATAAAATTGTCTTCACAGAAATCGATTGAATATTCCCACATACATTGTAATAAGAATTGCACAAAATCCAAATAAATTAATTCTTGTCATTTTTATAATACAATATATTACACATAGATTACATATAAATGACATATTATTCTTAATTAGTACATTTCAAAATTTTTTTTCGAAATTTCCCCTCGACTGCGATGTCGGAGTCCATTTTGATCCAGAGTATCGAAATCAAAATTAAATTAAATGACTATCTGTCTGCAAGAAATACCACCGAAAATATATTTAAAACGTAGAACTAAAGAGCAGTAAATAATCCTAATCGTCGTCAATTGTAAAACTATAAAAATGGTCCATTGTTAGGATTAATAGACTAGGATCTCTATGCTAATTTTTCAAATCAGTTTTAGGTTTTAGTTTTGTGTTTTATTTTCACTGTTTCAGTAAGTTGAAACTACTGCACTGTGATCATTAAATTTGTTTAATCCTCCCGGTGTTTCACAATTCACGCGTTAATTTTTGTCCTAAATGTACATAATCTGCAGAATAGTGAATAAATGGTAGACGAAGTAATATTTTTGTAGAACATTTAACGAAGGTACGGGCGAAGGAAAAATACGTTTCTCTTATTTGTGGATACATGAGATTAAAAAAAACCTTTATCAATTTCTATCGCAGTTTTCATTTTATCGCGCATTTGCGTACGTATGCGTTTATTTAAAAAATTTATAAAATCGACGTCTCGCATGTTCATTGGTGCTGATTTTCATGCGTTGCCGAAAGTGAGAACACCGCGAACATTTAATATTTGTTTGTGTATCGTAGAAATTTGCAAATGTACCTTCGCGTAAAGTTTGCAATTTAAATTATACAATGTAAAAACTGCAAGCAGAATTGCGATGCTATCCGTGGAATAGGTTTCAAAATCTGATCCGCTGCTCTCTATGATTACATTATCAATTCCGTTGCTGTATAGCGAGGGAACACTCTATAATGATATCTGTGCATGTACTGGAACCTAAAGCTGTTGACTG
Source organism: Agapostemon virescens (assembly GCA_028453745.1). Taxonomy (NCBI): domain Eukaryota; kingdom Metazoa; phylum Arthropoda; class Insecta; order Hymenoptera; family Halictidae; genus Agapostemon; species Agapostemon virescens. The sequence continues at coordinate 11,860,375 of CM052082.1, read as the reverse complement.
ACACCCATTATCAGCCAAATCAATTTTGTCGTCTCCATTGATGGCAGTTTACATTAATTTCGACTGAAATTTATTGATGGCTCTGCATTTTTTGTAACCGAATCATACAATTTGTGCCGTGTGATTTCAATCTTCAGCTTACTCAACTCGCCTTTAACACTTTTATTGCGAAACTAGCAACCACACAATTTCTATAAAATCGAAATGAGATTCTGCATGAAATAAAAATTGAAAAAATAAAATTTATGCTGTAAAGTGTTCGCCCTACCTTCTTTCACTTTCTGTATAATCGTCAACTTTGGTACAAATGAAGATATTAACGTAAAAATTTATTTAGAAACCGCTCAAATAATTCTGTCACCCATATATGAGTGACATGACAATCAAAGTGTTAATATACACAGTATTTCCTATTATTGTTATTGATCCGACAGTTGTTTCTTAAACGAAAAATTGAAGAATTTAACGCTAAACTTAACGAGCATTAAAATTGGCCACTATAAATTTTTATTATAATATTGAGATTAGTTGCAATAGTTATTTTAAGATTAGTTTCTTTATGCATATTGTCTTGCAAAAATGACAAGATTTTTACTAGAATATATGATTCGATAAGGAAATCGGTTCAATCGATTCAATTGATTTCTGCAAAGGCAATTTTATAATTTCAATAATTGCAACATAAAGAATCTGAAAAGGGTAATTTGAGCAGTCGTGGTAGCTTTAGTGTTAATCTTTATGCTTTTATAACAAAGTTAAATGGCAAGCTGTTAAACTCAGCCTTTTTTAATTCTTTCAACTATGCAGCGCAGTTGCGTCGATAATCACAATGTGTATATTATAAGTTGTAAGTTATAAGTCATAATATTAATAATACCAATAAGAAAATATAATGCATAAATCAAACAAGATAAAATCAGGCTATCATTGTTTATTCCTAATCTTTTCTTCGCAGTTCCAAACTTTGTGACACTACAAGTTTCACAGAAAGATTTGTCCAATTGATATGGATACAAATCTATGCTCATTCAAGTGATACAATTTTCATTAAACGCAGACAAAGAAAGTATAGTTAATTTCACATGCAGCATATCTTTATCATTGCCTTTACATTTATTGTAGCAATTAGAAGAGGTGAGAAGGATCCAGTTCGCTTTATTCCCCGACGAATAATGCATAAACACTATAATTACGAAACATGTTGTTATATGTATACGCAATAGATCAAAGTACAGAGCATCATAGTATCAAAGTACAGAGTTATCACTAAACCTAAATTGACTAGCGTACATAGTCTTACAAAAATGACAAGAAATAATTTATAATATTTAGAATTCCTGCTGAATTTTCGTTAAAACATATGACAGAATAAAGGAATATATTGAATCGATTCCTACGAAGGCAATTTAACAGCGCCTAAAAGATTAAAATTGATTAGCGTACATCGTCTTACAAAAATTACAAGAAATAATTTATAATATTTAGAATTTCTGCGATTTTCGTTAAAACATGATAGAATTAAGGAATATATTGAATCGATTCCTAGGAAGGCAAGTTAACAACGCCTAACAGATTAAAATTAACAGAGGAAGATTAAAAATTCGCAGAATATTATTCAAAACAATTTTTACATTGCAATGTTTGTATTTAAGAAGCTAGTAAAAATTGAACTTTTGCTCGTACAATTAATAGTAACAAATTTGATATGCACGAAAGGAAACGATCAAGTGCAATGGAATTATTGGAGGACAGAAAAATGTCTCGAGTTATGAATTAAAATTGCTTGGAGTGCAAAGGGTTAATATTTAACGAAGCTTCCCTTTTCGGAAGAGATTTAGCTGCACCTCGTCAAATTAAATCTGTATTATAAAAACGAAAAAGGAATCGCACAGGAGGTTGAAGTTGCCAACAAAAGGGCCGGGCTTCTCGAACGAGCAGACACCGCGCAGAGAATGGCATCGGAAAAAATCATTTGAATCGAGGAAACATCTCGCGTCGCAATCTACGAGCCGGACACCGTCGTCCGTAGAAACGAGCCATATTCTGTTTCGGCGTCGAAACAAAAACGTGAAAAAAGGAATCGAGCAAAAAACAAGGGAAACGAAGCTACGTAATATTTCGTAGGCGTCCGAAACGTTCTACCTCGCGCAAAAGTGCTCCGCGAGATCGAACAAGCCGGCGTGATACGGTTGCCCGGTTCGAACGAGCGCGCGGGCTCGAGTTCTCCTGCTCGGGCTCTCGGCCTCGGCCAATTCCGCTCGCAATTCCACGGCGAAATTTTGAGCGCGATCCCGCGGACAACGCCGCAACAAAATTATTATTTTATTCGCGGAACTTTGCTCGTTTCCTCGGTCGTAGCCATCGTTGTATCTCCCTCGTGACTGGTCTCTGGTCGAGTTTACGGCTCCCCGGTCTCCACCCCTGGCGTTCCCCGCTTCCCACACGCACACTCACACGCGGCCCTGCGTGTGTGCACGCTTTACCACCGCATACACGGAAACACCAACGCGCACACACACCTATACACGTGTGTGCACATGCACCGATGCAACAAGGGGGGGAGAACGCGCGCGAATCTCGTCCAGCCGCGCCTGCGGTACATATATTAGCACGTTCCGTGCACACAGAGCCGACAGACAGCGCCATGCGAGAGAGAGCACACACATAAACGCACACCGGGCAACTCCTACGTGATATATGTCTGGCTGTACGTGGCGGTTGAGTGGAGTTGTGGTGGACGGGTGGGTGGCCATGTGGGCGGATGGACGATAGTTTATTCAGCGGATTATTGACGGGTGGTGTGCTCGGGTCCTACATGCTGTACGGCACACTCAAAATAGCCCCCGGTTAACCCCTGATGCTGGCATTTGAAATATCGACCTTTTCGAATTTAGTCAGGATATGCAGTCGCCGCCGATGGATTTCGGACGGCAGCCATCCCCCGAACATGGGGCACCGGTTGATCGTCGGGGACCCGACCGATCTATGCAGATCCTTGGCCGAGATTTTTGTTCCGCAAGCAGGAAAGTCTCGCGAATAACCGGGAT
>CM052082.1:11813581-11847328 GCA_028453745.1 Agapostemon virescens | reverse complement strand
ATAGGAACATATATAAATATATATAACATAAATGTACAGAAACATATATAAATATATACATATCTATATCTAAATGTATAAAAATATAAATATATATAAATATGAAAGTATATAAATTATATAAATTTATTAATAAAGTATATAAATTTAAATGTATATAAGTACAAATGTGTATAAATATAAATGTATATAAATTCACATGTAGATAAGTACAAATGTGTATAAATATAAATGTATATAAATTTATTTATATAAGCTATACTAGCCAATTTTAATGCTCGGTAGGTTTAGTATTAAACAGGAGAACATTCTTTCGTTCCGACTTATGTTCCCGTGTAAATTTACCTCGCCGTTACTGATACCACTAGTTTGGTAACACCCTGTATATGAGGTTCAGCATTAATTGGTTCGTATAAACGAGGTTCTACCCGTAGTGCTCGCTTCAATTTACACGATCCATCCCCCACTCTCCTCCTGCCACTTAGCGCCTCGAGCTCAGCGGAGCCTTATCTCAGTAGATAAGGAAAGTAGTCAGACACACTTCGAAGTGGTCCCGCGTACGTAAAACGTAATAGTGCGATAAATAGATTTTCAAATTTACTCTTTTTCATTCTACTTTTTCAAACGTAGCACCGATAGATTGTTAAAAGTTTTCTGGTTGCAACAAGTCCAAACACGACGTAAATCGGACTATTTTTATAGTCTTCATGTAAATTATAAAATTATTGCATATGTATGATGGTTATATACGACGTCTATGAAAATAGAACGATTTGTGCCATGTTTAGACTCATTCTACCTGTACCACATTTGAAAAGGTAATGCAGAGTTTACTGAATTTTTAATTTTGTTCATTGTGTTTTAATTTTTTCACGCTCGCAGAACTATAATCACGAGCAGTTGTGTAGGGAACAAATTTCGCCAAAATAGAATGACCTGTCAGTGAATGGACACATAGATTGCATGTCTGTTTGAATTAGTATTCGGAAATCGTTATTTAATTTCCTGAATGCTATTTCTATGAGAAGACTGTCATAACACCTTACATTCCAGAACGCAATTCTAAAATTATCCGATGTGGGATTCAACGAAAGATAGGTCAAATAACGAATGAATAAACATCAATTTCTATTGAATGAACAGAGGTATCTCGGCAAATCTTAATTACATAAGCAAACTTGCCATTAAGCTGTAGAGCCATGTAAAAATACAAATTGCTAATCTCACGACAATAATACTTACTTTGAATACGTAGGATTTTGTTAGAGCTGTTGTTAAATAGATTAACGTGCTGACGAATAGATTATTAGATTGTAAGATTATAATAGATTATATAGATTGTATATATATATTATATATTATCTACATATACATATTTGTTATAGATATAGGTAGATAAAGGTATACTCTGGTTTCCCTTTAAACACGCATAAATATTTTGCCTTTTACTAAAGATTTTGGAGGGGAACAATTGATGAATCTGTAAAATAATTTTCTTAGATTAAATGTAATTTTCAAATTTTCTATCATCGCAACACGTCTGAAATTTCAAGTTATTCAGAATTGTGGGGAATCGAAAAATAAATTAAAAATTAAAATTAGAATTTGAAAATAGCCGTGCGAACGTCAGAAAGAAATTTCAAGAATTTCGAACAGTTCAGCTTCGCCTTAAACCGTCTTTTTATTTATCTAAAGGCAACGGAAATATTTGGGTATTCCCGTTTATATTTATCATTCTCAGCTTGTTTATCATACCAACAGTTCGACTTCCGAGCTATATTTAACATAATTCACCGGCGAGATCAAAATGTATTATAGTTTCGAAAATTAATTAGAATTTATATTAGAGTCACCGACAATCGATCTTATTACGATGTAATAAAATTTACAGCTGTTTCAACACTATCATCCATAAATTTCGAATCCGAGAGATATTAATGATCCTAAGTGGTCTCATAATTCTATGTTAGATATATATACATTTCTCATAATTTAGTCTTTAATCGGTATATTATCTTCGAAGTGCAAAAAACCGAAAATTACAATAAAACTTGACGTAATTTTGATTGCATGTGTACCATAATATTCTTACGAATCTATAACAACTTCTGTGAAATTGCTAGATTTATTTAAAATCGTTTATGACACGTAGCAGACAATGTAAAAATCCCGTACGTTTTAATAATTTTTAATTATTATTACCTTCATTACGTGATTAAGTAATTTGTTTGGAATGTGCAGACTCGCGTATTGTTGCTAACGCTATTTTGTGTGGGAGGAAGTGCAAACATTTAATTGCGTAGTGTATTGGAAAGAAGACTTTTCTTTCTGTTCCTGAAGGAGTATCGCGTTTCCGTCTTACAAACGCAGTATTTGCAGCACGGGTGATCCGCTACGAGAGAGGTTATCACTCGCGGCAAAATTGGTCCACGTATTTATATTTTGCTGTGCTTCACTTATCGTCGATACGCCATAGATACGTACGTCGAATTCGTATTTTAAATGGAATTGCAACCAGTCGGGAGTGTTTCCATCATTCAAAATTTTCTGAATTATAACAACGGACTCATTAGTGATTGATTTATAGTTCCTGAATACATTGTCCTCCATGTTATTCGCATATCATGTAAGTTTTCACTTCTTTGTTAAAGTAACTTATTCACAAAAAGCTATTAAATAAAACAATTATTGTCTGCTTTAATTATTAATGAGGATTAATTATTATTTGATGCACCGAATACTAATCCTGAAGAAAATTAAAAATTAATAGTGTCTCAACCATGGTGGGTATGTATTTTCATTTTGATTACACTCGTTATTAAAACATCTAAAATGATAACTATTGATTTTATTAAAACTGTTCATGAGAGTGTAAAGAGTATATATAAATGTAAAAATATTATAGATAGAAATATAATGGTTATTAATTTTAATAAATAACTGCTTTATAAATAGCTGTTTACAAAAATGCACAAGCTGTATGTAATTGCAAAAAGATTTTAAGTAAAAATTGTAAAATGCAAACATCTGAGTAAATGATCAGCAATATTGACTAAAAGTTATTTTTATGTATGCTTAGAACCAATTAATATCAAACTGAAAGAAACTGATAATTAACAAAAACGTACAAGACATATACAATTGCAAAAGATTTTACGTAAAAATTGTAACATGTGAAATATACGAATAAATGTTTAACAATGTTAACAAAAGGCAATTTTTATGTACCCTTGGAATCAATTAATATTAAACTGAAAGAAACCGAACATTAACAATAATGTACAAGACATATATAATTGCAAAAGATTTTGGCTAAAAATTGTAAAATATGAAATACATGATAAATGTTTAACAATGTTAACTTAGCAATTTTTATGTACCCTTGGAATCAATTAATATCAAACTGAAAGAAACTGAAAATTATATGTGAGAATATTACGAATCCAATAAATATCGTGGAACATGAACACGAAAATGACATGTGATGTAATGTCTGTAAATTCTGAAATATTTCCACTACATTTCGTTTTTGACTGATGACATCCTCGTCTACGCCTCGTCGCGACACACTAGCCGTTCCAGTCGCATAAAGCCATATCTGCACCAATCTATTTTTGCCATCTAAAAATATTTGTCTACGGTGCTGCGCGGATGAATGTATCGATCGTTTTGCCCATCAGAAATTAAAAATGATATGCAAAGGGATGGGAAATCGTTACCAAATTTGTACTATCAATAATTGAAACATGTTAATAATTCGTTTTCTATATTCAATAAATAATATAATGCATAAAACAGTAAATAAAAGGCTAAGTTTATTATTATATTTTTCATACTTTTGCTTACTCTATTTACTAATAAATCAAATAAATATTTATAATAATACACGAAAATACATAATTTTGTTCAGATACAAATTGACTGAAACAATCTTAGGTAATCTATTGGAAAAAGTTAATAATGTTGTTAAAATTATTTTCTTTATACTGATACAAATAATCTTTGAATTTATTAATTCCATTGATCCTTATTCACTGAATTCTTATCATCTACATATTCATAGATCGTCACATTGTAGCGTGGAATGTATAATTATATTCGAAGAATATATTAATTATATTTTGAAAAAAATTCAATGTTCGGTTGTCACAGCATAATCCCAAATTTTTGTTTATCTCATTTATCGACATTTCATCAATATTGTTGAAATACGATTTTATGCATTTGTTAACATACAATAAATATTTATGTTTGTAACAGAAGTTCTGTATCTTTTGATATATTTCGTACACAATTATAAATAAAATGTTGTACAATTTTAATTGCGAAATGAGATACGCAAGAACAGTATGCTATACGATTTACGTACACAGTGTAATTGTGCGATTTGTGAAAATATTGCGTTGCTTAATTGGCTTGTACGATCCAAAACCAAATTTACAATGAATTTTCAATTTTATTTTAATTAATAATTCCGTACCAGTATTGAGGCAATTTTATAACGAGTAAGGCATTGAATTAGTCGTAGAAATAAATTCTTCCCGATTTTAAGGCAACGACCGAACTATCAATTAATTACAGCACTATTACTATTAATGATCTTATGCCAATTTTCGGACGTATTTGCATATCTGCTTGATAAAAAACGTGTCAGCTATAAACACGTATAATCGTTAAAAATATTTCCGTAGGTTGTTAATTAACATAATACATTGAATGGTAGGGTGGTCATTGGTGTGCGGCACCATTGCGCCATTTAAGAATGATTATCATAAAATTAATAGCGTTGAACATCAATTTATTACTGTCGAAATTAACCAGATTGTAGTGTGAGGCGCGAACTTCATTACCCAGTAACTATCAATTCTCTTTAATAACGCTGATCACTTCATTGAATGAAATAAATGAAACTTGTCTGAAGCACACAAAATTCGCTCGGCATTCGACCTGTTAACTCCTTGCCATATTGTGACACGCAAACTCGCGTTGAAGATTTTAAAAAAAGTCAAACAAATATAAACATTATGCCTTACTTTTTAAACAATAACGAATGTTGTTCATTTCTAATCAATATTTAAGCATTTAAGTAGATGTATGGTAGCAGTATAAAAGATACGAATTGTGTTTTCTTTGATGTAACATTTTTAGCGACGAAGATTTTGCTCAATTTGCAAATCAGAGTCTATTTGCAGACAACATTAATTTTCTGTTGCCATTTGAAGAAAACTGCCGCAGAATCGCATAGAATGCTTGTCGAAGCTTATCGAAGCTTGTCGAAGCTTTGAGTGGTTTAAAAATTTGGAAATTGGCGATTTTGACGCGGGACACGAAGAAAAGCGAAAAGCGTTAGGTGGAAGGAGAGGAAAGGAAAAGGAGCATTGTTTCTTGGACCCATTAGAGTAAGGATACTTAGCAGGCCCTGGCTTAGACACTGGGATGTCGGAAGGCAGTGACTGACGATATATAAAAAAATCGGTGACGGATGAAGTTGTAGCGAGAAAGTGTGTCCAATCGTCCATCCGGACATCTGTTGGCGAGCGTAGGAGGTACAGCTGCCACAGAAATAAAAACCTCGAATGTTATGCGTGTTTGAAGGCGGCAAACTCTGCAAATGAAATGGACTTTAACGGTTGTTTAAAAGTAAACCAACACAATGGAAACTACTTAAGAGAAGACATGTTCTTATTGCATTGAGAAAAAAGAAAGAAAGCCATTGTCTTTGTCTCTGTAGTCGAGCTCAGTTCCTCGGATCGTGAACGTGTTAAAAATGATTTGTTGTACCAGGTTTATCCGAACATGTCAGTTTCCTAGTCTGTATAATGGCGGTTTTACCGTGTCGGATATTAGTAGCTGTTGTCCGCGTTTGTTCGGAAAGTACGCGCGTATCGTAAATCCGGAAGACTTGAACGCCTGTATACGAAGCCTCTAAACAGTGGCCGAGCCGCGTACGCGTGCGTCTGTGTACACGGAAAACCGAGAAGAGAGGTAACTAGAGAGAAACGAGATTTCGCGCGAATCGATGGCTAATAGCCTCCCCGCTGTAATTAATGCAACAAGTTGATACCTAACACTTATCTACACTGCCGCTGGTTCCACGATTAACCCGGCACGAGTTTCGAAGCAGGTAGCGTGTACGTGTCGTCGGGTATCGATGTCCAAGTTTTCAGTTTATCCCTATTTCATCGAATCTTCGCTTTAGTTAATTGCAAAACAATCGCCTTTATTCTGTTCTTCATTCTATTCTGCTTCTAATATTTTTCAATTTGAGGACATTAATCTTAGGCTGTCGCAGGCTCCATTGTACAGTTTTTAGTATCCTTCTTTCATTGATATAAAAATGTTCATTCTGCTCTTCTTTCGTTCATGCAAATGTTTTTAATGTATAAGATATTGTGAAGAAAGATTACTGTTCCAATGAAAATTATTATTTGGCTGTTGTAGATATTTGAATTAGTATAAAAATGTCCATTCTGTTCTTCTTTCGAGGATGCAAATAGTTTTAACTTTCGGGATATCATGAAGAAAGATTGCTATTGATAGGCAAATTATTATTAGACTGTTGTAGAAGAAACTGTAGATATTTTAATTAGTATAAAAATCTCCATTCTGTTCTGCTTTCGACGATGAAAATATTTTTAACTCTCAGGATATCATGAAGAAAGATTATTATTGCTATGAAAATTATTATTAGACTGTTGTAAACAATATTCTATATGCTTGAACGTTTTTTTATTCTTCTTTGCTATTGTGCAAATTATTATTAGACTGTTGTAGGTAATATTGTCGATATTTTAAGTTTAGTTTATTTTTCTGTTGCTACTATAAATCATCTTCATTTTGAAAATATTCTTAAGAGAGATTGATACTATATGTATAGTCGTTTCACTTCAGTTTTTTTTTCTCATAATGGTACGAATATTTTTAACTTTGACGATATTATAAAGAAAAATAATTATTGTCATTAGGCTATCGCAGACAGCTCCGTGTTATTTAATGCGTTAATGTAACGGCTTGATAGTAGTAACATCTGTTGTTTTGAAAATGTTGCAGTGAAAAGTTATTTTGACAAGATGCTGCAGATAATATGTATTTCGAATATTTCAACTTCAAATTTTCTTCTTTTTGCCGTATGCAAATATTTCGGTGTTTCAGTTGTAAAAATAACTTGTACATCGAGAACTTCAATATAAATTAGGAGAGTGACAAATGCTCGTTGTTACAAATGTGTAAATTGTCAAGCTAAAAAGTAACTTCATATTTGTGACACAAATTCCACATTGAACTTTCGTGACAACGAAAAATGTCTAATTTACATTTTTGTCCTACATTACCTGTATATTTTATAAAGCAGGTTCCAATTAAACTTGTTCCTCTAGTGTTACGGAATGCAGTTTGCACATATAAGATTAGTTTTATATTGTCTAATAACGCTTAATTAAAAAAATTAATATTCACGTAAACTATCGTTTGCATTTTTGAACGACCGATTTCCTGCAATGCAAAAATTTTATATTTATTGCTGACAGAAATACAGAAATCTTATATTTATTGTTGACAACAATACTGAATGGTAGAACAAAGTGCGCATACGTTAAATGAATTAATAGTAACGATTTCAGTAATTTTTACCAATAAAATCTCGTTTCCGTTGAGCCACGTTGAAAACTTTTTTCAGATCGAAATTAAAAAATGAAATTTTCAGGAAATTGTTGGAAAATCATTGGCAGGTGAAGTGTATCTACTCGTTGTCGTTACCGAAACGGTAAACACGAAATTTGAAATTTTCACAATCGCCAGCACTGTTGTGTTGCAGAAAATTTCTGAAACACAACACCATGCGCGAATAAAAAATTCATACAGATTAAATTAAATTCCTTGGAAAACCTGTTTGACCGCCGTGACTTTTTCTCTCCATTTAGCAATGTCAGCATTGCCAATTAGGTTAAATAAATATTTAACGTGATCAGTGTTGCGGGTGTTCCGTTGGATAATAACTAAGCTACTTTATTTGCGTCACGTTCATTAAATATTTTGACGCATTTTCGAATCAACCGAGGAAGCTTATAATAAATCCACGGGGTTTTTGCATTTGTTGCGCGGTCTATCAATAACTAAACTTCACTGCGGTATTCTCTCTGTAATTGTCGGAAAGATCTCTACCATAATTGTCAAAAATCGTTTATATTTCTATTTAATAAAAATAACACCAAATATAACAATATTACAAAGATCAGAGATTTGAGGCTTTCAGGTCCCGACATCATACAATTATTATTGTTGTCTTTCGACTCCCTGCAATGCTTACGAAACATTGGTAAATCTCTTCCTTTAGGACACGGCTTACTATAACAATATTACAATAATAATTAATTTTTGAAACGATCAGAAAAACGGAATAAAAAGACAGGATAATATTTTTCGCTATCTTCGTTACGTACGTCATTATTGCAAAGAATGTATTATCTCTTCCTATAAATTGTCTCTCGGCAGTCCCGAAAAATCTACAATTACGGAGGGTACTGCTACATAAAGGTCGGAAATATCCGTAAAAAGAGTAGTCGCGGACGAATTTTAAAAACTCGTTCAACGAAACATATTGCAAATAAAAGTCGCTTTAATCCTTTATGAATTTTGAAGTGTGGGATAGCCAATCCAATTTTTCTTTTCGAAACGCTCTCGGTGGGGAAAAAAGAGAAATACACGGGTTAGGAAAAGGAGGCCACCATCAAGGAAAATCGCGTGCGGCCCGTATAAATCAAGAAACTAAACATCGTTACCCGCAGGAAATTAAAAAAAAAAAAAAAAAAAAGAAGGAAAACCGTCCGACTCGGTCTATGCTCGGAAACGCCGGATTAACAACCCCCGTCACTGCCACGGTTCGGGGATATTTTTCATTTAACCGGCATCGAGCTTTTAAACTCGGAAATATTTTTTACCAGCGCAAACACGAATGAACGATCGAAACAACGGCCGGCAATCGTCAGTAAATTTCACGAGCGACCTCGCGCGCGGAGCTGTAATATCAATTATAAACGCGTAACCAATAACTATGCCCCGGACCTGTATATCTGCGCTCTGCCAGTCGCGGGGCCAGAATTCGTCGAATATTTACCAATTCCGTGTAATCGAAAAAACGGCAAACGGCCACCAGAATACCTTTTCATCGCGTTTACAAAACACATTCGTTTCTCGTCATCGTGTAAAATTCATTGTGCTCGGTCACGCCCCGAACGAACCAACCCTTACGAATGAAATTTTCGGTGGATCATCGATTTCCACGAATTTAAGGGCTCGCCAATATACCTTGCCAGATAACGCAAGAAAATATTTCTTTGCCCTCGCAATGGACGCTTTGTTGGTTTGTGGTACGACCTTTTCGTGACTGATCGTGTGTTATTATTGAAACGGAATTTGTTTACCCCTAATCGTTATCCAGAAGAACAAAAACATTTTTACTTTATTTTTTCTCGTAACCTCGCGAAAGTCGTGTCAGTATCTTCGTTTGTGAGAAATTGTTTTGTAAAAATTGTTTTGGAAAAGTCTGATTAAATAGCAGGCGACAAGGAGTAACATGTAGAATTGTTTTGTACAATGATTATATCGAAAGTATTTCATATAAACTCTAGTAGACTATTTTATTGTTTATAACTGTACAGAATATTTTGGAATACATTGGAATGTACCAAATAATACTAGAATATAGTAAAATATTTAAAAGTATACTGAAATGTACTAGAATGTACTAAAATATAGTAGAATATACTAGAATATATTAAAGTATAATAGAATATACGTAAGTATAGTAGAATATTCTAGAATATACTAAAGTGTAGTAAAATATTCTAAAATATACTAAAGTATAGTCGAATATTATAGAATATATAATGTTCTGCAATATACTACAGTAAATTAGAATTTGCTACGTTATAGTAAACTCACCAAACAATCATCTCGCCAGCATCTTAATGATGTCATACGGCGTCATAGAACTGGAATTTAATAAGTCAATTTAGAAGCCTCTGAATTTTTAAAGACTTTTAAAAATATCTTCGTCTGGCAATTTTTCTTAAAACCATCATAAACATTTCTACCATACAAGCAACGACGTGTGCAAATCTTCGCGACAGCAATTACATCTAAATAATACCAAATACTAAAGAATTTACGAAAACGGGAACACCAAGGGTAACGCACTACCAATAAACCAAGCACCAAAACTATCGTCGAACGCGTTTCTACATAAACCGCACCGAATACTTCAAGTTTAATTATATTCCACGAAGAGATCCGCATTAAAATAATGATCGCGCTATCGGTTTCTATCTAATAAAGACCATTAACCATGCTCGCATAGTTCGCGTACTCGGTATCTCCCTAGAGATTGTCAAGGCACACCCTGTCCAACGATCTAAACTTCGTCGCTAATTACACAACGGGACGGCTAACTCATGGTCACGCAGAGGCAGCGGCCTAGGCCTCTAGCAGCGTCGAAAAGAGTTTCGGAGGCTTAAGATTCGACGGGTTTGGCATGCAGCCTGATCCAGCGTGGGCATAAAAGCGGCCATTCCACCTCGAGAAGTCCGCGGATACACAATTAGGGGATCGTGAAACCGTGGATATCCCTGCCAATTCTTGAGAACCTTCCACCGGTATTAAATGCGAGCCCCTTTTCTGGAGGTGGTGGCTCATAGAAAAGAGGACGTGGAGCGGCCTGGGGGAGGAGAGGAGGCTAAAAAGGACAAAAAGCTTCGAAGAGAGAAAGAAAGAGAGAGCGAGAGAGAACGGGGTGGGAGCTGCTGGCTTCCTAGCTTCAGCCTCCAAATGGGACTTGGTGGAAAGTTTCTGGCAGCGCGTCTGCCAATCCTCTGCATCGCGGATGCACCTGCAGACTTGAAAGAAAGGGTGGAAGGTCGCAGGACCGATGGCGGAGGGGAGAAATTAACGAGGGCTGCCACGAGGGTCGCCATATAATTACCGTTAATTGAATTCTTAGTGGCGGCCGTCCAACCTACCACCTACGAGAGACACCCAGAGGTCCCTCAGGATCCCCTTTACTCTTCGATAGAACACGCGTGTGCACCACCCCCTGGTACACACGTATGTACAGGTATATTTGTATATTTTACACGTACACGGGCGTACTCGTATTTACGAACGACCGCGACTCTCGGAGCCTTAATGGATCGGGAAATTATTGCGCGAGATCCTCTGGAGGCCGAAATCATTTTGCCCGCTTGTGTTTCTTTCACCTGAACCCGCCGCCGAGCGATTCCCACTTTCTTATACTGGGTGTCGCGTTTTAATCTGTAAATGGAGCCGGCTGGAGAGGGAACAGGGGTATGAGAGACGCCGCCACGCTGCGCCACGCCGAGGCCGAAGAATAGTTGATGAGCGGAGGTGTTCGAGCTATGGGAGCTTTTTTATGAGCTCCTAATGGGGGACCTGACACTTCGTTTTGTAATTAAACGGTGAATTGCCTCCACCGCTCGCTTTGTTTCGATATTTACGCGCCGCTTTAAAGTAAGTAAAATAAGTCACGTCAGCGGCGCTGTCGAAACACTTGGGATTATTTTTATTTTTCAAATTCGGCTATGTTAGTCGCGTTTCGATTAATTTTAGCGGACTAATATACGCGTTAGTAAATAATACTCGGTTCGGTGGAGCTGCTTCTGTGTGCACTGGAATATTAGCATATTCGCTGCTGCATCAGGCATATCTGATAGAACTCTTCATTTATTTTTGATAATAGTAATTTTAATAACTAGAATCTAAATTATATAATTTAATATTGTATAAGGTATGTAACCTAAGGACTGAATTAATTTTCTTCATAATACAGTTGTTTGAACTAAACTTCGTTCCATGATAAGTGTATTTCAAATTTCATGCATTCATAATAAAAATCGAGTAAATATAATCAGAAGCGGTTGAAGAGTTAGAAGAATTTAAAAACACACATGTAACTATTCAACTTGCTAATGTAATTGCAGAAAAAAAATCATTTCTAGTTTGCTTCTGTTTGCTGCAATTAGTGAAGGAAACGTGCAAAATGTAATAAATTGATAAGAACATTTTGAATTTCATGCATTTATAATAAAAATCGAGTAAATAAAATTTTAAACAGTTAAGGAATTAGAAGAATTTAAAGACACATATGTATTATTCAACTCACTAATATTTAAGCATTATGTAGTATTGCTAACAATGACTACATTTTACAAATTTTATTTCATTTTTAGCGGGTGACGAATCTCTTAATTGTTATTTATTCTCTTCGAGTGAAATAAAAGTTTATAACCTCAAGATGCGATCAAATAAGTGCAATGTAACGAATTAACCCTTAGCACTTGAGTGACGATACCTGGGCACCACGAAAAATTGTTAGAATCTTATTTAAAACAATTTATCATCGCTATCTTTATACCTAAAAACTTAATAAAAATCTAACAGCTGTAAGGACAAGCAATAGTAGAAAATCCCATATTTATAAGATGATAAATTTAACTACAGTGCAAATATCCTAAGTCAGAAAAGATGCTTTGGTTTTCTAGTTAACCCTTTGTACTCCGAGTAATTTTCATTCTAAAATTGTTACATTCCTTGTCATAGAACAATTCCATTGTACATGGTTCATTTTCTTTTGTGCATATCAAATTTGTTACTATTAATCGTATGTGCAACACTTCAATTTTTCCTAAAATATTATATACAAATATTGTAATGTAAAAATTGCTTTGAAGAACAGTCTGACAAGTTTTAGTGTCGCCTTAGAGGAGCCATTGGAGTGCTAAGGGTGAAAACAGCTTCGAGTACAAACAGTACTCTAGAAGTATAAT
This sequence comes from Agapostemon virescens, assembly GCA_028453745.1. Taxonomy (NCBI): domain Eukaryota; kingdom Metazoa; phylum Arthropoda; class Insecta; order Hymenoptera; family Halictidae; genus Agapostemon; species Agapostemon virescens. The sequence continues at coordinate 11,834,492 of CM052082.1, read as the reverse complement.
AACTCCACAGCCCCAATAAGCCCTAAATAATCAGACGTCCTAATTACAGACAATTCCAACCTCTACCAAAGTTGGTTCAGTTACAAATCAAATGAAATCGCACCATTGGCCATCGTCACACCCAATTACACCGTCGACAGGAATAATACGAATGGAGGAATGACCTCGGGCACGAATTAGCGCGTACAAAGAACGTCATCACGCATCCATTAAGTTGAGTCGAACTGATTTTACGTGTAATTATCGTCGCCGCGGCTAATTCGCGACCGAAAATTCGCGTTCGCGGATAAGGGCGCGAAAGGGTTCGATCGCGACGTCGAGTCGCTGCCGGGCACGGTACTCGCGTAACTCAATTATCATTTCAATTAAACGAATTGTTTTAATTGATTTAATTTTTTGATGTCGCGGGAGCGGTGATGCGTCGGAGCTTAAATCATCGAGAACACCGGGGCCCGAGAGGTTGTCGATGGAAAATGTAAAATATCGTTGCTGCACGACCGGTCCAGAGGTAGGAAATTAAATTTATTTGTTGGAGGGACGAGGAAAACACAGCCGAACAAAATGTACCTCGACAATGAATAATTTTCGAGATTGACCTGGTGAACGTGGGCTAGCACTATAGTTTCAGCAAAATCGAACCCGGCCGGGCCGGGCCGCTCGCGGTTGGTGCCCTACCTGCAATCATGGGTGGGGCTTGTCATGAAACATTTTTGCCTTATTTGCAAATCGATATATACTATAATAGAGTTTTGATTATGAACGTTTAAACATCCGCGAGAAAGTTTGGCCAAAAATTCGACGGAGAAATGAAACGGAAATTCTTTGCGTCTAATGCTCTTCTAGATCACGAGCAATTTATGGAAAATATTGTCGCATGAATTTTGTTTTGTAATTTTTGAACGATGCGTAACGAAAGAACTGTTCAAGAGTAATTTCAAGTGAGCAGATTGGAGTAATTAATTGGTAATAAAAAGTGATTACATAGTGTACGCTTTCAATACTTTAGTTTTTACTAACGTGACACATGCTTCGCCAGTATGATTTAGCATTTTCTTGAAGAGAATCGAATTAATTTGTCAGCTGTCGTGTTTCTTGTAGTTATGTGATCTAAGAAGGTATGATTAGTATCAGAGAATGTACTGCTTCGTAATAAAAAAATTAATAGTCAAATTGTAAAACTGTCAAGGCGATAGAAAAATTGTAGGACCTTGTTATTTTCAGGCAATGAAAATTGTTAAAAGAGGAAATTTATGTTGATTTAATTCTGTCACCGATAGAAAAAGCAGTTTTTATTAATTTCTTTCGTTTAGGCTTCGTTTCCGAGAAAAATGAATTTGAAAATCCGTCAGGTTGCGCGCCTGTATTTACAATAAGTAGAATCAGTCAACCATAAACAGACGTGTCAGGGGATTCTTACCCAGTAGCATAAAAATCGCTCAACTTTCAAACTCAATATTCTCGAGAACGAAGTCTCGAATGAAAAAAATGTAGTGTACATTTCTGGCGTATTTTTGTGCGTAGAATCATCCTCTTTTGTATCAACAGTTGCCGCCAATCATCGTGTATATAAATGAGTGTCGCTTTTCTTTTATACTTTAAGAATCTTAAGATTAATACCTAGAATAATTCATTTGTTTAATTCATCAAATATTTACCTTCTTACTTTTAATTTTTCAACCTCTATATTAATCTCATACCAATGATGATGTGATGTAATTCATAGGTATTAAAACTATTACAATGAAGATTAATTTTATTTATTATTTCTGAATCATTTTTCTTTATTTCAATTTTTCAGCCTATCTTCATTATGTTTTATAACCTATAATTGAAATTATTAATTCTTATAGAATTCCTAGAATAACAATTACATGAAGTCATTATATACTAATTAAAAATATAAAAAAGCCTTTATCCCTTTAACATTTACTATTATATTAGGCTTATCATTTTCTTATATTCTAATAATCGATCATTACGAAGTTCTTTTTACAACTAATGATAGAGTTTTGGATTCTATTTTGTTTTAACTGCAGGATTCCTTGGATTCCATTTATTAATAAGAATTATTTTTTTATCAACATGCTTAATTAAAATTTCTTCTAAATCACTTCTTTAAAATTTATCATTTACACTTTACAGTGAATTACAGATTTCATGCAATTATTAAAACTGTTTGAGTATATTAAATCTCTATGTTTGTGCCAAAGAAATTCGTAAAAATTCAATTGTTGCAAGAACGAGTAATAGTAAACCAACTTCATATGCATAAGACGAAATATATAGAGTAGAATGAAAATATTCTAGGTCAGAAAAAACGCCTTGGTTTTCGAGTTAAAACAGCTTCGAGTGCAAAGGGTTAATGTATCAGTTTCAGCTTGCAAGTTGCTGCTAACTATACTTAAAAGAAAATAAATTCTACTTGGCTCTTCATATTTATAATTGAGCCAAACTATTTTTATTTCGCGTCTAAATCCGAAATCTAGTTACGAAAGAAGTTGCTTAGATATTGCAATTAAGAAAATACAAAATGTATCACACGTTTGCTGCACTGACCACAGTATTTCGAAGATTTGTTTTATTTTATTAGAAAGCTAGACCGGATCATACTTGGTATCGAAAGTACTTATATTACCAGGTTATTAGGAGTACTCGCTGCTTTTGTTCCGTCTTCACATGCATCGTATCGCGTCCTCTGCACCGTTCCTGCGAAAAAATCTCAGCGAATAGTGTTACCTCTGACATTCGCCGAATGAAATGCACGGCTCGGTTGTAACGTCGGCAAAGAAATCAAGCCACAGCCGCTGGGATGGGATCGTAAACCGAGTCTCGATGGAATCGCTCGGGAAAAGACCGAGAATTCGATCGAATTGACCCGGCGCATAGTGTTCGGGACATCGATAAGTAGTCCAACTCTCGAAGTATGAATTCTAAACGAATTTCTGATGTATAACATTACTAACATAATGTAGATTACAATACTATGCGCCATTATTAAATATATGCACTTATTGGTGAGCTCTTGCACTGCGATCTATTTTATTATATTTTATTATTATTAAAGATATGGAAATTTGTTGGTATTACGTGACTGCATATTTTACAATGGGTGTATGTCAATCATAACTGAATATAATTTGATTTCGATTTCATAGAAATTAATGACACACATATTTCGAAAATTTTATTTGAAATCTTCATTACGAGTGTGACTCAATACTGTACTGAAAAGAGTTAAAACTGAAGTGTAAAACCAAATATAAAATTCGATATATTCTCTGTAACATTTACCACTTGTTATTTTTAATAGTATGAAGCTTTTCAAAACTTACAAGAATTTTTTTTAAGTACTAACAGTAGTCTCAATTTTACACTTTTGTAATGTTACGATTTCAATTATGTTTCAACTTTGATCCCTGTTTTTTAAAAAGTACCACAAAGTGCATCTCTGATTCTTTGCACACTGTTACTTGTCATATTATATTGTAAATAATAATTGATTTTATTTGTTCGAGTCTGAGGAAGTAGCCATAACGCGTACACTCTCGAGGCTGACGTCATGTCGCATTTCGAGCATTTTCAATAACTTCATCAAAATTGTACAAACAGACGCCGGTCAGTAATTACACAATAACAAAATGCAATCTAATAAATAGGAAAGATGTTTATGTAATAGAAGATAACGGTAACTTCAATTTTCTTAGCAACCAGTGCAGTTTCCCATTTGCCGATACACTTTCTGGTCTTCTTTATGCAGTTACTAGGAGTCTTAGTTCGGAAATGGGTGAATTTAGAAGTTATTAACTTTTTGCCGACTCGCATAAGAGTTCGAACACTGTGCGGCGTGGCGTGTTGTTCATTATTCGACCAGCGTTCACATGAATATGTATTTTAAATGATTAGCCTCGAAATGAATACATATCTGATACGATCGGCTGGACGAGTTCTTTTTGTCTGAATAATTCGTCTAGCGCGCGATCATTAGCAATTTAGGTTAGATTGCTTTCTACGAATCGGAAATATTATTTAGCTAGGCTACCGACACTTGACTCACAATGAAGTAGGACAGACTGTTTATTCGTCTCGCTCATTTATTTTCACACCATGAAACATCTTTCATTCATACGAATAATTTAATGCGCTATTGTAAATATAGTGACATTATGCTTGCGGAGTGATTATCTCGTATCTCACTTCATCTATGACATAGAAACAATTGGGAAATGTGAAAACTCTTTTTCTTGAGTCAACTAGATCTGTCAGAAGTTACAATAAATAAAATTCTAAATAAATAAATAATTTAAAAATAAGTATTCCAATTGTCCGGAATGTTCGTGCCGATTTTGACAGAACATTGAAACGCAACGCTTTTAAGTTTTGATACATATTTATTAAAAATAAAAATAAATCGACACGAACTTTCCGGACAACAAAATATTATTAGAATATGTGCAAGTGTTTCTGTCACCTAAATATATGGAAATAAGATAGTTTCATTTCTATGCAATTTCTAATGCACCGTTTATGTTTTAAATAATAAATCCACTTTCTTTTTTTGGAAAACGTGAAGGCTTCAAGGATATTTATTAAGTGTAGACATGCTACTTATGAACGTAATTCATCGAAATCTTCAACGAACTTCATGCACACTACTTCATTGAATATTTATCGCTCACATTTCGTCATGCAACCGTGAATTATTATGCAATTTTATGTTCTTAAGCATGAGCCGATGAGAACATTAACTGTACAGAAGTGATTTTACTGACGTGTTTAATATTTTTATTCCGAATAAAATAATTGTAAATTAGCTTGTACAAGTTTTGAATGCGCAAGATACGGTGATATTAATCGGAACACGTTGTGAACGGTTAAACAGGAGAGATAAGAAGAGTATTTCAAGGATCTACGTCGCATAGTAAACACGATTGAAGCCTAAGAGGCTCGGTTCCTTCTCGATTTCGTAGATTAAGATTCTTGGAGGTCGAAACGGAGATTATCGATCCCGGCTGATTAATTTCATCGATTGGTACAACGAACAACCTTTACAGCCTCCTTCACCACTCCGTTACTTTCGCGAAAGAACCCTGGCAATTTTCACCGTTATTTGCAGCAGTCACGAGCAACCGTGACCACCAAGTTGATTCGCGATCAAGCTGCATCGAATCGCCACATTTATCGAAATCAGAACGCAACAGTTGCACACGTGCGCTATGATTATTTTCAGTTAGAAAATCTCGACAGATATACGATTTTCTTAACATTTTCTAATTTCTGGATCGGCTCTGTCTCTCTATTTGTTTATATAATCGCGACGGAAATATGCAATTTCTTTATGGATTTTTGAACTTCTAAAACGTTTCTGTCTTTCCATTTGTTTAAAAAATCTCGTAAGTAAGATGTAGTAGAAAAGTAATTTAATTTTTAATTTAATTGTAGAAAAGTAATTTTAATTTGTTGGCTGCTTTAAATTACACCTGCTCACTTTTGTTACAAATGCGTAAAATCCGCGATATATTAATATGTAATTTTTGTGCGGCATGTTTATTTTTTTTAACGAAGAATATGTAAACAATTTCCTTAGATATTAAAATATGTACCATAATTTGTTGTACAAATCGAAAATTATGATGGATATTAAAAACTGTATGTTAGCATTAACATTAACTTCTGTTTAATGTGCCAATTGCAATATCAATTATCGTTGAAACGAATTTTGAGTTTCACGAAGCATTGAAAGCCATTAAAGTTTCATTTGAAGAGCTTGTTTGTTCATGTTTTGTACAACACGAGTAATATTGACATTCTTAAGTACAATTATTTTGCAACTGGATATTTATACATTTTCTTACGTATCATGTATCAATCGTATACATATGTTTCGAGAATTAATCAAAATTTCTTTTTTCCTTTACAGGTAAGTTGCCATTTATGAAACAAACTGTATATTCACTTCCAATCATCGAAGAAAAAACGAAGTACGAAGAACGAACGAAGGTATTTGTAACAAGTTCTTAATTTTAATTATTGCCCGTCAATTTGAATGTACAACAATTTTCAACATTCAATCCTTCTTTCGTTGAAGACTAGCAGTGAGTTACATTTAAAATGTTCATATTCCATAAGTTTTGGTTCAACCTTTTTAACTCTTTACGGATGAGGATTTTTTAAAATATTGATAATATTTTTTCCAGAAAGCTAAATCTTGTATTACAGTTTTAAACCTTGAATGAAAATAAAAATACATACTGATCTTATGGTAATACAGTAACTAAGTAATATTTATTGCAACATTAATGATTAACCCTTTGAGAACGAATTTCGTCATTTTATTCTGCTCTTGACGTCGCAAAAAATTAAGTGAATTATTCTAATAACAAAAGATCAATATATATATTTTTATTTAATCCCTGAACTGAAAATTTTAAGATTCAGCTTTCCAAATATAAATATCCAATATCCAAAAGGATATTTTCAATATTTCCAAAAATTCTCGTCCACAAAGGGTTGAATACACGATCCTGATGTCGCCAATATGACATTAATCACGAAAGGGTTAAAATCATAAAGTTACATGCACCGCCCCGTGGAGATTCAATTTTATCGCAATTTATTATGCTAGAAATAAGAGCATTGACATAGAAGATTACACACCACACGATCAGCTCGTAAATTTTGCGAAATCAATGGCGTCGGTTCAATTTTTTCTCTCGCCCTATGGCAGCTCATTTGCGAAGGGGGAGAGAGAGTACATGGTGGGAGACGATTGGGAACGCGGCAAAATTGAAATTGCTATAATGCCGCGGTAGTTACAGTAATACCCAGTAATATAAGCGCGCGCAGGCTTATACAGATCGGCTCAAAGAGATTTTTATGCTAAACTCGCCACTTGCGCGTCTTGATGATGCACGTAACACCTAAGTTTCACAGAGAGGCGAACTGCTACCTAAGAGAAAGTATAGTAATCAATCGGTCAATCGCTTTCTAGCGTAGAGCACATGAAAAAAAAACTGTTTTGTTGCTCCCGAAGTCTGGAAATCGGTGTTTTTAATCAATTTATCGTGTGACAAGTTTATCAACAAATTCATGAGAATCTTTCGAGTAAAATTATGCCAAAAACCTCGATTGTTCGAAGTAATCAGAGGAAGAATTCGAATAACAGACGCAAGCATTGGTCGCTCGGTGTGGACATAGCCTTAGATCATATCTTTCCTGGTTTGTATAATGCAGTCTATATATGTACAGATGAATTAGATTGGAGATTGTTTACACGTGAATCACGTATCGGAAAATAGTATGGAATTCAGACATCAACGTACAGTGGGGTATTCGCACCTGCAAAGCGGAAAAGAGTGATTTTACAAAAGCGTTTCCACAATGAACAATTTCTTTTTGCAGTTTGTATGCTCTTTTCTGATATTTATTAAAATCGTGCATAGTTACGGATTTTTAAAGTGGTGCTTTCAGAAGAAAATTAAAATCGTCACAGTTTTTCGTCTTTTTGATATTAATACTAGAACTACCGAACAATAAATCCAACGATATATCACAGTGCTTCAAGTGCAAGTAAGTAATAATTGAATAGAGCCAAGTCTGTTGACTAAACCGCGTGCGAAAGTATTTCCCTTGATTTTCTTGATTTTCGCAACACACATAGGTGCGCTCTTTGGAAAGACGTCGCCACAGTTAACCCATTGACTGCCACGCAATTTTGCGCGTCTTGTCCTGGGTGCCACGGTTTTATTTTAATATAATTAATTTAATATATAGTTTTAATAATAATTTTAATAATAAAACTTGATAATCAATATGTTCTCTACACTATATACATTTTTCATTCATCCTATCTAATAGTTCCTAACTGAAATAGTCATTTGTAGCCAATCTAAACTTGCAGCACCCATTACGAGATATCTCGTAGCTGGCAGTTTTGGTACAGACGCTTACTACGAGATATCTCGTAGTTGGCAGTCAATGGGTTAACTGGTTAAGAACTATGTTGTTTATCAGATATCGGTACAAGAAAATAACGTCAACGACGCCGTTTGACGGTAACTACATGAACATAGCGTCGCGTTTAGGCAAATTCCGGTTTGATATTTGCAGACCTGTCAGAGATCCCGAAATATCTTACCGCGAAACAAACTCAGCCGGTGGCAATCGCCGCTGAAACTTTCACCCCCGGGGGTTCCAAGCGAAAAGAACGTTCGACCGGAGGAAAGGGGTCATGGGTCCCAGGATCCATCATCCTTGATACTTCTAGCGCACGGTGAATCATCGAAACCCTGGGGGCACGGTAACGAATTAACCCCGACAGCCGCGATTAATCGCGCGCCGGTTCCGGCACCAGTCTTATTCCGTGTACGACTGCATCATTCACGATCCCGCAGAGGTCCCCGCTTCGCCCTTCCATTACCGGAACGAGAGAGCCGGAGGGATACGTTATCGCGGCTAATATCATCGATCTGGCCGCTTTGCATTTCGATTATGCGCCGCCCCGCGCGGCTGTTTCAAGAGGGAACCTAACCGGCTAACTGGCGCGCTGCCCTGGGCTTGGACAAGCGTGGCTCTAACGCCGCAACCATCGGCCTCTACGCGCGGCATCGGCTAATTGAAATCTACGACTTTGAACTTCGCCGTCTCGCGGAGGGAGAGTGATATTAACGAGCGCGCATAATGCTCGCAGCGTGCCAATAAACGACGATTTGTCGCGCGACCGCTAATTACTGATTACACGTGTCCCGGTTAACTCTGACGCTCCCGGCTCCTTTGGTTGATTTGTTAGCTGACTATTCGCCGCTCCGCCGATTCCGGCTTTTCACCTCGGATTAGCGTGATCCTACCATCCCCCTCTCCACCCATTCACCCCCCCCCCACCCCTCGTCCGTTCACTTAACGGTTCTTTCGCACGTGCTCGCGAAAGCCGTTTCGGCTGCAAACTATGATGATTAATTGGACCGTCGATATTTATGCGAATATACGCTTCCATACGGTACTTTGACGGTTCATTACTGAAGGCTCAATGAGAGGATTAATGTAGAATGTTGCCAAAGCGTGTGTGGCCGCGTATAAAAATGTCGCGTTTCCACTACCATGGAAGGATTCTACGCCTTCGGATTCTACTCGTATCGCGAGGAACAAACTAGCAGAAGGAACCATAGATCGCAAGACGATCGTAGCCATGCGATCTTCGAAATTATTAATTCCTATTTAGTTTGTGCCTTAAACAACTATTGGGTGTCTCTCAAAGTACCATATGCAGGTGTTACAATTCATTGATATAAATTAACCCTTAGACGCTTTTAATAATTTCATGGCAGCTATAATTAGATCCCTTCAAATTTTTACGTAGCAATTTGATGTCAAAGAAGAAGATTGAAAGATACGTAATAGAAAATTGCTACGTAAAAATTTGAAGGGATCTTTCTTTTACTTGCAACAAGAATAGTTAATATTTTAAATTAACTGTTTTGAATTGAAAATGAATCTGTTTTAATTTCTACATCAAGATACTTTTTCTGGTCATGTATGTTTCCAATGTATATGATTTATTTTTTCGTATGCAGATGGAAGTAACTAGCAGAAGGAACCATAGTTCGCGAGACGATCGTGGCCATGCAATCATTTTCGTAAGGCGTTAGAGCAGTTAGCAACGTGCTATTAGTAGAACGGTTAAATATTTTCATACGCAAATTTGCGTTGTTAACTTGTAACATCGGGATTCAGTGTCAATAACGAAAATACACAGTCGACGAGGAATATGGACGTTTTAGATCATCAACAGATGCGAAACTGTCTGTGGAGAAGTCACTTCGTTTGCAATCACTGGATAAAACCTTCGTTAGAAAAGGATTGAAGAAAATATACGCTGTTAACGCTAGGTTTATTTATTTTTGATTTACGATTATTGAGAATGTAACAGTGCAGCCTTGAGGGAGGAGTCAGTAGATCGATGTCTTTGCGGGTATATTATTTAAAAGTGATTACAACTTTGAATATACACATTCTTGCTACTATTGATATTAGCTTTCGAATCTCTACGAGCGAATATTTTACAATCATTTATAAAAATAGCGAGAAAGTATATACAAATTTTTAGCCACTTTTTAAATAATATGCAAAGAAATCAATCTGCTGACTCCATCATGAATGCACTTCACGAGCTCGATAATCGCAAATAAGAAATAAATGAACCTAGTGTTAATTACAACAGCGAATATTGTGCAATACTTTATAGAAATAGCGAAAATGAACATTCAAATTCTTAGACATGTTTTAAATAATATATATGCAACGAAATCAATCTGCTGACTCCTTCAAGAATGCACTTAATATTTTCAATCATCGAAAATAGAAAATAAACGAACCTAGTGTTAATAACAACAGCGAATATTGTGCAATACATTATAAAAACAGTGAGAATATATATATATATATATATATATACAAATTTTTAGTCACTTTTTAAATAATATATATGCAAAGAGATCAATCTACTGACTACCTCAAGAATGTACTTCACATTCTTAATAATCACAAATAGAAAATAAACGAACCTAGTGTTAATAATAATAGCGAATATTGTGCAATACATTATAGAAATATCGAGAATGAATATTTAAATTCTTAACCATTTTTTAAATAATATATATGCGAAGAAATCAATCTGCTGACTCCTCCCTCAAGAATGCACTTTTACGATTTTTGATAGCTAACTGGTCTGGCGCGCTACGAAACAGATTTATTCTAATCAAATACAGTTTCATTACGGTTATTCGATCGAAAAATCTAGTTGCTGCGCCGTTAATGAGTGACGCTGTTAGCGATTTCCCTTGCTCCCTCTAACCTTTGTGCACGCACTCTCATATCGGCTTTTGTATTCATACGATTCCGCGTATAATAAAGCCGCATTACTCTTATATTTTCAAGCAGGGTTTCGACACAGAAATCGGCCGAACACCGGTAAAAGTCGTAGAAAGCAAACGATTTCCCGTCCTCCCGGGGATCTTTTTAGCGATGACTGAGGTTTCTGCGAGCGACTTTCACACGTGGGCTTCCTGCAGTCGCAGCCGTCTACCCGTCTAATTATATCTTACTTTGTTTGAGTACAACGCACCTTTCGACACGCGGCCGCGCCGCCACCTCTTCTCTTTCTTTGGCCGCTTCCTCCTCCTCTTCTCTGCCTCTCCGGCAACCGAACTTATGCCATCCCCCATCCGATAGAAACGGGGGCGATTGGATCGCGGCCAAATCGAACGATCGCTCGTTAAATCAAACCGCGAATTAGGCAAATTTCCTCTTTGAATCCGCGATCATCGGCCGGGGATGCGGCAAACGCATTGCGTGATTGTTCGACAGACTCGTCTCAGTTTTTCACGCCTCTTTTCTCGTCGCATTGTCTATCCGAAAGTTTGCCAGTCTGTAAGCCAATGTTCGGATCCCCGTTTAAAAATTTCTTACAGTTTGTAAGCGCATGCTATCGATGATTTCGTGGTACAGGTTTTGTTTAAGTTGAAATCATCGACTTTGATGGTTTGAATCTATTATGGGCTGCGGATCATCTGTTTGGTACAATAAGATACCGTATAAACTAGAAAAGATGTCGAAAGGAGTGGAATTTTAGAGTAAACCATAGAGAATCTTGTTTGACAGAAATTAATGAAAACCACATTTTACAGATAAATGCCGATATTAGTAATTAACGTACAAGTGCTTCATTCTAAGTTTATTTTTCGTTAAAATCATCGATTTTGACATTTTAATTTTATAATGTGATAATAAGATACTGTGTAAACTAGAAAAGCTGTCGAAACGAGCAAAATTTTAGAGCGAACCATAGAGAATCTTGTCTGACAGAAATGAATGAAATCCACATTTTACAGATAAATGCTGATATTAGTAATTATCGACAAGTGCTTCATTCTAAAAACAATTTTTCGTTAAATGTTTGTTCTTTGACGTTTGCTAATAATTAAACAAATTCGCAATTTACTGCAGATTGTTACTCTGGTTCAACAAGAGACCTAATAAAATAGAAAAGTTGTTGAAACGAGTAGAATTTTTGTTGCAATTTTTATCCTTTTTTAAACACTACCTATTGCACGATGTATTGCCACTTTCTTTTAAATTTATGTCGTCTATTCAACATATTGGACGAATTTTCTTTTAAAACAATTTTACTGAATTCGTGAATTCGTTTTCATGGTAGAGTCGTCATTAAATAGAAGTTGCTACAGCGAACCTGAAAAAATAGAACAGTCTGAAACGATAGATTCAATAAGTATTAATTCAAAAGTACAATATATTCTTGCAGCTTTGTGCAATAAATTCGATGGACTGCATCAAAATTTAGACGACATGCTTCCGCCAAATGCATTATTATTGCAACTTTTCTTACCGCGTTATCGATTAAAAACTGCGACCTTATGAAATTTAGAATTTACTTTTGAACACGATTTTATCGTTTGCGAGGAAATGCGATACGATTCGACATTCGATATCTTCTAAAACATACCGCGGCTCTTTGCCATAAAGGATATCCGTAAAAATCTGCAAGTGAATCTATTCCTTCTCTAGATTCCGTTCTCGCTTTTCCAGTTTTGAATCATATTTAAACTAATTGCATCGTGACGAGTAAATTGCCGTCGTATTTATACGGAAGTATATTTGCATACTTGATACCTGATTAAATAAACTCATTGAAAAGGTAAAACAGTTACTCGTGGGAATTACGTTTCTAATTGCCTGTTTGGATGCGTCTATTAAACGAGTTCGTTAATTCTGTTATGTAGGAGAAAAGTTTAACAGGAAGTATTATACAAACAAATCAACTGAATCAATTCGTTCGGGAAATTAGTATGAGAAATTCATATATTACCCTTCGCTATGTTTCAAAGCACGTTTCCGTTTTTGAAGTGTACACAATTCAAGTTTGAAATTCGACTTCCGGTCCGCGCTATTTTCATTGCGCCTCTTTCCTGTGTATTTTCTAGAAAATGTTTTATTACGTATTGCAGTATCCTCTGTTGTTTGCTCTTTTATATTTTTCGAATAAATAGGACAAGATCATTTTTGCAATCATGAATTCTATCACAGTACAAGCGAAAATAACATTTTCCATTGCTACCAACTATCATCGTTCGAAACTATTAATTCCTATTTAGCTTGTGACTTCAATAACCATATGTAACCTTAAAATACCATAGGCAGGTGTTATTATTCATTAATATAAATTAAACCTTAAAATTAACCCTTAATTTCATGGCAGCCATAATTAGATCCCTTCAAATTTTTACGTAGAAATTTTCTATTACATATCTTCCAATCCTCATCTTTGACATCAACCTTAATTTTTCTTTTACTTGCAACAAGAATAGTTAACAATTTAAATTGACTGTTTTAAATTGAAAATGAAGCTGTTTTAATTTCGACATCAAGATACTTTCTCTGGCCAAGTATGCTTTCAATGTATGTAATTTATTTTTTCGTATGCAGACGAAGATTATCACTGTCACTTGTACTGACAACATTTGAATTTTTATTAATTTAATTTAATTTAATTTTTTATATTTTATTTATATTATATTTTTTTATTTTATTAATGGTGGAAATATTGTTTGATATAATACTTAGACAAGTTTTAACGCAGACTAAGAGTCACCATTCGATGGGTTAATAGCTCCAAATCGAAATGGACCCAACTTCCATCGTTCGAGGGTTAACCCCTTCGCATATAATGCGAGTCAGACTCGTGTCAAAGCTTTTAAACAAAGTCTAACAAATATCAATATCGTGGCTTTCCTTTCAGACGAAATCAAATGTTTATTATAATCAAGATTTAAGCATTTAAGTAAATCGAACATAATATTACCTTCTGTAACATTTTTAAGGACAAATATGTTACAATACTTTAGTTGCAAAGAAAATGGAGGTTAATTTGCAACGCTTAATCATAATTTATTAGACAATAAAAAAAAAGAATAGAAAAATGATTAAAGAAAATATATCTCAGTCAGGCGTGTGGTCGCAGTAGAAACGGCCAGCGTTAGACAGACCAGCAGCTTAGTTACATTCGAAGCTAACATCTCTATACAAATCAGTCTAGAAATTGATTCTCCAGATTCATTTCTATTATTTATATTATATTATCCAATTATTATTATTTATATTATACAATTATTTCTTCACATTATACAACTTCAACTCAACTAAATCGATCGTTTGAAAAATTATTTTCGTACGAAAAACCAGCACGTCGAAATTATTAAACTCAGTTCTGCGTACTAACAAGTTGTGTGTCTTGATAATATTGTTGCAAAAGCTTCGGCTCCGCTTCGCCTGTGAACACATATCAAAACTCTAAACAACTCTTTATTTACAGACAATATCTTAAAGAATAATAAAAGTGGGTGTTCTTGCTTCAACGGCTCAAGAGATTCTGTCGTCTTTCTTCTTGTTAATAAAAACCCCGTTGGCCGGATACCACAATATCGATCCGACGGCCAACTTTTCTCGATCTCCGCAATCGACTTGATATTCCATCAAGATCGTTTCATCTCGATCTCCGCAATTGACAGCTCCCATTGTAACAATATTATTTGCACCACCCCTAAATATCGTGCCTCGTTAAGTTAAGCGCTCGAAACGCAAGAATAAATATAAAACGTTCTTACAAAACGATTTCATTCTCAAAACATTCTCAATAAAATAAAAACATTCAACTTATAACTAAAAAATAAATCTTATTGCTCGGAACAGTAGAACGGAATCAAAATGAAAACTGTAGTATGCTCAACGGCGTATGCGATCCCTAAAAAGATTCTTCAAACATGTAATTTCCTTCAACCTTCTAGATTCTTATATTCCCACAGAGATTCCACGTTTCCGACTGCAGCACAAATTACCCACGCTGCACCCCGCTACTTTCGAGCAGCGCTCGACTGCTCGCGGGTACGCAGACAGGCATTTAGGCCCGTTAGATGAATCCCAGCTGTTTCCCGTTTTATAAGAAAACCGTGTTGTCCTGGTCAGCCAGGACGAAGCACCGGAGGACACCGGTTCGTAGAGAGATAGAAGATGAGCGGCTAGAAAAAGAGAGAGAGAAAGAGGGAGAGAGAGAAAGAGAGAAAGAAAAGGAGAGAAAGAGAAAGAATCACCCGCACGACCCGCTTTCTCCGTTTCGTCCGGCGCAGTACGAAAAAAAGCGGCAGCAGCCAGCCACACTGTGACCCACTACCCTCGTGACTCAGATCCCTACCCCTGCGGAAAAAAACGCGGATGATGAGACGCGGGATGCGGAGAAAGGGATCGAAGCGTTTAACGAGTCTGCCGCACGAGAACGCGAGGAATAAAATGAGCAGCTAATCGATAGCAGTTCATTGAGTTTCGGGCGTGCACGCGCGTCACGCCTGCCTCTCCCCTCCGCTCGCCTCGCCTCGCCTCGCCCGGCCTCGTCTCGCCTCGCCGCGAATTTATCGCCCCGGTGCCCCACCACCACCGGCCATCACCACCACCGGCATCGCCGCCACCACCACAGAGAGCCGGCGGAGTCTACTTTCTCTCCTACCCGGTGGCCCTTCAATCGCTCCTGTCAGCCCCTGCCGTTCCCCGCGGCGCCCAGCGGCACGGAGCCACGGAGCGCGGAGCGAAGAGCGAGGAGCGGAGCTGCCGAGCGGAGCAGAGCGGTGCGGAGCGGTGCGGAGCGGTGCAGAGCGGAGCGTAGCTCAGCGGCGAGGCTCGCGACGCGACCGGTGCACATACACCGTTGACGCCGACGGCCTGTGTGTGCCGTTCCTCGTGCCACTGACGCCGGATGACGCGGCCCCGACAAGAGGAAACGGCGGGGGAAGGTCACGTGGGTTATCTTTTCGCGGCGAGCATCAGCACGCCCTCGCCCTCACCCTCGCCCTCGCCCTCGTCCTCGTGCCCCCGAACGCTCCGGAGAGCTTGCGAGCGTTTTCCCGAGGAGCCCACGATAGTTCCTCGGTGGTCTGAAAATTGACGCACAACGCGACACGGTGGTGCGTTTTACCTTTGAAATTGATTAACCCTCTGCACTCGAGAGGTGACTCTCACTCACCACATTATTAACACGTTGAATGCCACGGGGGTCACCGGTGACCGGCACTATTACATCGTTTAAGAACGGTTATCAATAAATTAACAGCATTGAGCATTAACGCAGTACTGCCAAAATCAACCAGATTACAGTACGAGGTGAACACTTTAGTTTTTAGTAACTAATAAGTTTGTTCAATAACGCTGATCATTTCTATAAATGAAAGAAATGAAACTTGTTCGAACCATGCAAAATTCGCGTGGCATTCAACGTGTTAAATGCCGCAACTCGAATGGTCACTCTCGCTCACCAGGACGTTATCTCGCTTAGGATTAACCCTTTAATACTACCCTGATAATACAAGAATATACTAGAATGTAACGGAATATACTAGAATAAAGCAGAATATACCAACATATGGCATAACATGCCAGAATATACAATAATATAACAGAATGCACAAGGATATACAAGAATTGACTAGAATGTACTAGAATACATCATAATATTTCAGAATATACCAAAATATACTAGAATGTACCAAAATATATTGGAATAAAGCAGAATACACCAACATATGACATAACATACCAGAACATAGAAGAATAGACATGTATGCTCCAGGATATGAGAAATGAGGGTTAACCCTTTGCACTCGAATGGTCACTCTGGGCCACCACTAAAAATTGCAACGCCATTGTTTGAAATAATTTTTATATCACTATGCTTGCATGTAGGAAAGTGATAACAGTTTCACTGTTGTAAAGACGAATCATAGTAAAAACCAGAATATTCATAAGAGGAAATAAATGACGTAAAGTGAAATTTTCAGGACCAGAAGACATACCTTGGTTTTCAAAGGTAAAACAGCTTCGAATAATAATAACCGAATAATAATAATAATAATAATAACCCTTCAAAGGGTTAAACCTAGGCGTTTCAATTGATCATGAACCGTAGAATTTAGCAAATTGAATCTCTTTCAAAATTGGACTTCTCGAAACAAGACGTCAGACAGGAAGATGTTTTCCAGTTTCTTTTTACATTTTCATATATGGAATCACTACTTAGTTGTTTATACCATGGTGTCGACGATACCCTATATATCAGTTTTTCGATGTCCCAATAATGTCTCAGTGTATATGAAAAACACAGGTCTGAAATGTCACTTATGTGTATATGACATATGGATGTTATTTCTTGATTTGTTATCGCTAATGTAACCTGTAGGAAACGATAGCGAGTAAACAAATCATTGATACTATCGTTGTAACGAATCCAATGATTTTTCTACTCTTTTTGACATTATCGATTCTATCGATTTTTGTAATGAAACTTTTACCAACGTAGTTCTAACAATTTTCTCATTGACATGACATCAAACACGGTGCAATTTTGATCATGCTACCTTGTTTTTGATGTACGATACCCTAGAATATTAATTTTCCATTCTAATCAGTAAAACACGAGTTGTTGCATAACAGAATAGTAATTTAACTTAGATTAAATCTATAGAGACTTGTGTAGTATATGGTGTTATGTGCGAATCGCTTTAGAACAGTTCAGATGTGAAAGTGGAGAATTAAGATGTTATCGCAATTCTATTAAACCGTCAATTGAAGAATCAACTATGCACTGAATTATGCCATATTTGGTCGAATTTTAATCAGAAAGTTGTCACATGTGTATTGGTAAAAGTTTCATACAAAGATATCTCAAAATAAAGAAGTTGTCATGATAAAAATTTGTCATCAATACTATTATTTCATCAGGTATAATATTGTATTTCTCAATGATGAAGATTCTGGCCATCGAGGATTACATCTCGATCTAAATATAAATTTTTCATAAATTTGGTAAACATTTCTTTCGCATATTTCGAGGCGTTACAATACGTAGCAGATTTATCTACTGCAATAAGTAGAATCAGCAGGTCATGATCAGACGGATCAGCCGATTCCTAGTGACTATAGCATACGTAGGTACTCAATGAGGTTCTTATTAATAATAAACATATTATAATAAATTGTTAATGTTTTTACTTAACTAGAGATTTAGTGAACACTGTTTCTGTATAATTGGTGTCTTTGTTTTTTTAAAACATGTTTTGTGTTTTTTATTTATGTGTCTGGAATGTAAGTTCGACAAAAATGAAAAACAACAGTATTAGTACAATACTAAAAAGTATTAATAATAATAAAGAGTATTAGTAAAAATGAAAAATAACAGTTTCCAGTCTTTTTCCAATGTTATGTCATTTTATTATTAGTTTGTTTGATGATTTCATCGAACGAATTACGGTAAAGGTATTATTGAGCAATTTTTCATTTAATTTTCACTTGAAGGTAACCTGGTCTGGAGTATATTATCGGAGACCGTTTTCACTTTCATTTTTTATCCGAACGGTTGATGTAAAATGCAATATTATATTGCAATATCGATTATGTACGCTTTGGGCAAGAAATGTTTTATATGTTTGTACGTTTGTTTGTTTGTTTGTTTGCCTGCGGAATATCTCTGGTTCCACCGATCTGTAGTAGTTATTAATTCCGCTGTTTTAACTCGCATAATTATTAATACTTTCTACACCAATATGGAAACTTCTATACATAATATTATATTTATTACACTTTGATCTCTTACCTCCGTATACGCGACTTGAGTTGAGTAAATGATCGAAGATTTTTTTTAAACATCGAATTCTAGTGGAAACATCCGATACTTAACTATGCGATTTTAAAAACCTGTTATTGCTAAGATTAATTGTTACATTTACTACACTCATAGAAATGTCATGTTTCGATACAAAAAAAAATGTAAATTAATACATTAATTGATTCAATTACGCAAATATTGCTATGAATGACATTCGACGGCAGAGGAACTTCTACCGAAAATATGCAAACTAATTAATATAACATAGTAGTTTTATACAATCTTAATTAGCTAATTTCCGAATACTAAGTGAACATGGTCTTTTATGGTTACTGCTTTGCAATTACACACTTTTTCTTCTTTTACGTTCATGAATATTCATTACAAACCGATAAGAATACAACACGTTGAACTTCCAATTGTCGTTATCGCCTTGTAGAGTTCATCCTTTATTTAACGTTTGAAGTATTGGACAAAATAGCTTATTTCTAGTTTCTTATACAAATAAATAGTATGCCTACGAATACATGGATTTATTTAAAAATATCTCACAATACCAAATTGTAGAGTGATTAATTATAATTATTTGATCATTATTTTCATTTATTGAGTACATTTTATTTCTTTTTTAAGGTACACTACTAGCAATATTAATGTTACAAGTTCACATTACTACTTCAAGTCCTAATTTTAATTCATGTATAAATATTCCACGAATTTACTTACATGTATTCAGATGAAATAAACGCAAGGAACACCATAATTTTTAATAGAAACTAAACGAGGGTCTAATTAATAGAGATACGTTCGTGCTTTCAAATGGTATATTGCTCAATTATTATAAATTAAAAATGACGGGTGCACAACCGCTCTAGATATAACAGACCGGAAAGTCGTAATGTATTAAATCGTACAAAATAGAATGCTACACTTCAAATCATTTGCAATTTGATCATTCAAATGATTTTCTGCTTCAATGTTAAGATGTCGTAGGTTTTTGATTAATTCATACGAAATTCTAGCATTCGATAAACAATTTCTTGAATGATAAAATTACAAATTACAATAACTGTAATACAGGATCCTTACAGGATAACCTATAATGATGCAACTTATTCCAGCAGATCTATCCAATGTTAACCCTTTCTACACGCAATTAAAAATCATATCCTAGGTCATAATCATAGGTTTTGACCTATTCTACCAGCTCTGTCCAATATTGACTGTTTACCAACTATTAAAAAATCCTTTTATCAATCAAATTGCGAAATGGTTGGTTGTTTTGTCCTGTCCTAGTAGTACTATTCAATATTGGGATTTTACCATTTATTCAAAAATCCTTCGAGTAACCAATTTTAAACGACTCGAAATTCAACACATCACTTTACACGACTCAATATTTCAGGACATCTCCATACTTTTACAAAAGCATAGAATCATAGGTTTTGACCTATTCTACCAGCTCTGTCCAATATTGACTTTTTACCAACCATTCAAAAATCCTTCTAACAATCAAATTGCAAAATGGTTGGTTGTTTTGTCCTGTCCTAGTAGTACTATTCAATATTGGGGTTTTACTACTGATTAAAAAATCCTTCGAATAACCAATTTTAAACGACTCGAGATTCGACAGATCATTTTACATGACTCAATATTTCAGGACATCCCCATACTTTTACAAAATTATAGGTTTTGACCTATTCTACCAGCTCGGTCGAATATTGACTTTTTACCAACCATTCAAAAATTGTTCTAACAATCAAATTGCAAACTCCTTTAAATCAAACAGTTCACGCAATACAACAATTCCGAACAACCTCATAGACGTTCAAAATAGTGTAGCAAGAAATGGTTGGTTGTTTTGACCTGTTCGAGTAGTATTCAATATTGGGGTTTTACTACTCAGTCAAAAATCCTTCTAACGATCAAATTGCAAACACCTTGAAATCAAACAGTCCACGCGACGCAACAATTCCAAACAACCTCATAGACGTTCAAAATAGTGTAGCATGAAATGGTTGGTTGTTTTGACCTGTTCGAGTAGTACTATTCAATATTGGGGTTTTACTACTCAGTCAAAAATCCTTCTAACGATCAAATTGCAAACACCTTGAAACCAAACAGTCCACGCGACGCAACAATTCCAAACAATCTCATAGACGTTCAAAATAGTATACCATGAAATGGTTCGTTGTTTTG
>CM052082.1:11791387-11807313 GCA_028453745.1 Agapostemon virescens | reverse complement strand
GCGCCACGGCTGCAATTCGATTCCGATCGAGCTAAAATTTGGCATACACTCTGCCTACCCATCTAGAAACGTGTAACCAAAATTGCAAAAGAATCGGAGACCTAAGATTTTTCCCCAATTTTTCGCGATTTATAGAAGGGGGTTACCTTCAATAATTGGCAAATCTTTGAAGTCGTGCCCCGGCCAAACTATTAGAGCTATCGACATGGTTCAAACGCTAAAATCTTCCCCAAACCTTCCTCTTGAATACGTTAAGCGCCACGTCGAATTTCTGTGCTGTTTCGTTCAAGCCACGGTTAGCCGTCCGGCGGGCCTTGCCGGGCCGCTCGCCGATAGACGAATCAGAGTATAAAGAGTCGGGTAACGTAACGCGCACCGCGATAGCAGAACGAAAAATCTGTCGCTGGTCCGTAGGGACCGGCGTGGCACTTAACGTGTTAACACAATATATTAATTGCAAATTAGTATTAGTAAAGAAAATGTTCAACAACAGCCATCTTTCAAAACATTCCTCCATCTAAGATCATTTCTTTAATCGCACAACTAAATTCACTTTATTCAAATTTGTTTCACTCATTATATTTTTTTATCATTCTCACTGGCACAAAATATACTTCAAATACCCTCCAATGTGTGCGCAAAATCCTATTACGAAGAAGTTAATATTACCAGAAAGAGTTTCTAAAAATTGGTGAGAAAACTTTGGCACTCGCTCGACAGACGACGGGACACATTTTTGGCTCAAGAGAGACAATTTGTTTTTTGTTAGGGACATAACTTCTTCCTTTAATTCGATATCTGATATTTATTTTCTTCAACGTCGAAATTCTCCACGTTTACATATTGTACCGACTATGCCATCTAACCGTCTCGCGTTATTCACAATTCAGGCAGCCAATTGAGCGTCGTTTAATTGTGGATAAAATAATTGTAGCAGGATAAGTCATTCATCAAGCAGTTGAGAGACGAACGATCTTCGTCTTGATGGGCTATAACACGAAATTAATATCGCAAGAACGACAGATCCTAAATCAACTACTTCCTACCGATGTAACGATCTCATCGTAGTACATCAAACGCTCCTTTTGGGGAAATGGCTTCCAATAGGCAATTTAATCTGCTCTAATTGTGGGAACAGCGAGTATGACAAACGTTTCTCAATATTCCTGTTGAATCGGACTTTTGTAAACAAGTGTGCTACGACATAGTAGAACTGAGAGTTAGTTTCTGAAATTTCTACTACAAAAATCCCTATTGTGAAATTTAACAGGGAAACACACACCTGTCTATTTTATGTAATATTATCTGAGCGATTAATATGACTAACCTTGGAATATTGACGTTGACTCATCACTGTCTGACAGTATAGTAGCAGAACATGTGGTATCTGAAATCTCTGTTATCCCAATACGCTTCGCACGTGAACAGGTAAACCTAAGACGATCGACACGCAACGTTATTTATTATACAAATCAATAAAGATTTAATCTAGCACTGTCGTTTGGCAATTGTTCTATTATTCCAATACACGTGTTTCTCCACTTAGTTCCGATAACCGAAGTTCTACTATAGTTTGCACAAAAACATCTGGAGAGAACGACACTCGCATCACCAGAAGAAATTGAATCACAATCACAATCACAATTGGCACAGTGTTAAATTTCTAGAATTTAGCGTGATTTAATATTTTTAGTTAATTTAACTTTATTTTTGTTAATATAATTTTCATTATGTCGTCATCGGTTCAGGCCAAATTTAGGTAAAAGATAAATGATTTTATTATGAGGGGAGGAAAGAGAATGCAGGTTAACATTTTGGTTTAACAAAGTCTCTTAAATGCGAAAAATAACGAAATATTAAATAAAGGTCAAAGTGTGAACGAAAGCAGCAGACAAAATAATATTTTCAGACTGCAGGTTTACTCAGAATCAGAAATGCCGAGCGATGTAAGTTGTTCTTTTAACATATTCATCACTTCCGGCTCAATTTCTTTATGACTGGTTTTAGAAGCTGCTCGAAGACTCGTGATATATGGATATGAGGTAATGAGTCAACGGGTTAATAGATCCGTATATATGCCTATCGTAGACGTTTTCCGTGTAAAAAGCTGACTATATTTTCTGGTTTCTTTATTTTTTGCCTCGTGTGCGTCTTCAGATAACTGTTCCATTGGTAAAATACTATTGGCTTTAGAAGCCAGAGTTGTAATTTTATCAAAACATTACTTTAGTGCTAATATCCGCAAGATGTTGATATTGATTAAAACAACTTAGAGATCTATTTTTAGAATTATTTTGGTTGCAAAGTTCAACGCAGTTGAATAACCATTGAATATGTAAATTGAATTCTTCCTTGTAAAAAGTCCACGATATTTTCTCGTTTCTTTATTTTGTATGCTTCTTGGAATAACTGTCCTATTGATAAAATATTATTGGCTTCAACAGCCAGAGTAGTAATTTTATAAGCAAATTGATTTGAAGTTTGGTGCGAATTTCCGTCAGATGTTGATATTCATTAAAATAGCTGAATAGTCTATCTTTGAAATTATTCTGGTCAACAAAGCTAACTAATTATTCAAAATGCAAACTGAATGTTAATATTTCGTTGATATGTTACCAATCGGAGACTATTCTTAATTATTTCATCAAAGTGTCACATTTTATGTACACAAAAATTTCGATAGGCATAAGCACATGTGCAACTATTCGCGAAAGTCAAGATGGACGATCGAGCGAAAGACGTTCACAATACAACATAGCATTCTTAGACATTCGACAATGTAATTGCTAAAATTATTTATGGAGTCGTTTAAAATGACTAGAAACCTTGTGAAATTTATCAATAATTTTTATATACACCAATTAATGGGAAACTTGACTTCATCAAAGGACGATGAAATTCTACACTATGAGACGTTTAAATTCTTAAAAATCTTTATTTTCCTCGTAGCTTCTAGCACCTGTTATGCATCATACTACATCATTTCCGAGATATTTGCGCGAAACTTTCTTACTAGCCCATTGAATTTTGTCTATGATATTGTGCATGCGTGACTAGTCAAAGCGTTCGCGTCACTTCGTTTTTTCTGTCGAAAATCCGGAGAGCGGTCTCGCAGGTCACCTAAAATCCCGGTGCTCCGAAAAATCGTGAAAGAGCCCGACAGAATGAGGGAAAGAGAGAGAGAGAGAGAGAGAGTGAACAGAGAGAGAGAGAGAGATAGATAGAGAAAGAGAGAGAGAGAAAGAGAGGGAGGGAAAACGGGCGAAAAATTTCCTCGCCAACGTGTTGGTGAGCGCAACAAGCGTTCAATCGGCCGAGGCTCCGACTCCATTGATCAGCCACGACGTTCCTTTTCAAACAGACCGTGCATTTAAAAGCTGACGTCCAAAGAGGCTGTCGAACAGGCGTGCCCGCGGAACAAGGCAAAAGCGTCGTAACGCACGTCAGAGGACGAAAGTTCGAACAAGGAGAGGGCCCTCTCGTCCCAGGCAATTTCGTGCCCGCATGGGCAAACGTATTAGCTGGTTGATTGGTATTCCAAAGATCCTTGGTGTGGGAGAGTCGAGGTACTTTCCTCCTTCCTTTCCTCTCTTCACGAGCCATAGGATCTTCATCACAGTGCCTGTTACGAATAAGCTCTTAATTCCTTGTAGGGTTCTTGACTCCCACTTCTGGCGTCTCTGGCTCTTTCTGCCCCCCCTGTTTCGCTCCTCTCTCTCCTCCTCCTCATCCCGCCTGTCACTCTCTCTCTCTCTCTCTCTCTCTCTCTCTCTCTCTCTTTCTCTCTCTCTCTCTCTCTCCCTCTCTGTCTCTCTCTCTCCACTACCTCTTTTCTCAATCCGACTCCCCAGTTCCTCTCCTACTGACTCTTCCCTTTTGCCTCCATTCCCCATTCCCCGCATCTAACCCCACCCCCTTGTGGATCCTGCCCCGCCCCCTTGCTCCCCGGGGCCGCCAAGCAAGAGCCCCCGTCGTCTACCAGCTTCTTCGTCTAACTCCTCGACCCACTCACCCACCCACCCATCGATCCCCCTACCCCACCCCACCTTTTGCCGCCACTTTCTTGGCTTCTCTCGCCGCTTGTGCTCTTCTCTCTCACGTTTTGCTCTTGCACGAAAGCCGACGTGGCCTGCACACCCGTGCAGATGCGCCTAGCAGCAGTCTCGAGTGCACCGAGAGCTGGAACAACCCGCGGATAAGGACGGCTCTCTTCCGAGGACACGCGGGAAAACTCCATGGTTGTCAACGGCTACGGATGCTTTTCAGACTCCCTTCCCGTCCGTTCGCGAAGAATAGGACGATCTCGGTCTGCCGGGCTCGACCGCATAATTCTTTTATTTCTTTTTCGGACAGGTGGCATACATCGTGTTCTCGTCCTCTGTAATCATGCTTCGACGATTTTGTAATCGCCCGGACCCCCCCGTCGTTCTTGTTTGCGAAAGGGGCTGATTAATTCCGTCGCTACCGCCGAATCGCCTGAAAGGACTTCGCTACTTACGTATTTCTTGTTTTATAATTAGTCCTAGGCATTGAGGCGATTTTCGAGAAAATCGTTTGTTGATCTAGTCGCGAACACGATGGAATAAGAATCAAGGGAGGGAGAGAGGTAGGTATAGATATTTGTAGAATATGGTGTCATTAACGTAATTTATGGAAGAAATGGAGGCTCGCCACTGCTTTCCAGTTGTATTAGGTGAGAAAGATCTACGATATCTTAATATGAGAATTTCTAGATGAAGTGTCACGTATTTTGAGAACATTCTTTGATATCTTTGAAATTAAATTGAAGGAAAAAAGGATATGGAATAAATAATTTTTTTATTTCAATGATCTTCTGTGTGAAATTTTTATTGACATATCTGTAACCTTTCTCTGGTTAAAGTAGGCTCGAACATGACGCAGTTGAGTTCATATTTAAGCATGTATACTTGACGATGCAACTGAAATTGAAAGGAATAAGGAAGACGTAGATACAATGTTATAATTATTTTGTTTCCAATTATTTTTAACGTGAAACTTTTACGAACATAATCGCAATCTTTATCTGATAAAGTGGGCCCTAACGTGACACAGTTGAGTTCATATTTACACATGTTGAATCGACGATGAAACTGAGAGTGAAAGTAAAAGAGGATAAGGAATGAACAAGACGTAGATACAATGTTTTAATTGTCTTGTTGCCAATGATTTTTAGCGTGACACTTTTATCAACGTAATCATAATCTTTATCTAATTAAAGTGGGCCCTAACATAACGTAGTTGAGTTAATATTTACACATGTTAAATCGACGATGAAACTGAGGATGAAGGGAAAAGAGGATAAGAAGTGAACAAGATGTAGATACAATGTTATAATTGTTTTGTTTGCAATGTTTTTTAACGTGAAACTTTTACCAACATAATTGCAATCTTTTCCTGATAAAAATGGTCCCTAACATGACGCACTTGAGTTCATATTTGCGTATGTTTAATTCACAATACAGTAAAGTCTCTAGAGTTCGTTTTAGTTTGAACAGTTTAACCATGGAAATGAAAAATTTAGATATCGTCAGTTCGGATAATCGAGGTTTTACTTTAACCGTGTATTAAACGACCATCTATGCTTTAAATGATGTAGCGTTTGGCGTCACTTTTAACAAAATAATGTCACGAATATGTTCCTTAATTTTTTATAGAAAAATAATTAAACCCGAAAAAATTTTTCATTATTAACTATACATAGTATCACCTAATTGGTATATCGAACCCATAGCGTGTTACACTTCTTGACAAATGAGCTACCGGGCTTATTATTCACATGTACAGAGAGTGGTTACCGTAATTTGTACGAAGAAAAGGTTTAACGATATTTTAAGAAGCGCGCGTGCTCAGAAAAACATGCTAATCAGTGAAATGATCGTAAATTCGTGATTGCTGTTCTTTATAGTCGCTTTCCCATACATAAGAGTCATTGAACGTTTAATAGTGTTACCTACATGTATAGTAGCTGATAGCAGTCACTCATATTCATTTTCTAAATTGCATCCAATTACTCAACATTACAATTTATGGAGATTGTAAACAAAATTAATAGTCGGGTGTAACTGTCTTCGAACGTTGCAAAAAGATCGATGGGAACATGTTGAATGGGAAATGTTTACAACGTAACTATTCTCTCGTAATGGTGTTAAATTGTGAATTTTTAAGTAACGAAGAAACATTTCAATCGAAAAGTGCTTTACGACTTAGTCTTCGCTCAGGTTATTTGCATCCGTGATGGTTTCAGATTAAACTCTTCAATGCTCGGACCCTAGGTTATTAAATTTGTAATAGAAGTAGATTGGTGCTTAATTGATTAGTCTGTTTATCGTTGAGCACCATCGAGCATTACGGTGGGAAAAATTGTTCCAGCAGACACGTGGAATGACGTTTCGCAACTAGGAGTGCCGTAGGATCCGTTGCGAGCGTAGGCTAACCCGAAGAACTAAATTTGTGTTCGCGGAAGTGTACGTGACGGTGTGCGAAATACCATACATACGGGTAGATCAGTTTTTATTCTGTCTGCGAAGTTATGTGGTTAAACAAGTATTTGATTATTTTTAATGCTTTAAATAAACCTCGTTGTACAAAATATTTAATTTTGAAATTACAAAAATGCATTCGTGGGAAGTAAATTTTATATCCTAATTTATATATTATAATGGAACCAGCTGGTATTCTGAATAAATACATTCTTAATATTTTTATGAAGATATGTAAAACACACTTTCTGACAACCTTGAATTTACTTAAAAATAAATGCCAAGGTTTGCACAATTGATTTAATGAATATTTCATTTTTAAAATTATGTAAAGGAGTGAAACCTTCAATTAAAATGTATTTTGTAATTATTTAGGAAATATGTTTGCAATTATTTGTCATGGAATTTTTTAAGGCGAGCCATGATATTGTACAGTTAATAATTTCAATTATTATTTAGTGCTGAGAAAGCAAGACGTACCAATTTGAATAATCTTTCACTATTTATTCTCATTTCCTTTATAAAATTATTTTAAACAAACTTTTGCAATTATTTTTGGTAAAATCTTTGAAGACAATCGATGGCATTGTATAGGTAATAATTTCAATTATTATTTCGTGCTCAGAAAGCAAGACGTATCAATTTGAATAATCTTCTCCATCGATACAGCCTAATATATTCATGTATGTATGTCTACACTGTTCCAAACACTGAACATCGAATATTACAATAAGTAAGCTATTTACAATAAACGATTCACAGTAACTAATTTCGTGGCCACAGCTAAAATGTCAGTCGTGTTCACTCCTGTATTCTAGTTACATTTTACATACTGTAGACCATTATTGTTCACAGTTGGGGCTCTTTACGACGCGGCGTATGACTCTCGTAGAATGGAGGAATTATCCATGGTAGAGTGAAGGAGGGTCTTTAAACTCTAATGTATATGTTGGAGAGTATTGCTACGGCATTTATCCGAGTTACCTTGTTACACCGGGTTAACTAACGCATCATGTTAATCATTACACTGCGCGTATATTCGACATAGGCAACGAGGGTGAGCAAAATGGAGTGAAAACAAGACACGGACGAGTTTGTCAAGATTTTATGACTTTTTCATTCCATTAGACTTCCGGAGAGCTCTACGAGCGAAACGAAACTCTTCCAACGTCGCTGGATTTTATATAATTATTGCAAAATAAACTAAAAGTGTATTTTCACTGCTGGCAATGTCTAATTTTCATTAAACGGAATGTACATTAGAATATTTAACGTTCAAAGGGAAACCTAGTTACATTACATTCTTATTATTTCGCACGAAGTATTAATGTTTGTAAATTACATGTACATTTTGCAGCACTGTAGACAACACAGTCGAAATGACTGGTTCCTGATTTTTTCGTTTACAATTACTGGAGTTACGAAAACATTTTCACCAGAAAATTCCGAATGAATTTCTTCATTGTTCGTCGTCACAACGCGATACGAACAAACATACGAAGCCACAGTCCATGACTGAAAACGTTTCAACCGATCTTTCAAAGCTGACAGGAATTTTTATCGAGAATCCTCGAGGCATCTTCAGTAACGTTATCTAATAACTTCGTTATAAACTGCAATGTAAAAATAGTTTTTTACGTTTCATTTTGTTCAGGGCAATTATCGAAAGTCCTATTAACTCTTTGACTGCCATGTCACCCATATATGGGTGACAAAATTATTTGGCCAAGTTTAAAAATAAATTTGTACATTAATACCAGGTGTATGCATAAGTTCTTTCCGGTTTGACTAAGAGGTGGCGCCAGTGAAAAGTACGCAGCGTATTAATTTGACACATATACCATTTTGTTCGTCTAACATAAAACTACAAACACACATAAGTTGAGTCTGCCAAGAACTGGCGTCTTTGTTTTATCGTTCAGTAATCATGTCGAGTTTTGTGCCTGAAAAAGAACATTTGCGGCACGCATTGCTTTTCTTATTTCATCAAAAGAAAAAGGCTGTCGAAAGTCATCGTTTGTTGGTAGAAACATATGGTGAACACGCTCCATCGATTAGAACATGTGAGACATGGTTTCGACAATTTAAAAGTGGTGATTTCAATGTGAAAGACAGTGAGCGCTCTGGTAGACCACAAAAATGCGAAGACGAGCAATTGCAGGAGTTATTGGATGATGACCCAACTCAAACTCAGCGGCAATTAGCAGAAGCATTACAAGTATCACAAGAAACAATCAGCAGACGTTTACGAGCAATGGGAAAGATCAACAAACTCGGTAAATGGGTCCCACACAATTTGAATGAACGTCAAATGGAAAATCGCAAAGTCACTTGTGAAATGCTGCTTCAACGCTACGAAAGGAAATCCTTTTTGTATCGAATTGTGACGGGTGACGAAAAATGGATTTATTTTGAAAACCCAAAGCGGAAAAAATCATGGCTTTCACATGGCGAAGCCGGTCCATCAACACCAAGACCAAATCGCTTCGGCAAGAAGACCATGCTCTGTGTCTGGTGGGATCAGACCGGTATTGTGTATTATGAACTTTTGAAACCCGGAGAAACTGTTAATACACAACGCTATCGCCAACAAATGATTAATTTAAACGACGCATTAATTGAAAGACGACCGGAATGGGCCAAAAGACATGGCAAAGTGATTTTGTTACACGACAATGCGCCGTCTCACACAGCAAAACAAGTGAAAGACACTCTGAAATCGCTTGGATGGGACATCCTACCACACCCGCCGTACTCCCCAGACCTGGCACCATCTGACTATCACCTCTTCGCGTCAATGGGGCACGCGCTCGCAGAGCAGCACTTCAGCAATTTCGAGGAAGTTGGAAAATGGCTCGACGAATGGTTTGCCGCAAAAGACAAGCAGTTTTTCTGGCATGGTATTCATAAATTACCTGAAAGATGGACGAAATGTGTAGAAGCCGATGGCCAATATTTTGAATAAAAAAAAAATTAATTTCCCTTGAAAATTACGTGTTCTTTTTTATCAAAAAACCGGAAAAAACTTATGCATACACCTAGTATATTATTCGTTGCACTAAATTTAGTTGAGATCTGGAGAATAGAACAAGGTTGAAGGATAACATTGTGTCATACTTTGAAGTTTTCAATTGTTGCTTCGTTAAATAAATTACTTTGATTTTGTGGAATTTTTGAGGTCATTAGTTGGGCAGTTAAAGTGTTAATAGGTTTCCGAACATTGTCTTTCCAGTTCAATTCGTTATTCGTTCAACGAATCAATCCAATTTCAACGAATCTGCTGCGCATCCTATCTGGACGATCGCCATGTTAAAAATTACATTTCGCCGTGTCTATTAATCCGATGAGCCACCGTGTTGGCTCGGAGGCGAGGCACGCGTATCGCGGCGCTCATTACCTGTAGGATCAAACCGGGACATCGACATCGGTCGGCACAAAGGACTGCCCGGGGGTATGATCGATCTCGATCTTCCGATAGCCGGCGTGGTCGAAATCCGCGACAGCTCACTCTCGGGGGCTGTCCCCGTGGCATCGCAATGGCTTGGCGCGGTTCTTATCTTATCCGACGGCCTGTGTATTTCGGCGCACAGCTCGGTGGCTGATTTGTGCGTGCACGGTAAACTCGTCTCGCTCGCTCGACTGGATGCCGTGTCCTCTCGCGAGCGAAGCAAAGCGGTGCTGAGCGGAGCTGAGCTGAGCGGAGCAGAGCGGAGCAGTGCAGAGCAGAAGAGAGGAGCTATCGACCTCGCTCGGCCCCCGTAGGTGTGGGTTCGGGGCCGAGAGCGGTCGGTTTGCTCACGCTTGGCAGCCTGGCGACTACGAAGAGAGTGCTGGTGTTGTGCTTGGTACTGCTGCTGCTGCTGCTCCCTCTTTCGTTCCCTCTCTGTCCCCTTGGAGCTGTTGGCCGAGCCCTCGAAAAAATCCCCCAATGCCAGGGGAAATGGGGGCAGGAGTGGTCCTGCGGAGCGGCAGGAGGGGCGAGTCTAGCCGGGAGAGGACGCGCTCTGAGCCTCGCAAGGAGGAAGGAGAGTTACGGGAGGCTCCCCCGCCGCGTTGCCTCTTCTTCGTCTTGGTCTTCTTCTTCTTCTGCTTCTTCCTCCACACGGTGTTCTTCTTTTCTTGCTGTCCGCCTCTCCCTCCCTCTCACTCTCTCTCTCTCTATCCCTCTTTGTGTGTCTCTCTTGCTCTCTTTCTCCCTCCGTAGCTGTTCGTCGACCCGTCTCCAGTCGTATTCCATTTAGCAGGGGCGCCGTTGGAACCGACGAACCATCATAGAATACCTTATAGCGAGCATGGCTGCCAGTGCTGCGGGAGAAATAAAAAGGATTCTCCTCTCTCTTCGCGGCATGCCAAAATAAAACGGTCGAGCCCACTTCCTCCTCCCTCATCTCCTCCACCTCGTCCTCATCCTACTCTTCTTCTCATCTATCTCTCGCTCTCTCTCTGTTTCTCTCTCTCTCTCTATCTCTCTCTATCTCTTCCTCCTACCACACCCCTGCTCTCCCGCCTCCGTTCGCGTTTCTTTTAGCTTTTCATTCTCGGCCCGGCCGCGATCAACAGACCGAGGCTCACAGAGAAGAGAGGATGCTTAGACGGAACCGGGGCAGGTAGCCGGACTGAGACAGAGCCACTTTATTGGACTCTGGGAAACCGATTCCCCTCAAGGGCAATTAGCGAAGTACAAAACGGAGGTACCTTTCGATTTATGGATTGGACGATGGGAACCCGGAGAGAGAAGACCGCCGCCGCAGCGAATAGTCCCGCACATTACGGCCCTTGTCCCGCTAAGTGTCCCCGATGGCTTAATCTTTGCGACGCCGACGGAATCGCGACGGACTGTCGATTATCGAAGACGGGTCTGCGCGATACCGATCGAGGATTGTTCAACGTTTCGACGTGGAGTGGGCTTCGTGTTTGCGGCGGTTGACACTTCTGCCGAAGTGCTCGATTATGCTGAAACTCGGATGCGATACTATCTGCGTGTCGAATCGATTCGGTTACTCCGGTTCGGAAAAATCCGGCTTTCGATACATTTCGGTTATCTCGTAACTGGACATCTTTGTGCAACGTTGCCTGCGTTCGCTGCAGGACCGAGAAACACTTAAGAATTTTTGTTTATTTTCGTAATCGTTTTAGAGGGTATATAGTAACAACCCTTTGCGCTCGAAGCTGCTTCGACTCGAAAACCTAGGCGTTCTTCTGACTTAGGATATTTTCATTTCATTTTCAATTATAGGGACAGGCACTAGTTTTTTAGATGTTTGCAATAAAATTGCAATATGAGAAATGTCAATTTAGTTAAAAATATGAACGTAACCAGTTCATAGTACTCCTTTTGCTTTCAGGTTCGATCGATATTGTACAAACTGCAGGAAGGTCGATGAAAAGTAACATCAACCATTTTCATTATTATTTACTGTACTATTTATCGTTTATGTATTATTTTTATATTATTTTTGTCTTACAATTATACCCTTTAATAACGATAGATCTACAATTTTTCCGAGCAACAATAAGAATTATTTTTAATTAGTCCCTTGATCGGTAAACATATTTCACTCAAAATTGATTTTATCATTTTTAACATCCAAAATGCAGTTTTACGCGTGTTAACACTAGAATTACCGAACAATGTATTCAACGATACACATTGCTTTGTGATAATAACAAGACTGCATTTGTACAAACTTCATTCAATTTTTATTGTAACATGTAGCTCATTAAAGAAATACATAGGAAAATTACTAATGAAAACATTTTTATAACTTCGTTTCGACTGGTTTGGTAGTTCTAGTGTTGAAAATACATTGAAATTTAAAAGTCACATTTATTTGGATAAATGAATGTAAATTGAATTTCAATTTATATGAATAAAATTTATTTGAGTAACATGAATTTGGATAAATTCTATAAAAGAAGTTACATTAGTAAAGAAGTAAGTTAAGTAGTTCAGCTTGATGCCACTACGTCACACCGCAGGTTGTACGCTAAATTAACTATTTGACGACGTTGGATCTTTAATTAGAAATATTTCGAAAACTATCGAAATAAGAAAAATAAGAATATAACTCCATCGAATCTGAACTAAATTGTCGATGACAAGGCTTTGCAGTGCGCATGTTGTAGCAGCATAACAAAATAAATTCGAATTCGACAGCGGGATGGACTTTCGGGCGTACTTGCGTTCGAATCGAAATGGAAAAGTTGAGATAATAATTTCGTAATAACACGATTAAGTCGAACCTTTCCCAATCGATATACTGAATTAACAGCATTGTTTTCGACCCGCCCGCGGACAAACAGCGCTGTACTTTATTGGTTCCGATTATGATCATTGCTGTACCACTGTCGTTGACGTATTCCATCGGGAGGAGGTCGGGCAAAGGGGAGAGAGAGCAAAAAGAGGAGCATGGAAATCCAATAATCGGCAATACCGGGAACACGGCTCTTGAAGTCTGCCAGGGTATCAAACTTGGATCAACGTGCAGTTGTTTTTCCCCTCCCTTCTTTTTCTCTTTTTCCTTTTCTTTCCATTTTTTTTCTTTCTTTTTTTCCGTTTTTTTTTTTAAACGATTTCTTGATAGAAATTGTTTCGAAGGAAACTAACGAATACTAATGAAAAGTATACAAATTGGAACTGCCGCCGGTGCTCGACTGATTTTACTCGACGTTGGGAGCGATGCTAGGCAGCTTGAATTCTGAATTGATTGTGTTTACATGGATTTTATCTTGATAGGTTGCTCTCCGTGTCGTACAAGATTCCGTTCTTGTAGTCACACCACTTGGAATTGGCGGTACGATTAAACAGAGTTCTGAACACGATCGTTTCATAAAAGAATGCAGCCCCTGGATACGCTCGCAGGAAACATAACGAACTGATAACCCGCACGGTTTACGCGAATTTATAAAACGCATGAAATCGTTAACAGGAATTGCTAGCTTTTTTCCACTTTGTTTTGACGATACAACTTTTCCAATCGATTACGAGAATTCATTTTCCACTGCAGATTTTGTAGAATAATCGATTAACCCACGGCGCCTCTGATGCCCTAAATATTAAAGAGTCGGTGAAGAGTACGACTAATAATAATAAACTTTATATTCACGAAAGGAAATGAACCATGTTCAATGGAATTATTTTACGTCAAAGAAATGTTTCGATTGTGGAATTTTGTTAAATTAGAAATTTTTGTCAACATTCTTAGCAATATATTTATTGATTCTCGTATTTCTAGATTTTCTAGTTTCTTGTTTCTGATTTCTTTCTAATAATGGATTTAACCCTTGCTACACAGTATCGAGTGACAATCGTGACAGAAATTTCAGGCATAATCTGTTAAATATAATTGTTATTCATTTCTTTTGAATTAAAATTAAATTTTGCTCCTCCGATATAGATTCTTAATCGTTAAGGTAAAGCTAGGAAAACTATAAAGTTTTATTCATAAACGATAAAGAAGTTCCAAACGATGTAAAGAAAATTATAGTGCAAAGAGTTAAGTGAAAGTGGTAAATACGAACACAGTAAATACTAAATTAGTTATTTTACTTTTATAAATGTACAAAATGGTGTTAGATTTTGAAAAACTGCACTATGTGCAAAGATATAAAAGCTTATCATATTTTTAATCGTTTCTTAAGAAATTACAAATATTTCATCAACGTTACACATTTAATGACAGACTCTCTATAAAAGCACGTTAGTGTGAGAAACATAGTCGTTTTTAATAGAGGAATTTAGGGAAAGAGATTTCACGAAAGAAGCAAGCATTCCATCATGATTCATGCTGTAAATATAGCACACTGGCTAAGAAGTGAATGTAACAAAATGTTCCTGTGTACGATAATAGATTAAACCTGACAGCTATGAAGACAACAACTAGTACTTCACCATAGTTGGCACAACATTCTCCGATGAACTTTTAGATTAAAATTTATCGATACCGTGTGAGTGTTTCTTTCAATGCAGAATATACTTCTAGGTATAGCTTATCTTCCCAATCGCGATTTCCACAATTCTTCTATGCGACCGGTAAACAGTTTTAATCCTAGGAAATCGAAATCTCGAGACTCAACGGCTTATCTGCCTGCGCAAACATTGTTCATAACCTGTAAATAATTTTCAATAGAATTTTTAACAACATTAAATAATCATGAACAATTGCATATTACGTCGGTGAAATAAACAAAAATAATCGACAAATAGTTTCGTCTTGTGCATTATAATTAGTTTTTGCAATAAATATTATTATGTATATTGCTATATATTTCAGAATCAATTTATTGCTTAATACATCTGCGAATATAATAGTTTTTATTTCCATTAAAAATTGAACTGTTTTTTAAACAAATTATAGCGTTTTTAATGTGTCCATTATTTTTGCATCAGCAAAATATAGTATCCTAGATGAAATAAATAACAAATAAGGTTGTATTTGAGAATTTTTTGTTTAACATCATGCGCTACATCGTTATAACTAGACTGCGGATTTTTATACAAAATAGAAAACGTCTATATTAATTGCAAAACACCATTTTTTCTTTTTCTCTTAAGTTAACCACCGGATAGTATTACAGTAAGATTTTTAGTCTTGCATTTCGTCTAGTAATTTTTGCCATAAATGCATAAAATCCACAGTCTAGTTATAACTATATGTAACTAGTATAACCTGTGTTGCTTCTCAGCTAAATTGCAGAAAAGAGGAACGAAATATTAGTTCAATTAGTCATAGAAAATATAATACTTGTAACAAGTAAAATATTTTTATTAAATTGCCTGCATATGCGTACATAGATTCTTAAGCTTTCGACTACGGTTCTAGACTACAAATTTTAGTATCCCCTCAAATGAACCATAGGAGTGCGAAGGGTTAACCCTTAGCACTCGAGTGGCGACTCTGAGGCGCCACGAAAAATTGGCACACTTATATTTTAAACAATTTTAACATCGCTATCATCTAAGAGATAGATAGAAATTGAACAGTAAAAAAATTTATATACATAAGGTGAAATAATTAATGTAGAATTAAAATATCCTTGGTCAGAAGAAATGTTTCGGTTTTGTAGTTGAAACAGCTTCGATTGCAAGGGGTTAATACTGTTTCGAAATGATTTATGACAAAAGCTCATGCCAAGTAAAATAATATGAAATTAACAACAATACAAAGAAGTAATTCCATTGACCAATTTGGACATATATGCAGCCCCTTTTTCCGTAGCGAATGCATCATCTACATTATTACTTTGGTTGCGGTATCAAGTACTGTCCTCGAGAAAAGGGAATAAAGGGCAAGGCCTGATAACGAAGGGGACCACAAACGAGGGGCCGACCTCTGTTACCGTTCGCTTCTTTCTCCTCTTTCTTTCTTTCTCTCTTTCTTTCTTTCTTTCTTTCTTTCTTTCTTTCTTTCTTTCTTTCTTTCTTTC
>CM052082.1:11773371-11787751 GCA_028453745.1 Agapostemon virescens | reverse complement strand
TTTTGATTGAATGCATATTTCTCATTTACGATAAAAACAATAATTCTCATACATAATTTACATCTCCCTTGCAGTAAAAATAATGTTCATTCACGCACACACGTCACTTACTCGCCCCTCTCGTTCCGATTGTTAATCTCTAACATTTTCCTCGCAGTCTTCGTTAAACTCACTCGATAAGTTGTCACATTGTTTTGCAAGACTTTCAACGTGTAAATAATTATAGTTTTAAATTACACATTTCCCTGAAAAATTTCCAAGTAAAGTGCGCTGAAAAGCAAATACAAAATACCAACAGATTTAAACAATGCCCTTAATAACAAAAGCGGAGTCATTGCAGTAATCTCGTTCATAAACGACATACACCTTAGAAACCATGCTTAAAAGATGAACTGTACATTCGAAAGGATTCACTCACCTGAAACGTTGAAGGGACTTTAAATTCACGAGAGAAAAAACAATTTTTTACACAATATTAAGCGAGCAACATTTGTATTTAATATTTAGATAAATTACATCGTACAATCAAAAGCAAATAAATACTGTCCAATTTTGATTTCATTCCAAGATCGCCGAAGCACTCGATCGATGTTACAAATTCTTATTTGTAAGTCCTTCGCACATATTGGACCGCAACGCACATTCGCATAAACATCCAACGATAACGCAGCACCAGCGTAACAAATTTCGTTTAAGCTACATTCAAATCTGTCGCTGAGACACGCACGATTTTCCTAAGCCTCGGTTCCGTTTCCTTCGTCGTTCGCATTTGCATAAGTTCCCCGGCGTTTGCTATTTTTCTCGTACGCCGCTATTTCTGTTGTTCCCCCAGTTACATTCGATTATCATACTCTCAGAATTTCTACCATGTTACATTTTCCAGCATCTCCTCTCCCTGCAGCACTCGCTCAAAATCTCTTAAGCCTTTTTCTTCTCTTTCCTCAGCCCCTCCCGCCGGTTCCCTTCGCTCTGCCCCCCCCCCCCCGCGCCTACTTTTTCTTGCTTCCCGGCTCTCTCATTTTCCCCCCTTATATTCTAAATCCCTTCAACCACTCTCCCTCCCCCCTTCCTCTCTCGTTTCCTCGTTCTCTCGTTCGCTCCTCGGGCTCCTCTTTTTACTCCGTCGTACGCCCTAACTCTGATTCTCACTGTCTGTTGCCCCCATGCCCTCTGCGTTCCTTTCTTTCTCCGTTCCTGGCTGTCTTCCTTTCTCCCTCCCCCCTCACTCTTGGGTGCGTTCTCTCTCCCTCGCGTCTCTCTCTATTTCTCTCTCTTGGGCGCGCTCTTTCTCGCTCCCTTTATCTCTCTCTCTCTTGGAGGCGTTCTCTCTTGCATCTCTCTTTCTTTCTCTCTCTCTTGGGCGCTCTCTCTCCCTCACATTTCTCTCTCTCTCTCTCTCTCTCTCTCTCTCTTGGGCGCGTTCTCTCTCCCTTGCATCTCTCTCCCTTGCATCTCTCTCCCTCGCATCTCTCTCCTTCGCATCTCTCTCTCTCGCACCTCTCTCTTGGGCGCGTACTCTCTCCCTCGCTTCTCTGTCTCTCTTTCTCTCCGTTGGGCGCGTTCTCTCTCTCTAGCTTCTCTGTCTCTCTGTCTCTCTGTTGGGCGCGCTCTCTCTCGCTCCCTTTATCTCAGTCTCTCCCTTTCTCTCTCTGCGAGTGGAGGCGAAGCCGGGCCTCCTCCTCGCGGCGCGTACGCGTCATCGCCAAGTATAATATTCCCTTGGCAGGCCTCGGCTCCTCGTATCTCGCATGCGAGTTCAGCTCGAGGGGGCCCTCGACGCCCGTCACGCACACCGAGAGACACGACAAGCACGAAGGATTTCGATGCCCCGCGCGCACGGAAAGGGGGTTGTCTCAGCTCGAGAGTCGGGGCACCACCGAGGCTTTACCCGGCTCCGTAGGCGACCGGTCCCTCCACAGCTTTATTCCCAGTTTATCTTTCAAGGGGCTGCATACCTTTGCTAAAATAACAAAAATCGATTTTGTTGCACAGCTACGTGTCGATGCATGCGCAAAACTTCGGGACCGAAATGTCATTTATATCGAGTGCGAACGCTGGTAACCGATTACTTGCTATGCGGGGAAATCATACTGATCCAGTGACGACACTTTCGTACTAGATGTTTATTCACGGAGCTTTTATTGACGTATTTGTAACAGTTTTTTTTATTTAAATTTGTACAATCGTGGCGCAGTTTAGCGTACATTGTGCAAAGCATACATCAAATGTTGAAGTAGCATGTATGTCGCAAGTAGATACTACTCTTTGATATCTTGCAGATTAAATTGAAGGGAGAAAAAAGATAAGGAATAATGATTTTTAGTGTGAAAGTTTTATCGACCTATCTTTAATCTTTTTATGATTAAGGTAGTTTCTAGCATGTCGCTGTTGAGTTCATATTTATGCATGTTTAATTGACGATGCAACTGAGGTTGAACGGAAAAGAGGATAAAGAATGAACAAGACGTAGATACAATGTTATAGTTGTTTTGTTGCCAATGATTTTTAGCGTGAAATTTTTATCAACGCATTCGTAATTTTCTTTTGATTAAAGTAGAACCTAACGTGACGCAGTTGCGTTCATATTTACGGATGTTTAATTGACGATACAGTAGAGCCTCTGTTAGGTGAACTAATGTATGGAACATGAGTGTTTGAATAATAGAACAGTTACTTAGCTGTATTGTTACATTGAATAGTTACTGATCTGTATAATAAATTATATTGTATATGGTTTGTTTTAGTTTGAACAGTTTAAATATGGAAATGAAGAATTTAGATATCCTTGAGAATCATTATGAAAAATAAAAATTGTATTAATCGAAAACTATATGTACGATCTACGTAAAAGCAATTATAAGTATTATGAATCTTTCAATTTTCTGTTTCCGTTTCATTAAACAAATATCGTCTATCTTGTGGCATTTTTATGGTTGTTGGTTCGCTAATCGATGTCAACATGCAACCATGACGCTTTATAAACGTACCGTACATGTATATACTTCCTAACGATTTTGCATAAAAAGCGCATAAATAATGTGCACTCGGTGTCAGCATCAATAACATGAAAGTAGAAAATCAGATTAACACTAAACTTACCGCAGCGGCCAATGAACCTTTGCAGAGTTTTTACTTTGCAATTATTCAAGTTCTAAAAGACATATAAAAACAAAAAAACAAAATTATATTAATATTAAAATGTACATATAATATACATTTACATTAAATTTATATTAA
Source organism: Agapostemon virescens (assembly GCA_028453745.1). Classification (NCBI taxonomy): domain Eukaryota; kingdom Metazoa; phylum Arthropoda; class Insecta; order Hymenoptera; family Halictidae; genus Agapostemon; species Agapostemon virescens. The sequence goes on along the minus strand of CM052082.1, from coordinate 11,784,514 downwards.
TATTCAAATTATAAAAATGTCTCCATAGGAATCGGATTTCATAGACTTCTTTACTCAATCAAATATAATAAAAATCGCACAAAATCCAAATTAATTCAAACTTTCTATTTTTAAAAGACAATTACATTATGGGAATTTAAATGGAAGAAGTTCCAAATTTTTGAGTCTACAATTATTAAAATTATAAAATTGCTTTCATAGAAATCTATTCAAATAGATCTCTTCGTTCAATCATACTTTCTAATGAAAATCGTAAATAATCCGAATGAATTAAATCTTTCGCCATTTCCATAAGATAATATACATCAGCCAATTTTAATGCTCGATAAATTCTGTATAAAAAAATGCAAAGAACTGCTAAAGTCTAGCTTCCCATTGCTTAGACCATAACTCACGTGCACGCCTAGGACGCGTTTTTCGCATTCGTCAGAAGCGAAAACGGAACAGTATACCCGTTCCAAGAAGGATTAATAAAGTTTTCATTTAATTCCTGATTTGATCAACCTTTTAATGCGTCGCACGAGCCGTTTCATTCTATTTTCTACAATATGAACCGCGAAAAACGAGAACTTGAACTTGAACAAACGGGTGCGTATATGTGTTAACTGAAAACTTAACGCTATTTGCCGCGTTTCGTACGTGTCAACAGGGTTAAAACGCTGCGTTTATGTTAATATTTATATTAGCCACGATAACTGATGTTCCAGCTCGTGGCCTGGTGTCAATTAATGCGGCTCGATTAGATGCACGGAACAACGGTGCCGACGAGGTGCGCCTGTTACGCGCGGATGCGTTTAATAAGAATATTATACGTCTCGTTAGGAATTAGCATGGAAGCGTACGATCCTGCTGTAATCGCGCATCTGAGATTCGCATCGGTTGGCCGCGGTGCGTTTCACGTATGTCGGGTTTAATTTCTGGGAGGAATTAAGTAAGATGATTTGCTTCCTCATTATGATTTCGCGTGGAGCGCTGTGCAATTTTATAATTACGTTTCGCCACTTATTTTACCAATATACGACTCCACTAGTTATTTGACAAACCATACGATAGGTCGTTACCAGTTTTATGTTGACCCGACTATTTACGCAAATTAACAATTCCTTAGCTTGCAAAATAAACCTCATATTATCCAATAATAATTAAACCGAAATAATATTAACCGTTGGCACACGAGTGGCGACTTTGTCTCTAAGAAATTCATAAAAATTAAACGGTTATAAGGACGAGTAACAGTAAAAAAACCCATATTACAGAAATTATATAGACATTTATGTATTTACAAAATGTTCTTTCGTTGTAGAGTTTATTAGTTATTTTATTCGCTTGAATTTATAGAAAAATTCATAGAAAAGTGACCTGATATGAAAATCTCTGCATTCTGCAACTAATAAATTGTTTTTCCTTAAGATAATAAGGTAAACGTTTCAATAAAACGTATTATGAATTCTTTTTCCTGTTTCACTCAGTACAATCATGCATTGCAACAATATATTTTAATTTATTCATTTATTTCGATATAAAGAAGTGACATTTTATAAATTTCTATAATGTAGAAACAATAAAATCTCTTTTCGCAATATTTTAAATACGATGGAATTCTTCTGACAAATTTTATAGCAAACACAGATTTTCAGAATGTTATGTTCAAAGTATTCTTCGGAATTTAGTCTCTAGACGCATCAGACGCGACGCATGATAGATTGACAAGGAACAAGCTCTTCTTCCTGTTATTTGTTCAACGGATAGCTGGTTTTTTGTCAACAATTTTGTGCTCGTATCTGTAAGCGGCATTGATGGCAGGATGCATAAATGCACGAGATTGGAACTGCATGTGGGAAGGATTGAATAAACATCAACCGACTCGCTTCCTCATTAGTGTTTCATTTCAAATAAGAATTTTATTTTGATAAGCTTACTACAAGTTCGCAAAATTGCAGTGGAATCTGCGTCTCGATAATTGTTTTACACGCGTGCTCTGTTTTTAACAGCAGATGTAGACCATACTAAAAATGACTACTCTATTTTCATTTGAAAAATAACAAAAACTTCTCATTTTTTAAAATCGTATTCAAAGAAATGAATTTGTTGAGTAGTTCCTCATGGATGCATATTTTAGATCTTAATAATAGTAAATTAATAATATTGGAAGTCGTCATTTTGTCAGGTATCGTAAACTTAATAGTAAAATTGAGTAAACTATTTTTTCACAATAAATATTTGTGATTACTTGACCTTTTCTCTATTACTATACTAATGCAATGATTGCTCACGCATTTAAATTCGGAAAATGATTTCAAATATACTTTACAATATGTACAACAAAAATTGATAAAAAATAAAACTGTGTTCACACGAAATTAGAAGTATTATGTATGAAGATAAATAATAAAACTTTCTGCAAGTGGTTAGAATATTAATTTTAATCAAATAAAAGTGATGGGGATCATCAAATGACATAAAATGAATTAAAAGGAATAAAAGGAAATGGCAAAGAATTTAATTTAAAAATTTCATTTATATACATAATAATTGTAAATTGATCGATTAAATGTACTCTGTATAGTATTTGTTATTGTTTGTCTATTTCGTAGAAATATTTAAATAAGAAAAGAAATCAGCATTAATAGGCTCAATTTGAGAAAACATAAAAACTTTAATCATTCATGATAGTTCACGGTGTTTTGTAATTTTAATGCTTTGAAAAAATAGAATATTGCGAAAAGATCAGGAAATCTATAAATCTTGTCTTCGGCTCGCCAAGAATCCGATATACCGAACGTCTTGTACATATACAATAAAAACAAGGTCGTTAGAATAAAGATCAGATAGCAATCTCAAGATTGATGTCAAGGATTGCCTGAGGATTCACAGCTGAAAACTTCCAGAAGAGATCGACATTAATCGGTGTGCCGCGTGTGTTTCACCGATCGTCTGTCATCTGGATTCCTCGTTAATCGTTGAAATCACAAAATGGTTTCTGTGGTTCCTACGTGCAAGATATAGGAGCAGGAAAATTGTGGAAAGGGTCTAAATAGTCTTCAGTATATTCTTGTCTTCTGCTTAGTTAAAAATATGTTCAAATGAACGATACATGTACGTACGACTTGTACGTATGTATTTGATTAACTTTTCGAATTAAAATTTCGTGTTGTACATTTTTGTCTGTCTATAACATAATGCAAAGTACGGTTAAAAAGATTGTTTATTGAGAAGAATTAATAGTGATCCCAGTCAAGTGTAAATGCGATCATATATGTTATTAAAATTTGCATAGTTTATCAAATGCGTATTCATGTCATACAATAAAGATTTTTTTCTACGTTACTATGTGAAACTTTTAATTGTATAACATGTAGCCTTTAAAAAAAGAACGAATAAATCATAACAAAAGTTAGAGTTTGAAATGGAAACCAATTTTAGTTCGATTTTTATTTTCCGAATATAGTAAAAAGTTGAAATTTGCATGAATATTCGGAGCGTACACACCATTCTATCTCTAGAAAGCAAAACGTTTTTTGGTGCCTCGCCTACCGCATACATATGTATTAGATTCGTGGGAAACGAGTGGTTGGTTACCATTCATATTTGTAATGTTAAAATACTATTTAATTTGTGTATACAGATCAAAATACAATCCACTGTGAGTCCTTCCAATTTAGAAAAATGCGTTCCTTCGTGTGCTATAAAAATCATGTTAAAGATATAGTAACAAGTAGACTGCGGATCTTTATGCAATATAAAATTGGTTTCCATTAATTTGCGACACTAAAGTACCAAATTTGAGTTTCTCCTCTCTTTACCAGTTCTAATAAATTGCAAAGAGTTTATAGATACTCTCAGATTGTTATATTATTTTTATCATTCATTACTACACCCACAAGTCACAAGCGTATAATATTTATGTATAAAAGTCGCTATTTTCAAACTTAAATACTTAAATGAAAATCTAGATCTTAAACTTTTTATTACTTAAGCAATTTTTATTCCAAAATCGAAACATTTTTCTTTTATATAAAATAGTTCCATGGTACGTGATTCATTTCCTTTCGTGAATATAAAGTTTATTACTATTATTCATATGTGCAACATTTCAATTATGATTGAAATGATTTCGATTTTGAGGATCTTTATACAAATTAAAGATTATTTATATTACTTGCATGGAACTGGTACAAAACAGAAACTTTAATAACTTCAAAAAGCTAAAAAAAAGGATGTTGACACGCTCATATTCTTACAATGTTCGCTTTCTTTCAAGTTGCACAAAACAAATGCATAAAATTTGTGGTCTAATCATTACAAAGTATCAGACACGTTTATACACTTGTCTACAATAATTTAATCAGCCACTGGTGGCACATTGAGCAAAGGACCTATTTTATCATTATCCGCGATGGATTATTATACACACAAAACTAATACAATCGCCGCGCCGCGTCAAATGAAAATTGACAAACACAACAAACGCCGCAGCAATGGCGCCTATGTAGTGCATCCGAAAGGTATGTGACCACTAAATGTCCCATTAACGAGAAGTTCTCTATTCGAACTATGATAATGTCGTTTGAAAAACCAATAGAATAATATACCTGTGCTCATTTTCAATCTTGAAGTCTCTACTTTTTGCATCTATCATTAATTTTCACGAGAGATATTTCTGCATGATACTGCGATCTGGAAACTGATGGGGATCGGTCCAAATTATTACAAATGGAAACATATGCAAAAACATTGAACAGTCGTTTCATTCCTCTTTTGAAACGCATATTTAAAATTTGGTTTACGATTTTTTTAGTCGACGAATTAAGCTTGGAACGAAAGACAGAACTTGTTCTTTACTTTTTTCCTATAAAACATAAACAAAGTCACAGATCGTGTTTCAAACAATCGTTACCAAAAGGACAATTCAATTTTCAAATCTGTTATAGATTATTCTCTTGCCATACATTTTCATTGCTGCTATCGTAACGTCTTCATCGCTGAAGACGTTGCAGAAAAGAAAAGGAGATCGATACTTTTTGGTCAATAACAATTTGGTCTCGCCTAAAAGGGAAGACATAGCATTCAGATTTCTGAAACTCTTTTTACTATTTTTTATTGGAATTTTCTCCTAATATGGCAAGGGTTAAACTATTTGTTGACGCTTTCATAGCCAAAATGTGTCCTCAGCATCTCATCTGCACAATTGTCCTAGAAAAAAATGTTCAATGACGAAAGTATTCAAGCCATAAAATTGTTCATTATAGTTCAATATCAGATTAACATACAGATCAATGAAAAACATACAAGACAAATAAATTCAACTAACGTTCGAGTCGAATGTGGAATCTCGCGAAATGCACCATCGAAAACAGACGTGATTGTATACTAAGGGGTTGATTACAAAATTGTGGATCGTATACGCCCCACGCGGCCTGAATGGAAAGTCTTTGAAAAAACGGTCTGGCACTCGACGCGTTAACCCTTTGGGACCACCGTCGCATATATGTGTTCTGCGTAAACCATCCATTTGGCCGAGCAACGTGCGTTTGGCGAAAACAACTGACAAAGACGCATACAAGTATCCCAGGCATTGCTATGTCCGAGAAACTCATATTTACGCATTCGGCAAAAACAACTGATAGCTCCGAAAGACGTGTCTTACGCAAACAAATTGCAGTAGCCGACGAAGCTAAAATTTTATTATCGAGAACCATTTTATTTATCCTGTAGAGACTCTCTGCATGTACATGTAGTATGTCTAGAATTTGATACCTTGGAGACCTTGGAGCCCCTTAATACTCCGATGGTTCCTCTGAGGCGACACTACAAATTGTCAGACTATTATTCAAAACAATTTTTACATTACAATGTTCGTACTTAAAAAGATGATAAAAATTGAAATGTTGCGCGTACGATTAATATTAAGAAATTGAATACGCACGAAAGGGAATGAAGCACGTACAATGGAATTATTTTAAGACAAAAATGTGTCTCGAGTTAGGAATTAAAATTGCTCGGAGTGCAAAGGGTTAATAAATAATTTCGAGTGATCGGACCGGTGTCCCGTTCGGACGGAAAGTATTCGGGAAGTACCACTTGCCGAGGGTGGGGACGCGAAAATGAGAGCAAGCGAAAATCACAGGTGTGTTCCGGCAGGAAGGAGGCAAGATCCCGTTGGCTTCGGATCGAATAATCGTTTCGCGGACTTGGCTGCGGTTGGAAAGATCGCGGGTAAACGGGTCACGAAGAGTGCATACTCCCTGCTCGTGGCGCGAGACGCGACTGGAGGGAACAAATTGAACGCGTCTACGCGGCAGAACCGAATAGAGTAGAGCGCGTGCTCGAAACCGACGCTCTATTCTCTTCCTCTTTTTCACCTTCTTCCTTGTCTCTTCTCGTCTCTTCTCGTCTGTTGGTCTCCAACGTTCTCCTTGTGTTCACCAACCCCCGGTGTTGTCGAACGCCGCGAACACTCGGCCCCGGTGATATCTCACGCACAAGCACGTCTGATACGAGTCTCGTCGCCGTTTCTTGTCGGGGCTGACGCGGAATCTAGGTGAGAGGGGCCCAACACGGAGACGAGGAGAAAAATTGCCTCGGAACGTTATACTTATTGATGACGCGTTTATAAATAGTTCTAGATACGGCGGCCAGTGTCTCTCTGTCGGAGCACGCTAAGGTGGACTTCGAATCACTTCGAACGCGACAGACTCGGACGACCGTTTTTGATAAATTCATTTTAAATAACCGAAATTGCAACTTCTTCCGTGACTTCTGTAAAATTTGAAAAGAAAATCAGTTTATCGGTTATTTCACACTACATTATTTTAAAGTAAATTAATTCAATGTCATTTTTACGATTCAAAGTGAACCATTAGATAGATTAGATGGAATTCATTTAGGGTTAACCCACTAACTACAATAACGAGCCCAAACATGAATATCATGAGTCAGACTCGCGAACAGATAGTCGGATATTTTTAATAAAATTTTATTCTTTTGTAATTAATATTTAAATATCGAATTAAATGTAGCAGTAATATTTTTAATGTTGAAGGCGTTATAATAATTTTAGTGACAAAGAAAATAGTATGGCAAGTGGTTAAAAAGTTTTTGTGGAAACATTCTTACAATTTCGATAACTGTCAGGGAAAAAATCAATCATAAGTCATTTTCTCCAGTTCAGTAGTTTTAGTGTTAACACTACACCTACCAGGCATTAGGATTGACTAGTGTATATTATCTTGTGAAAATGTAAAAATTTAATTCATTTGGAGTTTCTGCGATTTTTATTATTATATGATTGAATAATGAAATAGTGAATAATATTATAATGAATAAATAATGTATAATATTGAATAATGAAATTTATTAACACTAGATTTACGAGATGCATAAAAATAACGGATTTTAATGTATTTCTTTTGCGAATATTAATATTACGAGAATGCATCTACGAAGAATTATTCTACACATTCATTATTGTTGATATATATTGTAAAATAATTGCTAAGAAATTTGGAATAGACTCATTTTTCTTATTCTTACGATGTAATGTAAAATAGTCGTGGTTAGTGCTCTGCAAACCTGGTGTTACATTGATTCTTGCAAAAGCAATTTTATAAAATCAGTGATTGTAAAATAACAATTCTGAAAACGATCACCTGACCGGCTGTGGTAGGTTATAAGCGTGGTAAATCACATTTTGTCATCGGGAAAGTCATGCTGCACTTTTTTTAATTTTTCAGTGATCATTTATTTATATAGAAAATTGTAAACAATATTAATATTTTACGGATTCTGTAATTGTTTTTGTTAAAAATTTCATATATTTAGCGACAAATACACTAACTTTAAAAAACTATTTATTTGCCACGAAATTCGTTAATTATTCATTAACTTTTTATGATTTTTCAGGTTTGAATGTTTGACCTGAATTAGAAGAGACAGAGGTCGGTATAAAAATTGATAGAACATTGTACTCAACCCATCTTCATAAAACAGTTAAATTGAGTTAGTTAATGTTAAATTAGAAATTCTTTTTAATATTAAAAAGAAATTGCTAATTGTTTGGTTAAAGTATCTATGTCACATTGTTCTTTCTATCTGAATAGTTGTGCGTTTTCATGCAACACGACTCTAGTTGAGCAACAAGTATGAAATTCGATTGGCAAACTAATTATTACACAACTTCAGTGTAACGAAAGGCTTAAATCGCCTAAAATTATGCTTAGATTACAAAACCAATTTAGTGATGAGGCATTATCGAAGTCTCAAGTATGCAAACGACTTAAACTTTTTCGCGTGGCTCATGGTGTGGGGTGCTAACTTTGTCCCATGCTCGCCGACCGCGCTATAATTTGTGCATAATTGGCTTAGTACTCGCCCTATAATAAACAGAACACGTAACCCTCGGTTTACACGGTTAATTGGTATCATGTAAGTCAAAATCGGGCAAATTGAGGCTCGTGTAAACCAACGTCGTGTACAACAAGACTGTTCTCATGTAAATAACAAGGAATGCATAAATTCATGCTTGTACCTATATTGAATAATTTACATCGATAAATATCAAAGAAGCAATTCCATGGAATCGGAGAATCTAAACATTTTTACTTAATCGATTCAACTTTTAGACACGATATATTTACAATAATTAAAATAAACTTCCATTTTGTCGACTCTGAAGTAACAAACACGTTCATTTAAATAAATTTTTTAATTATACAGTTTCTATATCCTCTATTGCAAAAATATAAAAATATTTTAACTTTAGTATCCAAGGAATTTAAGAACTGTTAAATTGTTTATTTATTGAATTGTTTCAGAAATAATGTGTTATTTAATTCCGAAGTTGACAAGGTTTTTTAAAAATATTCTTTTTAAGAAATACAAGGCGATAAAACTTTCAAAAGTTTTCTAAAACATTTTAAGTGACAGGAATAATAAATACATTTTTAATATTTTCAACACTTTGCTGTTAATAAATTCACAACGATTTTTTTTTTAGTTTTATATATATATATTATATATTTATTTATTAACAATAATTTATATATATATGCACATCGTAAACGCAACATTTCTTCTGCAAACATAAAATAATAATAGTATAAAAATAAGTGAGTGTTTAATATTAAACCTACTACAACTGATCAAATGATCTTTCTCAGACTTCTTATTTCACAATTATTAAAATTATAAATTCGCCTTCATAAAAATCGATTGAGTACACTTCTTTACTGGATCAAATATTATAATAATAATTGCATAAACTCAAATTAATTCAGTCTTGTTACTTTTATAAAAGAATATACACTAGCCAATTTTAATGATCAATAGATACCTATTTTTATATTATAAGATAATATATACTAACCAATTTTAATGATCGGTAGATTCAGTGTTAATGGACACAATAAAATATTATAATAAAAATAGGATAAAATCCAAATTAATTCAATCTTGTTACTTGTATAAGACAATATACACTAGCGAATTTTAATGACTGATAAATTTCTATTTTTATAAGATACCACTCACTAACCAATTTTAACGATAACTAGGTATAGTTTTCTGTTTATATTTCTTACCAAAGCATGCAAATAGTAGTGTACAAGTAAAAGGTAGGAAAAGAGTAAAAAAGTGAAGTTATCCAGAGAGAAATGAAAAACATTAGAATATTCTAAGTAAATATATTCATCAATCAAATACATTAGAACATTCTAAGTAAATGTATTCACTAATCAAATACATTAGAACATTCTAAAGAAATATATTCACCAATCAAATACATTAGAACATTCTAAGTAAATATATTCACCAATAAAATACATATTAAACTACCCAAGTAAGAAGAACTGTCAGTCACTACCAGAAGCAGGCTGTAATATCTAATTGTCAACATCCTGTTCTTAAAAGACTGCACGTGCTGGTAAAACCATACAAAAGCAAACAAGACGTATTCCGAAATCCGTGTAAAAAATTATTTATGTAAAAACATGCTCTATAAACAAGTGTCCAAACGTAATCGCCTAAACCACGATGGCTGGTGTTCATCGGTGAAACGTTCGGTGAAATCTTGAGCGTGTTCCTGAAAGTCTGGATCAAGGTCCGAGCGTCTCTAAAAGCAGCATCGTCTCTTAATTTTCCTGCGAAGATTCGCGCAGTCAGTTAGCCTGACGAATAACGCAAAAAGCTGAAAACACGTTGATCTAAGTGGAAGAGGCTCGGGTCTCGATGAGAAGGAACGTGGAAAGAGAAGGGATAGATCGGTCGCACGTGTGCGTACACGGGAAACACGGTCGCAGACGAGTTGCACCCCGGGAATAATGGACGTGTTACACGGCCGAGGATTCAGAGAAACACGGACGGCCTGGACGGACGAACAGCTCGACGGATGGACGAACAGACAAACGAATGGGAGACTGTTACACCCAATTGTCCCTCGTTGTGCGGGGGTCAAGTAAGGTAGCCAACCGGCCACGGCTGTGCACCGTTGTCATCCGTGACTGGTGCTGGATAAACTGCAGGCCTGTTCGAAAATACAGCGACAGACCGGTGGGAAAACAACAACGTTACTTTACGATATCGTCATGCCAAGTCCTCCGCTTTGCTCGCTGCTCGTCCGAGGTCCCCTGAAGTCGCTAGTGTCCGGTATAGCGAGTATAGCACCCGGCTGCGTTCAAAATCGTCGCACGAAAAGAACCGATCCCCCCTGCACACAGCAATATTCTGTACAGTCGCCTCAGAAAATAAAGCTAACCGTCGGTCAACTATTCCACACCACGCATCTTAAGTCGGTGTAATAATAATCCTGGCTTTTCTTATCGAATTTTAAAGCTAAATATTCTGATTTGTTTGGGAGTTTTATAGCAAATACAGAGAATATGTTCAGAACACATCCATTCCATTGACAAACATTCGCACTACTGACGCACGGAAGAATTGTCAAGTTAAAGAATCATGTATAATCAAGTATAATTGAAATATTTTCGGAAAATGTATTTCAAAAACAGAGTTTACATGTAAAATGCGTTTTCAATGAATTTTTAAATAATAATAAGTTGATGTAATAATAATCGTGGCTTTTGGCTTCACCATCTACTTTGAAGGGGTGAAAACAGCCCTGAAACTTGGGGTATTTTTTAGATATCTC
>CM052082.1:11745255-11757736 GCA_028453745.1 Agapostemon virescens | reverse complement strand
ATTTTCCGGATGCGTAATCTTACCAATATTACAAATATTACTCTGTTCCACTGCTTGACAGTTCCACTATTACGCTGTTATCAATCTACGTCCATCGAAGAGCACAGAGGCCTGCAATATTTACAAATGTTCTTTTTCTCCTCCTATCAACAGACGAACCGCGAAGAAATTCTAATCACTGCAACCGTAAAATAAATTGTAGTGCAAGGGGTTAACTTTCAATCTGTCCGTTTGAAATCAGTCCTGGGTCCGATTTTTATGGAGTTACGGGGCCTTGTGGAGGGGGTAGCGACGGAGGTTAAGTGCGCAGCATGTACTGTAGTGGCTGACATCTAACTGCACAAAGCGAGGCGCTTACGGTCGCGTGACTTCGGTGCACAATTCATCGTGTCCGTCGACGGTGCTCAAGACAAAAGACAGGCAATCGTCTGAGCCGATCTCGCGGAGTGTCCGACCGGTTGCCGGTTGCTACTGATTGGTCGGACACCGGCTACTGGACCCGGTTGACCCCTAACCTCGGCAACTCGCTCGGCTTTATCGTCTGGAATTGCCGTGTTGGTGGCGAGTTGGTACAACACGACACGCGGTACGCACACGCATCCGCGCGCTTTATGAGCCACGTACCCGCACGTGGGAGCGGAATTCTGTGCTGAGCGACAAACAATTGCCGCCAAGTGGCTTAATTGCAGCCAACTAAACAAATGTTCCAACCGTATCTCCCTGGCCGTGCAGCCTCTCCCCCAGGCCCGGGGCAATTTCTTTCTCTATAGCCCGGGTTCCAGGTCCTCGCGAGGACAGTTCTCCGTTCTAGACCCCGGCACGGCTCGCGGTGGCTCCTCCTCTTCTCCTCTCCTACCCTCTTGCTCCCTTTTGTTTGCTCGGGGTATTCGATTTTTTTCCCCTAACACCGGCTCTCCGAAACTGGAAGGCTACTCTCTCTCTCTCTCTCTCTCGTCGACGGCGTAGCGATCAGATCAAACATACACTGCCAACTGAACGTATTCCATCAATTACGATGCTCGCTAGACCTGACGATGACGGTAGCTTCTTGATTTACCCTACTGCGGCTGACACGAGCGAGTTTGTAGGTTTAGTCTACTGTGTTTCTTGGGTGCTTTTGGGATCGTGTTAATGTTTTCTAGCCTGGTTAAGTTCGCGGTTTGTCGAAGACGATTTTGGCGAATGTCGGAGAGAGGTTAATGAAGAATGCGAAGGGAATATTCGTTAGGGGTTCGCGATGAGAACGAGAAGGGTGAGTAGGTGATGCGTGTGTGCTAGTGACAAAGTTTTTTGAGTAGCAAAGGTGAAGTTAATTATCTGTGAAAATTGTTTTTATTGTTAATGAGAAATATGTAGACGACAGAGACGAGGGAATGTGTGAATTTGGTTCTGTGGTTACAAAAATGTTACAATTAGTTGTGATTACAATTAATGTATCATAATGTGTTAAATACACAGATGTTTGTTAACTTTGATTATTTCGTATTTCTGCCTGAACAGAATATAGTTGTTAGTCTTCTTTAAAAGACTGTTTCAAATATGTAGCTCAGCTAAGGACAGCAACTGGGTTGGTATAATATCTGTTAAATTAATAGGAAGGTATATTGAAGTTACATAAGTCGATTTTTATGAAACTTATGTTAAAGATGTTAGGCAAGTATCAGGCAAATATTTACTATTGTTCCTTCGAACTTGGGCATTAAAAATGGGCATTTTTGTGAGGATACTAGGTATATCATTGATCAGGAAATTAAGTAGCACAAGAAAATTTAAAAAGGGCTCATTGTTTGAATCGTATATTAAAAGTTTGAAACTTCAACAATTTTTCGTATTATTCATTTAATTATTTTTAAATGCGTTCAGGAATACGTTTTCCTGAATTACCGAAATTAGATAAATGTTATCGTTAAGATTAAACACTTATTTCAACTTTTTCGCGTCTTCATATCGTATATTAATTCCAAAGGAAAGTAGATAATAATTAACTTCGTTTGATACGGTCTTAATAATACACGTGGGACATCTAATCTATTTTGTAATAACGCTATAATTCGTTATATGTATTTTATAAACAAGTACCAAAAATATTAATGCTATCAGTTATTGCTCGCTTTAATCACACTCAAATAAAATTTTACGTGAATCTTTAGTTGTGATGGTAGTCAAGGGTTATTCCAATCAACTAGCAAAAAATCCCTGATATGCATATCAACACATATAATTGTGAATTGTATATTTTCCATTTGTAATTGGTTCGAAATTGCAATTCTTATAACTGAAAATATTCAGCACTGATATATAATAGCTCAAAAAATAAACAACTTGTAAAAACAAATTGTAAAACAATAATCTTGGACTTCTTTAAAAGTTTAAAACTTCTACCATTGCTTGCGTTTTCTACGATGTTTTTGCATGACACATGAGAAGGAGAACCGACGACATGTTTTTTCACTAGAATACTACAAACAGAAACTACTCTAAAACTATCGAAAACATTTATTTTCGAGTATATCTCCCATAGAATCGAAAATGGAACCTTTCCTTCACAACGAATCTTTAAAACTTAATGGACAATATTTTTTATTTGACTGTATTAGTTACATATTTTTCAACACTTCTGTCTTAAAAAACAGGTATTGACTGTTGTCAGAATTCCGATCCTTCTGCTGATCGAAAACAAAAAATGAATATAGTTATAGTCTGCAGAAAAATAAATTAAAAGACTGGATTATATTTTCAGCATAAACAATTGTTTTCTAAAAATATTTTCCCACTTTCAGTCCGTTAAAAAACAAGGAAAACCGATGGATTATACAAATTTATTTTCGTACGATAACAGTGTTACGCTTTTGTTTAAAAAATTGTCGCACATCGTCCAGTAGGCTAATCCAAAACATGCAAAAATAATTTAAGTTGTTCGATACAATTTTGAGAAATTTATTCTATTTTAAAATATGGCCGAACATTTTCATGATCCACTGAAAATCAAAATAAAATTCTCTAATATACAGATCTACAACAAATACAAAATTTCACTTCTGAACAGTAAAAGTCTGATCGCTATAACCATCAACTAAAGGGCTTTACACAAATAAAGCATTGAATAATCCGAAACGTTAATCAACAACATAATCACAGAAATGGTCCGCCGTCCGAAGCTCAAAGAAAGCATGAAAGAAAACGAATATTTTGGAATCGAGAAACCGGTATGTCACCGTTAATCGAGCAGTCGGATCAGGTTAGCGACTTCGGATGAATTAACGATCCTGCCGAAACAAATAACGATAGAAAATGAAGTTCACGTTGCCAGTTGACTCTGTTTCAATTGATGCGTCACCGAATAAAGTAGACGAACATATTTGCTGGACGCGAGACGTTGACCTAATCCTATTTAAATCGCATTCCCTAGAAAGAAGGCAGCTGGTTCCGGCAGTTGTCGGCACTGCGCTCAAAATAGAGCCGACGCTAGATACCTGGTGCAGAGAACAGCTCTTCTCTTCCCCTATCACGAGCGTTCAACGCTGCCGGCTGACGTGGTATCCTCGCAACCTTCGAGATCTGTGTTTGTCATGTGCATTAACAACGTTTCGCACCGCACTGGGCTCTCTCGCGGGAAGCGCGCGAAAGGACATGTCCAGCGATGGGTCAGCAAGCAATCAGATCCGAATCTATACAGGGTGTCTCGCGAGGTATTTCACGGATTCGCCTCTCTTCCACAGCAATTCCATCGGTCGATCGGTAGAAAACTGGCCGGAAAGAAACCTCGAGCACGTCGACAGTCACAATAATTGTCTCGCTCCTATCACTCACTTGCTGGCAGTAATTGAAGTGTAGTAGACAGCTGTTATGAGTGTCGGAGCACCTCTCTTGCGGATCGGTCTCTTCGCATCGAAATTAATTGATATTGTTCTGTAGTAAAATATATAGTGAGAAATAATAGGTTGCTTCTAGGGAGAATAGAATTGTAGATGCGTGGAACGGACGGGTTGATAGCGAACGTGTTATAATTTACCTGCAATTTCTAGATATCGATCTTACCAGAACTCGTCAGCGTGCGAGATCATTCGTGACATTCATCGGCTGTAGGATTTTTGAATTAACCCTTTATGGGCCCGTGTAACTTTCTAGTCACATTTTAATTTATCTACATTTTACCAAATAATTATAGCTTTTTTTAATTCTATAACGTTGCCAAGACAACCAATATTAATATTTATGACCGTTGTTAGGCTCGTCAACCTGAAATAACAAAATAAATGCTGTGCAAACTGTCTGCAGTAAGAATAAACAAAACCATTTGATCCAATTGATATTATTTGTGGTTTTGAAATTTTAAATATTGAATGTAAAAAGGAAAGAATTTACTCGAGTATTATTGAGATGAATAAAATTTGATATTTCCAGAATGATAATTATTGAAATATAGAATTTTTAATTTTGATATGCCAGTTCTTGATTATGCTGTTATAACAGTTAACTAATCTTTGAATGAATGATATGTTTAACAATTTAGATAATGCCAATTCCAGATACAAAATCAATGTGTTCCTCGAATAGTTCGCAGTTTATACTTCGGTGATTATAGTGGATCATTGAAGCCAGACATCATTAACGTGCTCATATTTCATGAGCCTACTAAACCTTTTATTCCGGTGAAACCCACTGATCAAAGAAAGAGTCCACAATGGAGTCAAACACAGGTGTCTCTTAAATATTTGAGAGTTGACAGATGCAGGCTTGTGTGACTAATTGCGGCAGCATAGTGGAATCAGTCATTTTTAAATCGCCCACTTAACTCTCACCTGCTTCCTAATACCTTTACTCCAGTCAAACTCCACTTACCGCGGGGAGAGCCTACAATAGAATCAAACGCAGGTGTTTTTTAAATATTTGAGAAGCAGGTACACGGAAACCTTTGTGGCCGACTGTAGCAACGTATTAACGTTCAGTATGTTTGAACCTGCCATTTAATTTCCACTGGCCTAATAAATCTGCAGACTCGAGGTAAATTTATAATTCGAGAAAGTCCAGAACATGTCTTTTAACACTAAACCTGGCACAATGGGAAATTCGACACTTTTCGAACTTTTTATTCCACAATTGTTGAAGTTTGTGGCAATTGAAGGCAATTTCTAAATAATTATAAAATAAAAATACCGATCACTAAAATTGGCTTTTGCATATTGCTTTATACAAATATAGAGATTAAATTAATTTGGATTTTGTACTATTTTTATTGTAATATTTGTTCGAGTAAAAAATCTGTGGAATCGATTTTTATTAAGACAATCATAGTTTTAATAATTGTGAACTCAAAAATCTAGAACGCCCTTTATTAACTAAACCTACCGAGCATTAAAACTGGCTGGTTATATTACCTCATAAAAATGACAAGATTTAATTTTTTTGAATAATTTGCAATTTTCATTACAAAGTCTGATTGAAGACTATCGAATAGACTTTTATGAAGGCAGTTTTATAATTTTAATAATCGTAGACATAAAAATTTGAAACGCCTTCTATTTCCAATCCATTAACACAGAATCTACCGACCATTAAAATTATCTATTATATAGTGCTTTATAAAAATAAAGAAATTTAATTAATTTTGGGCCATTTTTATTATAATATTTGATGGAATAAAGAAATCTCACCTACAATGAAAAGTTTAGTATTAAATACAAATATTGTGATACAAAAATAGTTTTGAATAATACTATGGCAATTTTTAGTATCACCTGAGGGTCGCCATTATGGTTAACCCTTTGCACTCTAAAATCTTTCAACTAGAGAACTTTCCTTATCGGGTTTTTTTTTACTGTTACTCGTCCTTACAATCTTTAAATTGTCCTCAATATTTTAGACATAAAGATAGCGATGTTAAAATTGTTCTAAATAATATTGTAGCAATTTTTCATGGCGCCTCAAAGTCGCCACTCGATTGCTATGGTTTAATAAGACAATATGCACGAGCGAATGTTATTGCTCGGTAGGTTTAGTGTTAAATCAAGTCAGATGGTACGATAGTCTTGTTTCGTCTGGCGGAACGGTGAATCCAGGACTCTTAGCGGTTACGGTCGCGAAATCATGAACCGTACGGTTCCTTCTGACGTCGATTGACGTGGCGCAGGGCCGTAGGGGTTGGTGTCGGAGACAACCGGGCCCTTTCCTCCATTTTTCTCGGTTCACGTTCTCGTTGGCAGCCTCGAAGACGAGCACCGTTCCTGGCTCGTTTCTCATTCGGCGTCGTGTGCGCCGTCGTAGGTGTATACGGCCGACTGGTCGCGCGCTCAGCGAGATTCCCATTTATCAGGGTACATCCGCCGGAAGTGGGGCGGCCCGTGCGTAGGTGAGACGGGGAGAAAGAGAGAAGGTTGGAGAGCCGCGAGAGAGAAAGCCAGAGGACATTGTTCATTAGTACCTACGACCTCAGGATACCTCAGGCCTCTGGCGACATGATTTACGAGTCGGTTTAGGACCGGCAATCGACCGCAGCCCAACATCAGGCCGAACCTTCGCAAGAGAGGGACCCTACGAACGGGGCCACCAAACCGGTAACCGTTCACGGTGTCAATGTTTTCATAGTTTGCTGACCTGCAGCTTGCTGCACTGTCTTTCTCTCACGCTACTGTCTTTCTCTCACCGCCGGAACCGCGACTCTTGCATTTTACTCCTAGGCAGATGTAGACGTTAGAAGCAACAGTGATGAGAAATTCATCTCTTCTAATTCTTCTTAAAGGTGCAGCTTTGCTATGAGTTCATATTCACATTTTATCTCGCTATTAATTAGATGCCGATTCTATTAACAGGAAACCTATTCAAACATTGCTAGGCTCTTATTTGTGCCATTTACATAGTCGTTACATTTTTCTGAACAATATATGCAGTTTTACAATATAATAGAAGTAACATTTTATCTAGCTATTGATTAGGTATCGATTGTATTAACAAGAAACCTATTGACGTATTCCCAATATCTTATTTGTGCCACTTGCATGTTCGTTACATTTTTCTGATCAAACTAGGCAGCTTTGCAATACATTCAAATTAACATTTTATCTAGCTATTAATTAGATGCCGATTGTATTAACAAGAAACCTATTGACATATTGTCAATATCTTATTTATCCCTGGTCGAAATATGCAGTTTTGCAATAAATTCAAATTAACATTTTATCTAGCTATTAATTAAATATCGACTGTATTAACAAAAAACTTATTGAGATATTGCCAATATTTTATTTTTGCCAGTGACATATTCGTTACACTTTTCTGATCGAAATATGCAGTTTTTCTAGACATTCAAATGAACATTTTATCTAGCTATTAATTAGATACGGATCGTATTAACAAAAAATCTATTGGAACATATCTAGTGTCTTATACGTGCCATTCACATATTCGTTACATTTTTCTGTTCGAAATATGCAGTTTCGTTAAAAATTCAAATGCACATTTTATGTAGCTATTAATTGGATGCCGATCGTATTAACAAGAAACCTATTGGCACATATCTAGCATCTTATTTGCGCCATTCACATAATCGTTACATTTTTCAGCTCAAAACTATGCAGCTTTGCAATAAATTCAAATTAACATTTTATCTAGCTATTAATTAGATGCCGATTGTATTAACAGGAAACCTACTGACACTACTAGCATCTTATTTATACCATTAAAAATGGCAACCTTTTTTATCCGGTTTATTCACGCTATACTAAAACATCGATCATCCGAAACAATCAGGCGAATGTGGATAATAGAACCGTTACTTAGCTACAATGTCAGATTAAATTCTTATCGATTTAACACAGTGAATCCTGTATTTAACGTGCGCTTTAGATTAGACAGTTCAATCGAGGATTCATATATCATCGGTTAAGATAATCAAGGTTCTATAGAATAAGTTAAACGAGCGAGCATCCTCTGAATCATGCTATGCTTGCTCTCATCTTAATCAATAAGATGCCACAAACATGTTGGTGAAAGTTTCATACAGAAATAATCAGAAACAAATTGTATTAGAGAGGGAAACCGTTTAGCACATTACTTATCGGATGTTTATTAAAGTAATCGTGTTTCATTCTTTCCAGTGACGTATTCGTTACATTTTTTCGATCGAAGTGACAACAAATTAGACAAAATTGCAATCTTTTTTACTCGTTCTATCCACGATATAATAAAACATCGATCATCGGAAACAATCGGACGGATACAGATAATAGAACAATTACTTAGCTACAATGTCAGATTAGATCCTTATCGACTTACCAGAGTGAATCCTATATTTAACGCGCGCTTCAGATTAGACAGTTCAATCGACGATTCATAGATCATCAATTATGATAACCAAGGCTCTATATTATGAGTTAAACTAGCAACTATGCTTCGAATCTCAATTTTAATTCGAAAAAGTTCACAAACACGTAAGTGCCTTATTTCGGCCTACCCGGTACTCATCCTGTCTGAAAATAAATTGCTGAAAAATAAGTGACATTTACTATCTGACTCCTGTACATTGAAATGAGCATAATTCGATACTACGTTCACATTATGATAAAAGGTTCTTGATCGGGTTCCAAGTGTTCGAATACTTATGGACGATACTTATTTTCTTTCTGCAGGTCTCTATTTCTCAGCAGCGATTCCAATTTATTGTTCATTTCGAAGAGAACACATGTATTTGCTGTTATTTCTTCTGACAGTGCGCACGGATTTATAAACAATCAGCAAAAGCGATTTAGTAATTAACAACATAAGTGAAGCATAATCAAATGGAAATAATCAATTATATTTGAATTTTTCTTGCAATTAATCTTTCTGTAAATTGTCTGATAAGAACGTGTTATAAACAATAAAAATTTATAGGGAAGTTAAATTATTCTATAAACAAGAAAAGTTTATTCACTCATCATTTGTGTAAATGATAATTAAAATTAAATTGAAAGTTTATTTACTTATCATTTAAATTCGTTTTCTCCGCGAAGACTTTAAATAAAGCGAATGAATTATTTTTCTATGAAATTCTTTCTGAAAAAATTAAATTTTTGTATTTATATGTATGCGGTGCGTTAATGTCGACAACAATTTGTGAAATACGGATAGCTAAAAAGAAAAGAATAATTACTTGGACAAATTAGAACTTCTCAATTCGAGCCTCGTCAAATGAGTTACAACGAATCGACGGAGTCTTTACGGTCGTCCGGCGGACGTGTTAATGGACGAAGACAATGCTTCGGACAAAGGTAAATCAGAAACCCTTGTCCGTCCGAATATTCCATTCCCATTAAACATTCGTTCGCCTCCTTTATTTTCCGGATGCGTATGAATTTCAATCACATGCTGTCGGGGCCGGAGGGAGCTCGCGCGGAGATTGAATCAATTAAAATACCGAAACGAATTACTCTTATTGGGAAATGCCGCTGCTTGATCGATCGGATAACGTAACCGGTTATGCTTATCGCTGATAGCGGACGAGTCGCGAGAGAGTCGGACATAAATCGCGGTTGATTTTTTGACATTCGAAACCTGATCGTGAAATTATATTCTTTGTTCGACGGGAAAGAAAGCGGCGCGGGTTGATTGATTGAAATTCCTTCGGTATTCGGTGGACTATACTTTTCGTAATTACTATAATTAATTTTATTAAATCAATTAATGAACGAGCCCGCAAAGGTATAAACGCCGTAAATATGCGACATCATTATGAATTTAATTAGACTTGATAAGATAGTGCTTCCATATAAGGACGCCACTTGTCACGAACGACGTGACTATAGCAAACACATCCCCTTGTACTTATTATCTCCAGTTAATATCTCTTTTGTGCTTTTCTCACAAGACTCCGGAACTATGTGCAATGTAAAAATGTTTCATTCGGTCTTTTTTAACGTTTTACATTTCATCCGGCATAATATCTTCATATATGCATAGAAATCTGCAGTGTAGATATTTTTTAATAGAAAATGTATCGCGTAAATATTGTTAATGCAAATATAACGTACAGTATAGACACGTATAAAAATGTCAAACAACTGCTACAATCACATTAATTCACCAAAATTTGTACGTTATTTGACCAAAGATAATTTAAAAGCATGGCTTACCTTCACTGTCTTCTTAGATTATGGTTGATCATTGAAAAAGAAAACGTATTTTACAACTTGTTTTGCAGAAGAAACAATTAAGAGTGCAATTCCTGTACTAAAGCTTCTGCATCATAAATGAAATTCGTAGCTGCCCAACAAGATTTCATAAATGTTTTTAAGTAAATTTAACCTGTACATTATTTGTTTCCGATTCTTCTATCAGCAATGATCATAATCCTCTATCAAAAACGATTTCAAAGGTTGTTTTTCCTTATGAAAATATTTCAGCAATGATTTTAATAACTTTCACAAGTGTCACAATTTTTCATTTACGATTACATACGAAGGATCGACATTTCGCGGATATGTAGATGGCCTTTGGTTAAGAGTCCTTTATCAGCCATCATCGTGGTCCTCAGAGGCAGGTTTAAACGTCTAGCTCTCTCGGAGAAAAGAGTTTGTGCAACTATTTGGACATCCATGACTGGTGCAACAGTCTCTCCTTAACGATTCCTCGTAGAAAATTAGTGTCTGCCTTTTACATTTGCCATGATCGATAGCATCAGGCTCGACTGTTTCTCTAAAAAATGACGATACTTGCAAACGTTAAATTCTTCACAGTCCTTTATTAAATCTAACTCGGTATTGATCTTTGCATCGATAGTTCCTTGTTCAATTGATTCCTACGATACTCATCAATGGTATCTCAGTTATGTGGTACGCATAAACAATTACCGTGATTCTTAACTACTCTAAATGGGTAGGCTATTTGCGGAAATATGATTGAAAGGTATCATTTCATCATCAGTTTGAAAGCAAAAGAGTCGGAAACACAGCAAAGAGTTTGACGATCGGTTTTCCCAATGAAAAGATTTCAGCATCAACTCTTACAGCTTCGGCAGGCGTAACAGTCTCTCCTTAACGATTCCTCGCACAAAATTAGCGTTTGCCTTTTACATTTGCTACGAGTGATGCCATCAGGCTCGGCTTCCTCTCTCGGAAATAATGATACTTGCAAACATTAAATTCTTGTCGAGCCTAACTCAATATCGATCTCCTCATCGATATCTCCTTGTTCTATTGATTCCTACGATATTCATGAACAGTGTTACAGTTATACGGTACGTATAAAGAATTACAGTGTTTCTTAACTACTATAAATAGGTGGACCATTTACGGAAACATAATTGAAATGTATCATATCGTCATCAGTTTTAAAGCAAAAGAGGCGAAAACACTGTAGAAATCGGTTTTCTCTCCTTAACGATTCCTCACCACAAATTAATATTTGTATTTTATAATGACTACACGTGATGCCAACAGACTCAGTTTCCGCTTTAAAAAATAATTATACTTGCTAACATTAAATTTTTCTCGAGCTTAACTCCTTGTTCCATTGATTCCTATGATACTCATCAATAGAATCACAGTTAAATGTTGCACATAAAGAATTACGATATTTTTTCGTAATCACTGCAAATAGGTAGACTATATACAGAAACATAATTGAAATGTATCATATATCATATGATACGTTATGTATCATATCATCATCATATCCTGTCATCAATTTTACAGCAGAAGAGGCGGAAACATTGGAAAGAGTTGGAGGGTCGGTTTTTCACAGCTGAAAAGATTTCAGCAACAACTTGTACAGCTTTGACAGGTGTTGCAGTGACTCGTTAGCGATTCCACAGAAAGGATCGACGTATCCATGATAGATCAACCACGATCGGTGGCATGTGGGCGATGTGGCGGGTCTGGCAGATCGATAGACCGTTCGTTGTCTAGGGATCGGTTTCCCATGGCTTGTCGCACCTTCCAGGATCGCTCAGTCCTCCAATTTCGTTCGGCGGCCGCAATCACAGAACGGTTGTTCAGGTCGCTCACGGTACCGTCGGAATTTCTTGGTTACATCACCGGTGCTTTTTGCGCGGTATGCGCGCGTACAAGTCGGCCGCGCTCGTCGTCCTACAACACCGCCGGACAAAGTTGCGGCCGGTATCAATTGGCCGTGCTCCGTGTGTATACCGGTCGACCTTCTGCAGTTGCAACACGAGACCTGACACAGATAGGAGAGCCACACTCAATCAGTCCGTCGGGCCAGGCATTGCCTGTGCGCCGCTCCGCGCAGCACGCCTTGCGAAATCGACGCGCTGCTCGTACGTTTCATCGGGGAACCCTGCTCTGACGAACCGTGGACCAATGTCGCCAAGCGAATTTAGCACACCGGGCTATACACGATGATCTCATGCCGTCATATGTGGGAATCCTGATCACGGGATCGGCGAAACTCCCAGTCCAGCTGAATCACTCTCGTTCGTCTCCTCGCGAGAAACCTCGCCAGCAAATTCATAAATCTCCGAACTGCGACATCGTTGACACTGAGCCTA
>CM052082.1:11726338-11744665 GCA_028453745.1 Agapostemon virescens | reverse complement strand
AACTGCGACATCGTTGACACTGAGCCTACACAGTATTAAAATTGGCTACTGAATTGCTCTTCTTCGTCTCTTCGCGAGGAGTCTCGGTAGCTAATTCATAAATATCTGAACTGCTACATCGGTAACACTGAGCCTATACAGTATTAAAATTGGCTACTGAATTTCTCTTCTTTTTCTCGTCGCGAGAAGCCTCAGCAGCAAATTCATAAATCTCCGAACTGCGACATCGTTGACACTGAGCCTACACAGTATTAAAATTGGCTACCGAATTGCTCTTCTTCGTCTCTTCGCAAGAAGCCTCGGTAGCTAATTCATAAATATCTGAACTGCTACATCGGTAACACTGAGCCTATACAGTATTAAAATTGGCTACTGAATTGCTCTTCTTTTTCTCGTCGCGAGAAGCCTCAGCAGCAAATTCATAAATCTCTAAACTGCGACATTGTTAACATTGAGCCTACACAGCATTAAAATTGGCTACTGAATTGCTCTTCTTCGTCTCTTCGCGAGAAGCCTCGGTAGCTAATTCTTAAATCTCTGAATCGCAACATATTTAACACGAACTTACAAAGTTTTAGAATTTGCTACTGAATTGCTCTTCATCTTTTCTTGAAAAACATCAGTAGCAAATTCTTAAATCTTCGAATTGTGACATCTGTAACACTAAACCTACTGAGCATTAAATCGGCTGCTGAATCGCCCAACTGAATCGTTCTTCTTCGCTTTTTCACGAGAAACCCTAGTAGCAAATAGTCAAATGTTTGAACTGCGACATCGTCAATACTGAGTCTACAGAGTATTAAACTTGGCTATTGAAGTGTTCTTCTTCGATTTTTCACGAGAAACCTCGGTAGCAAATTCATAAATCTCTGTACTGCAGCATCAAATTATAACACCTTTAACATTAAACCTACCGAGTATAAATCGTAGTCTCACGGCTAAGAAATTGGACTTGGTTTACATAAGCGTAACTCAACCTTTCACTTCTTTCATTCATTCATTCATCATTCTCATTCCCATTCTTTGTTTTCTATATTTAATGTCTCAATTTATCGGCCACTTTCTTTTACCTTTCTATCGCATCTCTCGCCTCTGCGATTTTTATTAAGAAATCTACCGATTCCAATTATTGCCACTAAATATTGCAAACTTCAATCAGCAAGTGACTAAGAACAATTCTAAATAACTTCGATCGAATAACAAAACAGTGAAGACTCGTAGTCTTTCGCACGAATAACAAATCTTTTTGTAAGAACGTTTTATATTTATCCTTGCGCTTCGAGCGCTTAACTTAACAAAAAATACAACTCGATATTTAGGGGTGGTGCAAATAATATTATAAAGACACACGACTTGTTAGTACGCAGAACTGAGTTTAATCATTCCGACGTACTGGTTTTTCTCACGAAAATAATACGGCTTCATAAGAATTGACTAATAGGTACTAGAATGCATCATAATATTCCAGAGTATACAAAAATATACTAGAATATCCAAGAATACATTAGAATACAGCCGAATACACCAACATATGACATAAGATACCAGAATATACAACAATATGGTAGAATCTACCAGGAAATACAATAATATATTAAATGCACCAGGATATACAAGAATTGACTCGGATGTTCCAGAATGCACCATATTATCCCAGAGTATACAAAAATATGCTAGAATATCCCAGAATACGTGCAGTATTTATAGAAAAAATGGTTCATGTGTAAGCGCAACAATCGAAGTTGATGGTGGCTTGGTTAAGCAGGGCGATCGTAGGTAAACGTTCGGTTTGGCTGTTACGCCTGGTCGCAAGATGTTGGACGTTAAGGGTGGTTTATTGATGGGAATTTCCAAAACGCTGGCTTGTAGGAATATATCGGGTGCTAAACTTGTACAGTGTCGCAAAATTCATATGCGCTTATATATAATGTTGTTACGACGTAACACTATTCGTGCGCTCAAAATATGCATTGTACGAAGTGTTTCTGGTGCGCCGAAAAATGTGCGGGCCCTGGAAGCGCGTTGAACGAGAGTATTAACGCAATGCGTTAACGAAAGTGATATCGCTGCAAAGGGTGTTCGAATATTTTTCCTGGCGCATTGTGTACTGATCTAACAATTGCGCGAATCAGTGTCCGTGGAATTTCAGGGAAAGCAGCAGATAAATCCCGAAATGGGTCATTTAGATCGGTTCGGTAGTTCGAGAGTTATCGATCCTCCGCGTTCGTTCCGTTTCCCCGAGTGTGTCGCCGATGCTTCTGAGCGAAGGTGTACGCGGGAATTTCGAACAATTGGCCCGATTTCGCAATTGCCGGATCATTGAAAAATTAAGGCGTAGCTAGTCGGCCGGAATTATCAGTCCCGCGGTGAACCGTGCACGCGGTGTCTGCCTCGTGTCATGGAATCGCGATTGTCTTCGCCGATTGCGCCACAGAAAAACACTCCGACAGACTTTCCGTACACCCACGGAACGACCGTGGACTTTATTGTCCCGGATCGAGAGCTGGCAGCGGCTCTTGCGGTTCGTCTGAACGCAAATTACTTACGCCTCGGCTCGACGACGATGTGCTGTGGGAGACGGGATCGAGGCACGTCGAGAATCCCGGATCAATAGCGTAACCCGGCGAGAACATGCTCTCTGCGGGAAACCCGAAAGCGACTTCGCCTAAACAACCACGCGTTAAACTCACCGACGCACGGTCGTCTCAAAGCTTGAAATCGCAGTCGGAACCATTAAAAACATCCACGTTGTCGGTTGTGATTTTCGATGATTAATTTTATTAAATCAATTAATGAACAAGCCCACAAAGGTATAAACGCCGTAAATATGCATTAACGCCGACATTATTATGCATTTAATTAGACTTGATAAGATAGTGCTTTCATATAAGGACGCCACTTGTCCCGAACGACGTGACTATAGCAAACACATACCCTTGTACTTATTATCTCCAGTTAATATCCTTTTGTGCTTTTCTCACAAGACTCCGGATCTTTGTGCAATGTAAAAATGTTTCATTCGGTCTTTTTTAACGTTTTACATTTCATCCAGCATAATATCTTCATATATGCATAGAAAACTGCAGTCTAGACATTTTTTAATAGAAAATGTATCGCGTAAATATTGTTAATGCAAATATAACGTACAGTATAGACACGTATAAAAATGTCAAACAACTGCTACAATCACATTAATTCACCAAAATTTGTACGTTATTTGACCAAAGATAATTTAAAAGCATGGCTTACCTTCACTGTCTTCTTAGATTATGGTTGATCATTGAAAAAGAAAACGTATTTTACAACTTGTTTTGCAGAAGAAACAATTAAGAGTGCAATTCCTGTACTAAAGCTTCTGCATCATAAATGAAATTCGTAGCTGCCCAACAAGATTTCATAAATGTTTTCGAGTAAATTTAACTTGTACATTATTTGTTTCGGATTCATCCATCAGTAATGATCATAATCCTCTATCAAAAACAATTTCAAAGGTTGCTTTTCCTTATGAAAATATTTCAGCAATGATTTTAATAACTTTCACAAGTGTCACAATTTTTCATTTACGATTACATACGAAGGATCGACATTTCGCGGATATGTAGATGGCCTTTGGTTAAAAGTCCTTTATCAGCCATCATCGTGGTCCTCAGAGGCAAGTTTAAACGACTAGCTCTCTCGGAGAAAAGAGTTTGTGCAACTATTTGGACATCCATGACTGGTGCAACAGTCTCTCCTTAACGATTCCTCGTAGAAAATTAGTGTCTGCCTTTTACATTTGCCATGATCGATAGCATCAGGCTCGACTGCTTCTCTAAAAAATAAGGATACTTGCAAACATTAAATTCTTTGTAGTCCCTTGTCGAACCTAACTCGGCATTGATCTTTGCATCGATGGCTCCTCGTGTCACTGACTTCCACAATAATTATCAGTAGTTAATAAACGATTACACTGTTCCTTAACTATTGCGAACAAATAAGTAGAACTGTATCATATTCTCACACCTTTTAAGGCAAAGATGGCGGAAACGTTAAACTGCAGAGAGTTAGTGACAGTGCGAGGGGCAAATTATAAATAAAATAAGTTATTTTAATTATAAATAGAAAACTTTAAATTCGAAGAACCTTTGGCTGTAGAAACAACTACATTTACTGACATGCCGAACCACAAGTATACAAATCTAATTTTTATTATAAGCGTCAATTAAATCCAGAATGTATTGACGTTTTAATTACATTGATGCTAATTCTGTGTTTCTCTTGTTGCAGGAAAATATCTCGACTCCCGAACCCGCCGACATATCGGAGGACGATCATTACCCAAGTAAGCAAACCGTTTTGTTACCCATCTCCGTAGACCTTCTCGTTTCATATTTCAGCCAGGGAAGGTCTAACCTCACTTTCACGAGCATTACAAAAAATAATTATCCATAGCCTCTGGGCCATTATCGTTCAACGCGGTTTGAAATTCACTATTTGCCGTGTTCGACATTTCTTTTGTTCTCATTTTCCATGATTATTATACTAACTTTTTTATGTATTGATATTCTCTTCCTGCCAAAGCAGAACTTAACTTTCGCGAGCTGAAACATAAAAAGACAAACAAATCTGGCTGTAATTTGCATATTCTTCGCTTTACAAAAATTCGGCTGATCACAAACTGAAAGGAAACTTACAATTTTTGGTGTAGAAATTGCCTCTAGTATATACCATCGCTCTAAAAAATATATTTACAAGAAAAATATTCAAAATATTATTCTGCTGTAACAGAAAAAATTACACTTTGAATTTCGAGTTAGAATAAAAGTCATAATTTCATTGCAGTCATTTTTCTAGAGGAGGAATATAGAAATCTCGTTAAAGAAAGCTGATTGAATTTTTTGAACGTCAGTACGCTATGCAATACTTATGATTTTATTATCGTATATTTGACTTCGAAACGTGTTTAAATAGGTCGGCCGATTAGATTTCATTTCGTTTCAACTTCCAAACTCCACGCATTTCATCTTCGATATTACGAGAAGTTCTCGCGATCGACGTAAATGCAATACCGATCATTTTAAACAACGGGTGACTCAACATCGGGATTCCTGGATCGAAACTTCTTTCACACGCATGAATCATTGATCGAGATAAGTAGACTGCGAGTTTTATGCATTTATAACGGCCGCGAGTGTGCTAAATGCGATAAAATTCAGACGCCGAGGAGACGGAAGACATTGTTCGTTTGAATCCAACAGGAGATGCAAGTAGTTCGAATTGTTCGGGAAGATTACGTTTTCTTGTAAATCTGCAGTCTATCGATGGTTATCGAGTTTCCTTGCGCGTATAAAATGTATTCCGAAGAAAAAACTTCGCATTTCTATGTGCGAAATAATTAAAAATGTACCAACTCTTCTTGCACGATTTTAATTTCCAGTAAAAAGTTCAATCGCCTAATGTGTCTGTCTCTTACTCGCTGTTTCTACTTACACAGACTCTGACAGTTTCATAACATTGTGCCATTTCTATACATTTTAATTCTACCTATTCATTCATATCTTATTGCTGTGAGAAATAAAAAAGCCACGTCTTCCTGATTGTTTATAAATATTAACGCACAGAAAATTCATTGATAATAATTTATTGCTATAATTTTGAAAATTTATTCGAGAGTCTCGTACATGTTTAACCCTTTGCACTTGAAGCAATTCTACTACAAAATCGAAACATTATTTTTATCTATAATAGCTCCATTGTAGATCCTTAATTTCTTTTCGTTCATACCAAATTAATGATTCTGTAACTCGTATTTAAAACATTAACATTTTTATCAATTTCTCAACTGCAAACCTGTCGATGTAAAAGTTGTTTAAATAATAATATGGCAAGTTTTAGTGTTGCCTTAGGGGCGCCATTCAAATGCAAAGGGTTAATGTGTTTTTATGCATTAGGAATTACATAAATTAGAAAATTAAATAATTCCACGAAGCAGCGTTTCTTTTACGGTTTCGAATATTATTTGAAGAAAATGCAGAAATATGTACATAATTCATAATTTCACATCGGTATTGAAGTTAGTAGCAATTTTATTCTGCAGTTGATTTATGGATTCCTTTTTTACAAGAATTTAACCCTGCTCAATATTTTATCCAACACTTCATTCTAATTTTCTATCGTCATTTTTGTAAAATACCGTTTCTGTACTGTACGTTTGTTGAAATCTCCCACACGCTACCTGCTTACTGAGTACATAATATTCAATAATAGCGTTCGTTTATATTAAAAAATTTAGAAAATGTCTTAGAATAAAAATTTAAGGTAAACAATGAAAATTGTTGGTTCATTAACACGTTAAATGCTGTGTGAGTCCCTGGGGACTGACAATATCAAATTTACAATTTAATATGTTATATACAATTCGTATAATATTAAGAAATATTCACACTATTTTAACCCTTTGCACTCGACTTTACATCGCTATACTTGTATCAATGAAATTCGTAAAAACTTAATCGTTTCAAGGACGAGTAATAGTGAACAAATTTCGTATGCATAAGATGAAATATATCGCGTAGAATGAAAATATTCTAGGTCAGATGCCTTGGGGTTGGAATTAAAACAGCTTCGAGTGCAAAGGGTTAATTAATAGATTCGATCGAGACAGAAAAGTACGAATGGGGTAAGCGAGTCTTGTGCATAGTTTTATGTTTTCCGTTTAAAGTTTGTTATAGTTATAATCTAAGTGATCTCATTGGTGATCTACTTAAACGACACTTATATAAATATAAACGTACAGAGTACTCTCAATTTTAATTTTAATCAATACTTGAACAGTCTGAACATCTAACATATCGAGTACATAATAAATGAAGTGTAACCAAAAGCAGTTATTTAATGTAACACGTGAATTACTAGAAATGCAATATCCGATAAAGTTAAATAAAATGTGACCCGAAGAATTAAGCAAAATAGCTCCGCGTTCAACGTGTTAATAAGTGTCATTGACTTCAATGAAATCGTATCAATCGTAAAAACAGTTAACACAAACTTGCAACGAATGTGTTACATCATTTTATGTATGCACTGTCAACCAAAAGTTTCAAACGACTCTCTCGATGAAAATCGTGACCTGAATCAACGACGTCTGTTATTCCATTTGTTTCTATTTCGTTTCGTTATGTTATCAATTTATTTAAGAAACGAGAGGTCCAGCAATTCTGTCTAAAAACAGACACTTTCAGTTACAGTTTCGCTAACTAAGAATCGATACGCGATTCGAGATTACTGGCCAGCAATGTGCGCACAGAGTGACGAAATATTCGCGAAAAAAAGTGCGCGCAGCTTGTTAAATTGTTAGATTCAGCGCGTTGCAACGGAAACATCATTCTCCATTTTTAAATTTCGAGTAACAATTCCAGACAACTTTATGAAAACTTTAACGTCCAGTGCCTGCGTTCTGCAAAATTCTAATTGCAAATGAATTTTTCAAAACTGTATTTTGTATTGTCAAACGTTATCTCTCAAACATGGGACATTTTCTTAAATATTCAATAAACATTCCAGCAAGTTCTGAGGAATTTTTCGTGCACCGAAAATACTAATTTTTAAACTTTGGATAACAATTGAAAACAGCTTTATGAAAACTTTAACGTCCAGTGTCTGCGCTCTGCAAAATTCTGATTGCAAATGAATTTTTCAAGACTATATTTTTAATTATAAAACGTTCTCTTTTGAACGTGGACTACTATGGACTACATGGACTACAATGTACAATAAATATTCTATAAAGCTTTGAAAAAATTTTTGTATTGTTAACCTTTGAACGGCGGACACTTTTGACTATTCACGACAGGCATAGTTAGACCCATTCAGATCTTTCCCCATCAACCCTTTGCACTTCCAGCAATTTTAATTCCATTCTTTGACCTGGAATAATTCCATTGTACATGATTCGTTTCCTTTCATGCATACAAAGTTTATAACTATTATTTGCACGCTTCAATTTTTACCGATTATTAACATGCAAGCATAGTGGTGAGAAAGTTGTTTCAAATAATAATTTGCCAATTTTTAATGTCGTCTCAGAGGCGGTATCGGAGCGTTAAGGGTTAATTTTCTTTTTTTCAAATTTTTGTGTCCACTTCTCTGAGACGATTCTTAATTTCGTTATCTGACTTAATATAACTAAATAATTATTTAAATTTATTGTTAACGTCGCACTGGGATAAAATGGCCCTAACGCCCATCATCTGAGTCAACCCTTAGCAAAATTTTAGGCAAAAAGGGTTGTCTTGTCCATAGGGTTTATTAATTTTAAAAACTTAACAGTTTCGTCACAGCAGGCTATAAACAATTGAAATTATGTTTCGCAATAATAAAGTTTATTTTTAAACTATCTACGAATAACTCCAGATAATTTAACGCCTCAGTGGTTAGAATTCCTACAGTATTCAGTTCCAGTAATAGGAAATTTTACATATTCTAAAAATAGATCATTTGATGTCATCTAACAAGAACATAATTACACTATTCAGGATATCAAAGATAATTTTTATGAGACTCGTGTGAGAAATAATTCTTTGAGAATAATTTAACATCGTAATTTTGATTATTCGTCACTGTCCATGTTGAAGGGATGAACCTACCCTCAAAAGTAGGAGTTGAAAACACTGTTTTTTACATATTTTGCAAAGTGCCAGGCAAAGGAAGTAGAATTTTTTATGTTGCATATTTTCGAATAAAGAGTCCAATAACATAAGAAAATTTCAGGACAAGTAGCATGGTTGAATATTATTTAAAAAACTGTCAACATTTTTGCAATGTTCCTTGTTATATGATAATCCATTTATATGGAAATTCATATCTGTGATATATGAACCAAAATAGGAAATACGAGGTCTTGAAATTATTTTGTGTCGCACTATTTAGTAATAATTGGAAATATATTCGCAGGGTATATTGTATTTATGTGTATTTACAATTCTTTTCTGTCTTTTAACATTTCTGTCTTAAAATAAATATAGATAAAATGTTATAACAGTTGAATTTCTCAATTAAGTCAGCAGTTAAATGAAAATATTGGTATTATTAAAAATGTTAGTTGAAATATATTGATTAATACAGTGTAAATAACTGTAAAAGTATTAGAAGGATTTTTGAGTTCTGGTGTAGTCTTTTAAATTTATTAATACTATTAAAAGAAATACATTTTTATTCATATTATTTTCCTACAATTTAAGAAATTTTCATTTTGCATAAACATTCTCAACTTAATTATAACGTATATTTTGACAGCTGCAATCATAAGCCAATTTTAATTATTATTCAATTGGTTAAACAGATTTAATAGTTGTGTTTTAAAATCGTATTTTTAATTTCCAACCGTAAATTGCGTTGTCCCCTCTCCAATACATACGATACCTAACAAGAGGAAATACGTAACGATCATTTTTCAAAGAACTATCTCTCATGAAATTAACTCTTTCCACAAACTCAACACGTGCAACTCATTCACGTTCCTTCATAGCTCTAAATTATAACGATATCGCTTCTTGCAAACGACTCATTTTCGTCATCCAGGAAGCTATAGGGTGTAAACGATATGTTGGTGCAAGCTACGAAGAAGTGAATTAAGATGTCAAAAATAAGTCGAAAAAAGGATAATGCTTTCTCGTTTAAGGCTTCGTTTCCGAGAAAAATGGGCTTAAAGGCCCGTTGGATTCGCGTGCTTCAGTTTTGTAGTAAGTAGAACCGGTCAGCCATGAACAGACGCGCTAGCCGATTCCTATACGATAGCAAACATATTCGCTGAATATTCAAACTTGACTTTTTCGAAAAAGGAACGTTAAACACGAAAGTATTACTTTTTCTTTCCAACTTATTTTTTATAATTATTTAGAAGTTAGTCCTTTTCATTATATTTGACGACCCTGAAATATGCTGTCAAGGTCATCATTCTGAACACCTTTTCTCCAACAACGTTATCGTTGTTCGACTTTAGTTTTCGAAAAATTTGTAAAAAGCCTTAGCTTGCACGAAGTTTAATATTTTTAGTTTGCCATTATTGAGATTGCAAATATTTTTTCCTGAGAAACTATTCAACAAATTTATATTTTCTTTAATATTTTTAATATTAATATTTAATGTACAAAAGAATGATAGCACTAGAATTTTATAACATTGAGACTATATTTGAAGAGATTCAGAGGAGGGTTTCTAAATAATTTTGTTTTCATATAAAATTTACTAGTACTTCAAATGAATATTTAAATTTAATGAACGAAAGAGTAGTGGTATTAGAATTTTGCAATATTGTAACTACATTTAGAAATATTTAGAGAGGAATTTCTAAATAATTGGTTTTTATTTAAAATTTATTACTACTTCAAATGAAAACTTAAATTTCATGAACGAAAGTATAGTAGCATTAGAATTTGATAATATTGAAATTACATTTAGAAAGATTTAGAGGGAGATTTCTAAATAATTTGTTTTCATTTAAAATTTACTGGTATTTCAAATGAAAAGTTAAATTTAATGAACAAGAGAACAGTACCATTAGAATTTTATAATAAACAGATTATATTTAGAAAGATTTAAAAGAGTATGTCCAAACAATCATACCTATCTAAAATCTATTAGTATTTCAAGTGGAAATGTAAATTTAATGAATAAATCTGTTAACGATGATTGCACTACATATATCAACTAACATTTTTTCGAAAAAAATTTAGTTAAACTAAGATTGAAACTGTGTACATATAGGAATCTTCCAAAACACCATAATCGCGACAACTGTTATCACTCGTTACCAAATGTTTACGTACTTGACTTCTGTGATTAGTATATGATCAAATGCGGGCAAAAACGCGCATGCTTTACTTTGTTTCCCTCTTCTTTGATCAACCTCCGAGCGATACGGACGTGTGAGATTGTATATTGTGAACAGTGTGTATTCCGGCAGTATTATACAATTTGTTAAATGTTATTGTATGTAAACGCAACAATACACTTTATTCTGGGATGTGGCATTTAATATAATTTTTCATGAACTTGTCGAAACGTTAAGGCCTCACCGATTTGGAGTTGATTGGGGTTAGGTTCGCCAGGGGATGGCGAGGGCAGGGCGAACATTGCAAGCGTGGTCGACCCTCTCGCCATACTAATACCAACCAATTTCAACTATCATCTCTTTGGGCTCCTGTATATTTTAATTATAGTAACAGCTTGTCTCAGAATAAAGTCTTTTTGCAAAGTAAGTTTAGTAAGATATTTGCAAATATCTTGGCAACGAAAAGCGTGTAACAGTGACATTTATGGGGAAAAGGTTTTCAGAATGATGGAATCGATGACTTACTTTGGCGTCATAAAAATCGATGAGGAAGGTCAAAACTGCAAATTTCAAACTGAAAAATCAAGTACCACCTTAAGAAGCATTGTACTTAACTTAATCTTGGTGAACATCGATAATTGCCGTATAGTTATATTATTAGAACGTGAGATTGAATATAACGACTTTAATTCCAAATCAGTTGTGTAATTAATAATTACAAACAATTTTATTTTAGCGATTTCTTCGACAATTTCAGTCAGGCAATATATATAGGTTGACTAAAATAACAATAAAAAACATAATTACCTATGAATATCGTTAGAAATATAAAATGCCACTTTATTCATAGAACTAATTTCTATGTGGCAAAATTGATTTTTTCAAGGTTAATAATAAAGACTCCTCAATATAAATACAACACGTAATCTATAAATATAATATATAAATATAAAATTCACTGAAATGTATATTTTCTTCTGATATCATATGGTAACGAGGAGTAACGTAGACTGTCCTGCAGTTGAAACCTGTCCTATATTCAATATGTAGCATTTTCAATTTGAATATTTAAAAAGAAATGTAAATACTTGTAAAATTTTTCTATCGAATGTGATAGTCGACATTTAACCTTAACATTGCACCTACCAAGCATTAAAATTGGTTAGTTTATATTATCTTACAG
Source organism: Agapostemon virescens (assembly GCA_028453745.1). Lineage (NCBI taxonomy): Eukaryota > Metazoa > Arthropoda > Insecta > Hymenoptera > Halictidae > Agapostemon > Agapostemon virescens. The sequence goes on along the minus strand of CM052082.1, from coordinate 11,732,672 downwards.
AAATGATATAATTTATTTGTAAATAAACTTTTTCGCGACTTGAAACACGCACCGTCTAACGCTTACTATATTAGGTGTAAGGGAACGTTCTATCGTTTTGTGTTATGACAATTTTTAAAGTTCGTAAGTAATAGATGAGGACACATATTTAAACAACATTTGCGTCAATTTTGAGAGCATGTTCTCCACTGTATTCGACGTGGGAACTCAGTTTAGTAAACAGTTATTATTTAATTTTAATCAATTCCACAATGTGCGATTCGAAAAAGCATTCAAGGCACTGCATATTGTATGAGAGCCGTACAGAAAATATCGCTGTGCAACTAGCAAAAACTTTTGCGGTATTCTTGGCGTAGCCGGAGTAACTTGAATCACTCGTCGAAGATAATTAAAAAAATCTGAAGATGGTGATTTTTCATTGAAAGAGAAACCTAGATTACGGAGAGCATTTGATATTCATGACGATGTTTCAAGAACCATGATTGAGAGCAGACGTACATTAATATTTATTGATTATGAAAACGTGTTTGGAGTTGATCGAGCAACAGCATTGGACCACATAAATAAATGACTTTGAATTCGTAAGAAAAAAGACAACAGAACTTTCCCTTACACCTAATAGGCTTGGTCGAGTTGCTTTATGTCAGTCGGTAGCAAAAAGTACTGGAAAATGTCAAGCATTAACGTTACAACTGTCGAACGTGTCAAAATTACTGGCTTAAACTTTCCCGTTTCACCATTCTTCAAGTCAGAGAAACACTTTTGCGAAGCATGATTAAATTTACGCATTTACTCTCGCACTTGCTACAATACAGTACGGCCAAACTTTCGATAAACGCACACGCGCTCGTTTTACTTTTACATGTCATTACACATCATAGATCTCATTTTACGCGGTACATTTTCACATAAGTAATTATTATACATATTTCTAATACTTCTTCTTTTCTAATATTTCGAGTACCTTCTACGTTAGGCTACTTTTTAAACAAATTTATTTGTACGTCAGTTTTAACACGATATTCATTTAATTAAACGAAATAAGACTCGAGTGTATAATTAAGCTATTTACGCATGCACGATCGTTCTTACATTATTTACCATTGGAATTACCACGAAGACAATAATTATCTAGACAACTATTGAACTCGCTTGTACATTAATACCGAATCGAATTCTCAACCACTTTCTACATAAGTTCTTTAGCTATTATAGACAGATGAAAGTAATTTACATACAATAGGAATTATGTATTTGTATAATTTATTTATATGTGAATATTCGAACAATATAATATCTAGTATAGTACACTTTTTATGAGAACTTAACATGCCATTCCAAATTGAATAGATTTCCCTTCAGCAACACCTTGCAGATAAATTCTTTACATAATAAATATTCTCTCGTTTCACTATGTAAGGACAATTTTACAATCGCTGTGGAATAGAATTATCTAGATTTTTACTCACTTAACATGCTCTTTAACCCATCGACTACGATATCGGAGTTGAGTCTGATCAATTTTAATAAATATCTATTATTTCCAACATTTTTCGTTAATATTTGCCAAAGATAATTTATTCCCCACAAAATGGACAGAACACTCTCTTACACCTAATAGAAGGTAGACTAAACACTCGTCTGTCCTAGATCCGATGAATTCGCGAAGTTTATCGTTTCCATTGGAACGAGCTGTAAAAACCAATTAAAACAGCGTTCGGCGTTCATTAGCCGGCTAGCAAACAGTGGATCGAATTCGTGTCGCGCCCTGGCGTTCCAGTCGTCGCGCAATTTGGTGTTCGTTGTCCTTTGGATGGGGTCAGGTCGGGGCCGTTTCGGGAATCTGACCCAAATCCAATGGCGACGTCGTGTTTCTGCATTATTGAACCGGCTGAATGATTTAGATGTCACGCCGCTCCCGTCACCCGTCAACTTTATCCGGTTGCTAATAAATCTCTCTCTCTCTCTCTCTTTCTCTCTCTCGCTCCCTCTCTCGCTCTCTCTCTCTCTCTTTCTCTCTCGCTCTCTGTTTCTCCCGCTTTCGTTCTACCACGAACAGAGTGCTCTTCTACGTGTCACTGCTAATTCTCCCGCTCGAACGAGTCAACGCAGCAACCGGAGGGAAATCTGGAGAGCGACGGGACACTTAACCGATCGTGGCTGTGAGCTTCACGATGGGGTGGGTATCGATCAACGGGGCCCAACCACGACTTACTTCGGTCAGGTGTTAGTTTTCCTTGATTTCTGTCGATCCGTCTCACCCGGGAGCGACTACCGCGACATTCTAGGACAGTCGTTCCACGACGAGGCGATTAGAATTAACTCTTTCCCATGGATACTTTAACCCCTTGACTACGGCAAACTTTGAGACACACCGGCCGTACCATACGGTAGGAATTCAGTTATGACATGCGCCAAAAAAAGGCAAAATTTTTGGTAGTCGTATTTTAATTTTAATTTTGGTATTTTTAATTGGTATTATTAATTAATTTTGGTATTAATTTATTATTATTTATTTATTGTTATTATTTATTAACCCTTTGCACACCAAGCAATGTTAATTCTTAAATCGAAATATTTTTTAGGAGCTAGAATAATTCCGTTATACATGGTTCATTCCCTTTCGTGTATATCAATTTTATTACTATTGCTAGTTCCTGCAGAATCTTCAACTTTCATCGATTTTTTAAATGCAAACATAGTAATGTAGACATTGTTTTGAATAGTAGTATGACAATTTTTAGTGTCGCCTCAGAGGCGCCATTGGAGTGCTAAGGGTTAATTTTGGTATTTTTAATTTTATTTCAATTATAATTGATATTTTTAATTTTGGTAATTTTGGTATAATCAAACAACTGAATTTCATTATCCGTCACACATTGCAGTGCTGTATCATTTACACGTAATTCGCGTTGAACTCTGCCGTACAGAGAAACAGTCCCGCGCAAAATTCAGCCGTGCCTAAGAGGTTAAAGTGTTGCTCATAGTGGAGATTTCATCGCTTTATGGCGATAAGAATGTGTCAATGTTTCGGGTCGGGTTCTGCCAGGTGTCTACATTTAGTTACATTAAAAACAAATCTAACTAAGAACAAATGTCTTTTATATATTTCCTTTAACGCTTTGACTGCCATGTCACCCATATATGGGTGACAGAATTGTTTGTCCATGTTTAAAAATAAATTTGTACATTAATATATTCGTTGCGCTAAATTTAGTTAAGATCTGGAGAATAGTAGAAGGTTGAAGGATAACTTTGTGTCATATATTTTAAATTTTCCATTGTTGCTTGGTTCATTAAATTACTTTAATTTTGTAGGATTTTTGAGATTGTTGGTTGGCCAGTTAAAATGTTAAACTGAAATGAAATGCTACTTTTCGCGCACGACATCAGTGACTGAAAGTAGAAGAGTGCCAGAAGGTAAATTCATCGAAGTACGCAATCGCGCAATTGGCGGCTCATTCGTAGACAGCGACCATAAAGGCGACCTGGGCGCTATCCGCGTTACGAATGACCGATGTATTTATTAACATGCACCGACACTTCAACCTCGTAATCTCGTTACCGCGGCCTCTTACATAAAAGAGCGAGATGCACTCGCGCCTTCTGCGCGATGACGTTGCCTCGCGGTTCCGAGAAACCACTGATTAATCAGCCGAGGATCTTCGCGCCGCCATTGCGTCCCCCTTCGAATTGATTTCGCAGCTTTTTGATCTGACGATTTCGTTATTTGTGCGGCCGCGACTGCCCACGGTTCATCGCGGAAAACCAAATCAAATCGTAGCAATATGCCACGCGGTAATAATTTTGGAATTGTTTAAGGGCCATGATTAGTGACTGAAAACTTTTTAATGGATCGCTGATAGTCATTTTTATTACGAATCAATGGGGCAGGCTCAGCAACGTTTAAATTTAATAATTAATAATTTTAATAATTTATAAATAATTTTGTTACGAATTACTACGTAAAAGCAGTTCTTCAAGCTCCATTTTGTTACAGCGCAATTATTGAGAGTCGTATTAATAGGCTTGCGGTCGGTAAAGTGTTAAGGGGGTATTCTGGTTCTCCATTTTTAAAAGGTCGACCTTCTCAGCTGCTTGTATCTAATAATCTACAATTATTTTTCAAACATGGATAATTTTCTTAAATATTCAATAAATATTCTAGCAAGCTCTGAAGAATTTTTCGAGCACCGGAAGTACTAATCTCCATTTTCAAATTTCGAGTAACAACTTTAAACACCTTTATGCAAACTTTAATGTCTAGTACTTACATTCTGTAAAATTCTGATTGCCAATGAATTTCTTAAAACTGTATTTTATATTGTCAAACGTTATCTCGCAAATATGGATTATTATCTGCAATTTTTAATAAATATTCCAGCAGGTTTTAAAGACCTTCTCGAGTTGTTAACGTTTGAACGTCGGATACGTTTCATAGTATTTACGACAATCATAGTTAGGACCATTCAGATCTCCTGTTAATTTTCATTTTTTGTATTTTTGTATCTACTTCTTTGAGATTACTGTTAAATTTGTTGTTGACACCGCGCTGGGTCAAAATGGACCTATCGTTTGCCATCTGAGAGTTGAATGAGTTAAAAGTAAATGGGATACGTGTCTGAGGCTGCTGTACAGAGATTCTAACAGATCATTTCAAAAAATGGTAAATGCCTTGATAATTCGTTGCACTAAATTTCCAAATCCATATTTATCATCACGATTTCAAAGTAGTAAATATTAGTTTTAAAAAACGACATTTTAAACTAACATTTTGTCTGCCAATTAAGGACAAATTTTTATAATGATCTACGATATACAAGAAAGACAAAAATCATTTTATTTTGGTGTGGTAGTGTCAGTATTAATATTCGGTATAGAAACCACAACAGTTTTCTTGCACAAAATGTTATATATAAATTGGCCAAATTGTTATAAAAAGTAAATACAGCTTAAATAAATGTTTAAAACTGTTACTAAAAAATCATTCATACTTTCGCAAAGAAAAACGGAACGAAATAAATTGAATTTGTTAAACCAATGAAAATACGTTACCAATGTTACAATATTATTCAATATTATTCTATCGATATTTTTATTAGTATTAAAAGTTAAATATTAACGGTGTCGTTTATTTTCACCCAAATGTGGAGTACAAATTGGTTCGTACGTACGGTTCCTGAAGATGTGGAAATTTCGCAACGTGAAGGAGAAGGTTTGCAGTGAAGGGTTAAATTCGTAGATTACTTTACGTAATTGAGCTTCGAGTTTTCTTCTCTACTACACAATATATTGCTGTTACTACTTTCCCAATGGTGTATAGTATTCGCAAATTGAAGGGTTAGAATGTTCTCTATCAAGATGAATGGGTGGCAGTACGGATGATTCGTGCCAACTAAACTGATTTCTTCGTTAAGCTCGGCCGCGCCACGATTTCCCTACCAGGAAAAAACAAGAGGGTCTTTACTCGCACTAGACGAAACGAGATCGATGATCGAGTGCGTGCACAATGGGGATGGGGGTCGTACCCATTGGGCATGAGGTTTTAATTGACACTCGACGAACTCGCTGTCGCACTTGTGCGCCATGTTTACCACGCCCCTGAGCTGCTTCATTTATGCAACACTTTCCACCTCTCCATTTTTATCGCTGCTCCCGCAGAAGAAACGGTGTTGGCAAGGTGTTTGTACGTATAGTAACGAGCTATAGAACTCCATGGCGGATTTGCTATAGACAAGGTATACAACAGGGGAAGTACTAACTATGAGAATAGGCAAAATCATTGCGTAGAGTTTTATCGATCGAAGTTTGAAAACTTTCTGAAACAACTTAAAATGATGTATTTCTTTTAATATGTTATACAAGTTTCAACTCATTGTGTTTTGATTAGTATTATCGTACTTCTTGAAGTTCTAAACTTGTTGAGGTATTGACTATGTGAATAGGCAGAATCATTGCACACATTTTTATCGATCGATGTTTGAAAACATTCTGAAACAACTTAAAATGATGTATTTCTTTTAATATGTTATACAAGTTTCAACTCATTGTGTTTTGATTAGTATTATCGTACTTCTTGAAGTTCTAAACTTGTTGAGGTATTGACTATGTGAATAGGCAGAATCATTGCCCACATTTTTATCGATCGATGTTTGAAAACATCCTGAAACAACTTAAAATGATGTATTTCTTTTAATATGTTATACAAGTTTCAACTCATTGTGTTTTGATTAGTATTATCGTACTTCTTGAAGTTCTAAACTTGTTGAGGTATTGACTATGTGAATAGGCAGAATCATTGCCCACATTTTTATCGATCGATGTTTGAAAACAT
>CM052082.1:11677803-11726328 GCA_028453745.1 Agapostemon virescens | reverse complement strand
TCTGAAACAACTTAAAATGAAGTATTTCTTTTAATTTGTTATACAATTCTTAACTCATTATGTTTTGATTAGTATTATCGTACTTCTTGAAGTTCTAAACCTGACGAGGTATTGACTATGTGAATAGGCAGAATCATTGCCCACATTTTTATCGATCGAAGTTTTAAAACTTTCTGAAACAACTTAAAATGAAGTATTTCTTTTAATAAGTTGTAGATCTTTCAATTTATTGTTTGTCGTTATTATTAACGTACAGTTTGAAGTTCGAAATGATAGTGAAGAAGTGGAGACAGTGAAGAATAGGATAGCATTTTTCTAGAACTGTTTGTTAAACGTTAACTTTGGAACTATTGAGCATTTAACAACGTAACCGATATATAGGGTGATCAATAACTGGTGGTACAACAAAAAAAGGTGATTTCAAATAGAAAAATAAATTACAAATGTGAAATAATATTTTATTTATGTAAAACTTCGTGTTCGAGAACATCAGGTTTGACAATTGGCCAAACATGCGTGCTATTAAATAGAAATCGGTTTTACTCACAGTTGCTAACTAATTTAAGGGCGCGAACTTGATGGATATTCAAAATCGATTATCTCGAAAAGATAGTATCGCATGGAAAAATATTATTCTACTCTTTCGACTTATTTTTCTATGCAAAATCATCTCCTCCTTCTGTAGTACTACCCATTGGCGATCACCTTGTGTATTGCACTTTAATAATGTCCTAATTAGATTTATTCAAATTTCGTTTAATTTTTATTTTAATACGCGTTCAAAAGAAATTTATGAAAAATTTATCGTACCGATATTTTTGTAACTTCAATATTCAAACGAGAGAAAATTTGAAAAGAATTTAAAAAAAAATTTCGTACTATTATTTATAAATCATTTATTTAAACATTAAATAAACAATAGCAAGTTAACAAAAGGTTTACGGAGCTCTAAGAGCTACAGTTTAACATTATTGAAAACAATAACGAGATTTTGTATATCCAAAATTTTAACCCTTTTCTTTTAATAGTTTACATCCAAAAAAATGAATCTGTTGATCCATTCCTCGTGGGTCCATCTTTACAATTTCAATAATCACAAATAAAAAGTATGCGGACGCATCAAAGTGACGTGTTCAGTAAACCTAATGTAAACCCCTTGCCATATTATTTTCTTTGAAACTAAAATTATTATAACACCTTCATTACTAAAAATGTTGCAGAATAGAAAAGACAATTTATAGTTTTTATACTATTACAGTTACGTCAATGCTTAAATATTGTTTACGAAGGAATAAAATTTGATGTCGTCTTAAAAGCAAAGTATATATAGAAAGTATATATTGTGTGTATATATATATTTAGTAAGTATATTTAAATATATGTATCTAATAGATATATTTAAATATACATATTCAAAGAACATATATATTTAAATATTTATATTTAAAGAACATATATATTTAAATATATATATATATATTTAAAGAACACATATATTTAAATATATATATATATTTAAATAACATATATATTTAAATATATGTATTTGAAGAACGTACATATTTAAATATGTATATTTAAATGCATAATTTAAAAAACATATATATATATATATACTTTCATTTGTTTCAAATTTTCACCCCGAGTCAGACTCGTCAAGGAATTGAACGAAAGTTAGTAGGTTCATCTCGAAATTATTTTATCATAGCAATCGATCGTTTCAGATTTGTATATGAATTGCTGAAGAACGTATATGTAACAGAAAATTATACAGTGCGTATATCTGCGAAGTGGCGACAAAGAAATATGATATCACGAATTGTAGTATAATTACGGAATGGCATCTTTATTCATGTCTGACTTTGAATACTGAATCCCCTTGTTCCCAGTGATTAAGTGATTCTTGCCGCTGATAGCTCGCCGCCATGTGGCCGAGCGGTAAGAATCAATTAGCACAGTTTATCGGGGAAATCTGTTACACGCATTTGAATTGCAGGTCTTGTCGATCATTTGACACTTTATATTTGCCTCGATGTAAGATACCGTGACACGTTGTCTGCGTGGATAGAGAACGGAATGATAATAATTAACAAAGTCATTGTACCAACGAAAATCGTTAGGTCGCGATTCTTAACGGGATCGATTTAATGGCGCTACATTTTCGCACGATTGGCCTCGAGAATTCAACCTATACCAATGAATTTCGATAGTTCGACCTGTTGAATGTGGACCGTTCGAAGACGGGAACGTTCATCGATCGAACGCGTTGTCATTGCTGTCAATAAAATAGTTTCTAAGAAGACTCGACTTTGCTGCTGTTTTTATTTTTAACCGATGGTCGTTACTGTCATTGATTTGCATAGAAAGTCTGCTTATTTGCGTTACATTTCACTGAACTATAAATAAAATTCACGCGTTCGCTACCAGTTGCACGTACAATCGATTCATAATGCATTCGCGTGCTCCGTTTCTCCAGAAATTTTTCATATTTGAACTGTTATAATTTTGCTGAAAGCAATACCGGAGTAATAAATTTAGGCGTCTTTTAAAACTCGAAGCCTCTACTTTCGCTAGCTGTAATTAATTTTTTTCTAGGATATCTGTGGACGATATAGTAGAAGGAGATCTCAGGACATGCGTTATGGTTGAAATTATGAAAAATTTGATCGTCTGTAAAAGTATTATAAAATTTTGTTTCTGGATGAATAATTATAGATTGCTTACAGATCATTTAATGTAACATCTTTTACTGCTTTATACTACCTTTTCACGGTGCTGCCTTATATTATTGTAAAGATGGCAGGACGTTTTCTATTCATAGCTCGATAAATGGTTTAGAAAAATCGTAAATCAAAATTTAGGCATGCGTTGTAAAGGGAAATCTTTGATATTTATATTTACAGTAGTTGCAGTCACGAGAAAGTTCAATTCGTAATTTTGTTGAACAAGAAAATTGTCTTCTGTTTCTCAATCCTTGAACTGTGAAGCAATATCTTGAAAGTAGATAATTGATTGCGAAAATAGAAGTTTCAAGCTTTATCACTTCTTCGAAACGAAATCATTATAGTTTAAATGTTGACAAATTTCCGTGACGAGTTAATCTAGACTTACTTTTTAGATATATTGTATTTGTGAGAATCGCGATTTCCTATTTTGTATAGAGGAAATTAAATTACGTTTATGTAGGTATTTATTTATAATAATAAGATGACGAATGAAGAACTTTGTAGGACCATATTCTTTAATATTTTATCCGATTTTGTTTTTAATATATTTTAATATTTATAGAATATATATTTGTGGAATGTGGTAACTATGAAGATTATGGCTAACACAAATGCTGGTAGCGAACGCGTCAATTTACAATCAAGTTTTATTTTATTTCTCTAACTAACTTCAACAAGTTGGAAAATTATAATCAATTCCTTGTTGATATCGAGCACTGCCCAATATATTCCACTTCTATAGAATTCAGAAATTAATACCAATTCGTTATAATTTCATGAAGTTAGACTCAATTCATAATAACGTACCCAAGGAAATTTCATTCGTGCCGGCACAATATAACCAGTAAACAATAGATTCATCGATGTTAAAAAATGTTAAAATTATTCATAGTCGCTAATATTAAGGAATTTACAGAATATAAATATAGCTAGAATGTTTATTCATAAACAAACTGTAAAATTAAGCGAATATTACTTTCGTAGTCACGTCTACTTTAATTTCTTATTTTAACACATTACTGACCGGCGATTATTGCACAATTTTTCAAAGTCCATCGTCCGTGGCTAATCTTTTTAATCATTAAATCATAACGCTAATTTCGATTGCAAACCAACAAATGATCCCCAGCAACGTCATGTAACAATTCAGTTCGAGATTACAATGTACAAGAGCGATTCCTAAGTTTCATTTACTAAAAACCTTATTCATAAGGCTTGCGGTCGGTAAAGTGTTAATATGCAACCGTAGACGACAGAGCGAAGTAAAGGTCAATAAAGAGACTATAGAATCCATCGTCAGTCAAAACCTTCATTTCACCAGTTTTTGTTCACACCATCGCATTTCATTCATGTGTTCACCGGACAAACATTAATTCGGATGAAATTCAATTCCAATGCTTTCCCCGATTTCGCCGATCATTAGAGTACGTCAACACGATTACAAGTTGCTCTTTACTTTCGCGAACAATATTCCTATGAAATTCGCAAAGACAGACAAGTAAATCCCCCCGCAGTGCGAACACTCGATCACTCACACTTCACTCGTTTCACACTCTCGAGACAACCATACCCGCCGTCACGCGAATTCCAGGTGTCTCCCTAGCTTCACGTCCCCGCAAAAAAGAATTCGCCTCGAAATTCTCGAGCCACACTCCCCCCGTCCGTCCGGTAATAGAAAGACCGAAAGGGGTAAAAGAGAACCGGATAACATCAGCGTAATTACCGGGTAAACCGAACAAACAATTGCATTACGAGTATCTCTGTGTCGGACTGTTGTCTCGTAGTAGCACCAGTTGAACAGAATCGAAACCACACCAGGTCCGAATCGAAGAAGTCCCATTTCCCGTTAGAAACCATTGCAAGTCGCATACCAACCACTATCACCACCACCACCACCACCACCACCACTACCACCATATATTTTATCACTTGTAAACCACACGACCGAGCTTTCGAAGCTCGGGCTAGCCTTTCTCCCCCCAAAGTCCATTCGGCACCATTCACCGTGTGGATTAATAATCATGCCCTGAGACCAATTGGCACTTTTAATTTCGGCAGGCGCGCTCATGAAAGACGCGGATAAGCTGAAGCTGATGCTGCTCGCGTGGAATTATAATCTTCAACAGCAGGCTCAGGCTCAGGCTCAGGCCCAGGCTCAGGCTCAGGCCCAGGTACAGGCGCAGGCCGCCAACGCGGCCCTCTCGCCAAATAACTCCTCGACAACCACGGCCACCACCGTTGGCACACCTGTCACCAGTCAATCGGCTATTTCCACGGCAAACAACACCATTAACAACTCCACACTTACAGGTAACGCCTTATTTCATCGACCGAATCGACAGCGACCGAACGAATTTCCGCTCGAGCCGCGGGTTTTTAACGCGTATACCAACCGGGTTTCTTAATTGCCACCTCCGGGAGGGTTTGCTTTAACTGATTGGTTGCGCTCTCGATACACGGGGATATCGTGTCAGTTGTTGTTTTCTTTTTTTCTCTACTTTTCTTTTCTGTTCGGTTTCGTCAGGGTCCGAGAGATAACGATTACCCTAGATATTTCTTGATTATTGCTCGACCTATTGCCGTGCGATTTTGTTCACAGCTGCGGTTGCTTTTTGTCCTCTTTAACCCTTTTAGATGCCGGGCGAAAAAGAGACGCCTATGCGAAGATCACTGGAGGAATTTCACGATTTTAATAGGGTTTGGAAAAAGGCTTTACATAATTAAAAAAGCAGTGTATTAACCGTTTGAGTTCTAGGGGGAATTGAAAAAAACACTGTCGTTATGAAGCTATATTTTCTTCAACCCTTTGCCATATTATGACGAGGCAGACTCGCGATGAAGATTTTAAACTGTCTTCTTTTCTTCTATTCTTTTCAAATTTTTGTTCTTTTTTAATTAATATTTCTATAACATTTAATATTTCTAAACACATAATAGCTTTAGTTGTAAAGAAAATGATATGGCAAGGGGTTAATGTTTCACTGTTGGCAACAGAAAAATAAGTCACTGAGATACTTATGTGGAAAATGATTTAATCAATCCTTTTAGTCAAGCATAAGGAGTAATAGAGATCGCACAAGATCTGAATAAATGTAGTTAATATAAAACGAAACTTTTCAGTCATTTCTAGTTTAGCTTGCTATGTTTAGTATCAATTTCATAGACGATAGGGAGCATTTATATGTCATGTTGCTAAATTTTCTATAATACTTAAACATTGACAAAATAAGAATAAGATTTTATTTCTATTTAAAGCACATTGATAATAATTACTGATTCTGTTTGCAAACGTTATCATGTGTGGTTCGATATTATATGTCTTGAAACTAGAACAATTATAAAAATCTAAATAATTGTTTTTTGCTATATTTATAACGTGATATACGAGTTCCTTTTAACAATTCATAGATGTATACTTCAGTTGGCTCTGTGTTTTATTATTTCTTGAACATTATCACGATTTATGAGTAGTCATTTTTTTTTAAAGCATAGAAATTGTATGCTTAAATAAAAAATAGAAAAAAGTGTTTAGAGTACAATAATTTTTAACACATTATTTTCATTAAAATTACTATTAACACCTAAAGTTGGTAATCTGGAAAATTATATGATAATTATCACTGCAGATTGAACTCAATCAAATCAATTCAAATGTTCTCTTTAAATATTCATGTTTAAATGACTTACGTAGAATTTTACAAATTACCACACGATTGAAAAGTTTCGATTTGAAAAAGCTTTGGTTACGCACAATTTTAGGTTACGAAAAATTTATTTTAGTTACTCCCAACGATAAGGAAAAAAAGAAAGTGTATTTCGGATATGTAAAACAGTATCTACAAAATATTGTTCTGTATTTGACTAAGTCATTTTTCACATGCGTACCAACACAGTAATCTTGTCAGTGATACATCTAAATTGCAAATTGAATGTATTTATGACAAAAATGAATGTTTGAAATTTCAACGAATGAAAAGATTTTAAAAAATTAAAGAATGTCGATGCATCGTCTTGCTCGTCTTATTGAAATCACTGAAACAAGAATGAAATACCTAATTGACGAACAAATCATTTTTATTTTATAATATAAATTACAAAGCTGAGAATTTGGTTGACCAGATGAAATTTTCTCGTCATTTATAATGGTAATTTGCAATTAACACTAGAACTACTAAACCTGTCAAAATGAGTGCTCCCTACTTATTTCTTTTGCAATTTTTGAAGTTATAAAAATGTTTTCATTAATAATTTTCATTAATAATACAACAAAAATGCAATCTTGTTATTATCACAAAGCAGTGTATATCGTTAGATTTATTGTTCGGTAGTTCTAGTGTTAAAATCGTTTCGATAACAAAAATATTTCGTATCCTATTTTTATTTTGGTTACAATAATTATGGTCCTCGGGGTTTCGTTTTTCTTTTCGTTTTCAACCACGCGAAGGATGTTTGCGTATTTTATATTTATCGTTTGCTAGCATGAGTAAAAGAGTTCTTAGTTTCTCTTCCTCTTTGATCATGTTGGTTTGCCATTAGTAACTGTTTCGTTCCGATTTTTTCGTTCATATTAGACGCTATCATGTTTAATTGTTTCTTTTTATATGCTTATTGCATTTGCTGAGGGTTGATTCGTGTTTCCGTAGGAAGTAATGGACGTGAAAGGTAATATGAGATTTACGATTGTTTCAAAGCTATGCGTACACGAAGAGAATTTTAGTTTTCTGTGTGAGTTAGCTTGAAATGTGCATTAATTTTATTGCGTTCAATTATAGTACACTTGAATCCCTAACGGTTGTAAAGAAGACACGGTTAGATGGAGATATGTGTCTAACAGATTCCCGTAAAACGTATAATAATATAAATCGTAATTATATATTTGTAAAATGTAATTACACGTTCGTTTCAGAGTACGAATTAATGCAATTTCGAACAATAATGTAATCCTTTGGGTTTATGCTACATCTGTAATTATAATAACAACTTTTTACGTGCATTTACAGTAGCAACGTTCCAATTACGTGTAATTCACTTAACATAGCAGAGACACAAATTAAAAGTGGATTTTATTACTTTTTAACAATTCTCATAAACTTTCAGTTTATAACGGTAACAATTGCTTCCTTCAGGGAATATCTCGAATTAATTTTTTCGATCTATATAAAATACAGGAAGTAGAGGGTTCTATTTAAAAAATACAAGACGATTCTCTCTGTTCTATGAGAAAATGTGATCTCACATTATTCGACATGAATGTTTTAGATTCTTCGTGCCAGTGAATTTTTGTTCGACCTAGTTCGTTAAAATTTTAAAAACAGCTCAAATATTATGGAGACCGATTCGTGGATTAACCTGTACATGTAGTAATATTTTTAACTAGTTTAACTGTACCTAATTTTAAGCAGAAGAAAAATAGAACATACAGAGACACAATTAATTTATACTATCTTTCAATGAAAATGGCTTTTCGATTTTTCTTACAAAAATTTTATTGTAACATTGTTAAATTCTGTATTGTAATATTTCTAGTTCCTCTGAAGATTATTCAATTAGTTCTTTCAACAAGCAGTAATCAATAAATAAAAAAATAAAATTATTTAAAAATGTAGTTATACTTTTCGGTTCGAAGCATTTCGTTTCAGCAATCTGTAAACGTCACTTTAATAATTCTTTAATAATCATAAACTAGAAGAATTTGATGTAAACATTTTTTTTTTTAAATCTACTATAATAAACAGAAGATAAGCAACATAGTACATTTTTCTAATAATTCCAACGTGTTCTTCAATTTTTCTAATGTCTCTGAACTCCTTCGGATATCATCTACTTACTTTTGCAATAAAATTCACATCTGTCTCGTACAATTGATTTAGACAATTTTTATTTTGCACACAGATCCGCAAAGCGCTAAATATTGATATTGACAAGATTTATTTTCACAAAGAGTACCGACATTAACACTAGAACTACCGAAACAGTCGAAATGACTGGTTCGTAATTTTTTCATTCACAATTCCAGAAATTATAAAAATATCTTCATTGAAATAAACATTGTAGTAAAAATGAGACAAGATCTGAATAGATGCAGTCTTGTCATTATTACCAGACAATATACATCGGTCGCGTTTATTACTCGGTAGTTCTAGTGTTAAAAGGATTTATTTTGCACAAAGATCCGCAGTTTGCTAATACTGTCATTGACAACTTTTTATCAAGAATTTTTTGTTAAATTGTGCGTGCGTCTTGCATCGTATTTAAACGGAAAGGAGACACATTGTGATATAATTTTATGGAACCATTTTCGTGGTTGTTCGTAAAAATTGTACCGAAACTTTGCTAAATTGTTCGATCCGTGCCGGTGTGCGACGGACGCGCGCGAACGTGGAGACTTCAATGCTCAACTTTCGCGTCCTTCCCCGACGACGAGTGAATTGCAGGTTTCGCGGGGCCAAGGTGTACCGGGTATTTAGCTCGCGCGAGTTTTGTCGTCGCGCTCGACGTGACTAATGGACTGTCGGCTTGTGACGTGCCGCGTAGGAAATTCAGAGTACGCCTTCTTTGGCCCTCGGAACCGAGGCGAACACCGAGCCGATTCGGTGACACGGTCGTTGCGTTCGTTTGCCGGTGTTAATCGCGACCGATTAACAAGGCATCGTGTTCCATCTCGCACGGACGGATCTAACCGACCACCTTCACAGTTTATCCGATCTTCTTAGTTTTTTTTTAAGGAATTCGACGCATCTTTGTCTGTTCTCCTTTTCATAATTTGTTTTCTGAGAGATCTTCAATTACGATTTTTAGAAACGTGTTTTAGATGAACGAAATGTGCGGAAGATTCTGACGAATTTGATTTCATCCTCGAAGGACAATTATCGCCATTAGAATCTTTCTAGAAAATAAAGTAGTTCCTTCTCTGAAAATACCTTGACCCACCATTTTTTAGAATGAGAATTCTAATAAATTTGATTTAATTCTCGGAAGATTAGTATCATTCGGATTTTTATACAAAATAAAATAATACTTTCTTTTCTGGAAAGACTTCGAATTGCCATTTTTAGAAACGTGTTTCGAGCGAGAGAAACATGCGCAGAATTTTGCTTAAATTAATTTAAACCTCTGAAGACGATAGTCGTTAAAATTTTTATACGAAATAAAAATTCTTAGGTCTAGTATGCGAAAGAGAAGATCACTAAATATGCACTTCTCCGTTCAATAATTTTAAACTCTTGCCTTATAATATCATGTCGGACTCGTGACGTAGATTCTATGATGTCATTCTAAATTTTCATTTCCTGTTAACAATTACTGCAACCATAAAGTAAATCATAGCGCAAAGGGTTAATAACTTGAAAGATAATACGAGTATTCTTAAATTTTTCTAAAGTCTTTACGTATTTATTCTCACCCGAAAAATATGTTCACAAAATTGATTTCTATATATTAGGTGAACCGTAAAATAATGTCGTTTCTGCGCATATCAATATTCGTTTATCATTTATCAGCTGAATGTGTACTTCAAAGTACACAAAAAGACAAAATGTAAAAGAACATTACTTTCTGGTCGACCTAATACCTTTAAATTAATCGTAAAAATTCTGAACAAGTATATATTTTTTAAATTCTATCTCAGAAATTGTTGCCAGTTGATATTCACCGGACTGTCCCCCCAGAAAATCTGAAATATTCAAACCTCCCGAGAATTCCAACAGCGTTCATATCGCAGGAGACACCTGGATCAGCGTAGGTCCTGTTTTTCCCAGCAGCGTGCAGCTCCGAAAGTGGTTCAGTTAGGCGAGGTTGCGGAAGGATAATTCACCGTTGCCCTCTGTCCCCTCTTACCACCTATCTTCCTTAGTGGCAGCTATTCGAAACTGGTTTCGCAGCGGGCTTCTACATCTCAGACGTGGTCATTGCGTAATGAACCAGCCGGCGGAGACGCGATGGTACGCGTACAACCAGATCGTCCTGTCCCTCCTACTTCATCTTCCTTGCTCCTTCTTCATAACCCCCCGTAGCCCCCCGTAATCCCCGTTCGTAGCCCCCGAGGCAACGGCGATGACCAGCAAGGATTTCGCGAATGATGCGGGACTCCCCGTTCTCCTGTTCCCGGACGGAACGTTTCGCAAATCGATTTCGCGATAAACGCGCGTCCGCCGGTTTACGATCGCGGCAGAAATTTGCCGGGAAAATGGCGGACCATATTTCTTGCTAGTTTACTGGTGTTCCGCTTCGTTTTAGCGGCCTGTCTTTCCCTCCGGTTTAAAGCCGCGACCGCGGCAGCCCGTTAATTGAAACGTTCAACGACTGGCCGTCTTCGAGGGTTCGCTTTTTTCAGGAACGTTTTTCCATTCCTGTTTGTTTCACTCGACGCGCGGGCACCTGAATCCGATAAAAACGTTTCTTTTCGATAGTCCACTGTTGCTATAGAATTTTTTAAACACAGCCTGATGGACCGGAATAGCGCGTTTCGCCGAGTTTATTCATTCCGGATTAGCGAACTTTCCGTCTTGCCTTTTCGGTGTGAGATATGCATGTGTCGTATACTTCGGAATAGACTATTGCAGAGCTTATCCTTTCATAAATTTAAATATGTTGTCTAAACTGCAAATTTCAAAATGGAAAATCAAGTACCACCTTAAGAAGCATTGTTCTTAAATTTATCTTGGTGAAAATCGGTAATTTCCCACTAGTTCTGTATAGTTATATTATTAGAACGTGAGTTCGAATATAACGACTTTAATTCCAAATCAGTTGTGTAATCAATAATTACAAACAATTTTATTTTAGTTGACTAAAATAACAATAAAAAATATAATTACCTATGAATATTGTTAGAAATATAAAATGCCACTTTATTCATAGAACTAATTTCTATGTGGCAAAATTGATTTTTTCAAGGTTAATAATAAAGACTCCTTAATATAAATACAACACGTAATCTATAAATATAATACATAAATATAAAATTCACTGAAATGTATATTTTCTTCTGATATCATATGGTAACGAGGAGTAACGTAGACTGTCCTACAGTTGAAACCTGTCCTATATTCAATATGTAGCATTTTCAATTTGAATATTTAAAAAGAAATGCAAATACTTGTAAAATTTTTCTATCGAATGTGATAGTCGACATTTAACCTTAACGTTACACCTACCAAGCATTAAAATTGGCTAGTTTATATTATCTTACACAAATGATTTAATTTATTTGTAAATAAACTTTTTCGCGACTTGAAACACGCACCGTCTAACGCTTACTATATTAGGTGCAAGGGAACGTTCTATCGTTTTGTGTTATGACAATTTTTAAAGTTCGTAAGTAATAGATGAGGACACATATTTCAACAAAATTTGCGTCAATTTTGAGAGCATGTTCTCCACTGTATTCGACGTGGAAACTTAGTTTAGTAAACAGTTATTATTTAATTTTAATCTATTCCACAATGTGCGATTGGAAAAAGCATTCGAGACACTGCATATTGTATGAGAGCCGTACAGAAAATATCGCTATGCAACTAGCAAAAACTTTTGCGGTATTCTTGGCGTAGCTGGAGTAACTTGAATCACTCGTCGAAGATGATTAAAAAAATCTCCAGATGGTGATTTTTCATTAAAAGAGAAACCCTGATTACGGAGAGCATTTGATATTCATGACGATGTTTCAAGAACCATGATTGAAAGCAGACGTACATTAATATTTATTGATAATGCAAACACGTTTGGAGTTCACCGAGCAACGGCATTGGACCACATAAATAAATGACTTTGAATTCGTAAGAAAAAAGACAACAGAACTTTCCCTTACACCTAATAGGCTTGGTCGAGTTGCTTTATGTCAGTCGGTGCAAAAAGTACTGGAAAATGTCAAGCATTAACGTTACAACTGTCGAACGTGTCAAAATTACTGGCTTGAACTTTCCCGTTTCACCATTCTACAAGTCAGAGAAACACTTTTGCGAAGCATGATTAAATTTACGTATTTACTCTCGCACTTGCTACAATACAATACGGCCAAACTTTCGATAAATGCACACGCGCTCGTTTTACTTTTACATGTCATTACACATCGCATTTTACGCGGTACATTTTCACATAAGTAATTATTATACATATTTCTAATACTTCTTCTTTTCTAATATTTCAAGTACGTTCTACGTTATGCTACTTTTTAAACAAATTCATTTGTACGTCTATTTTAACACGATTTCCATTTAATTAAACGAAAAAAGACTCGAGTGTATAATTAAGCTATTTACGCATGCACGATCGTTCTTACATTATTTACCATTGGAATTACCATTAAGAGAATAATTATCTAGACAACTATTGAACTCGCTTGTACATTAATACCGAATTGAATTTTCAACCACTTTCTACATAAGTTCTTTAGCCATTATAGACAGATGAAAGTAATTTACATACAATAGGAATTATGTATTCGTATAATTTATTTATATGTGAATATTCGAACAATATAAAATCTAGTATAGTACACTTTTTATGAGAACTTAATATGGTATTTCAAATTGAATAGATTTCCTTGTAGCAATATCTTGCAGATAAATTCGTGTTATGATAAATATTCCCTTGTTTCGCCATGTAAGGGTAATTTTGTAAACTCGATGAAATAAATCCCCGTGCCATAATCGTACAGCTATCTAGATTTTTAATCACTTAATATGCTCTTTAACATGCTTAAGATGCGGTGTAACGGTAAAGAATCTTTCGTCAGTGATGTTTGCCAAAGAGAACACGCATCGCATGGCAGATGCTCCTCTCGAACGATGGCCGCAGCAGATTGTACACAACAAAGTGATTTGCGTACGTTATTTATATTTGCTTAGGCGAAATAAAGTTTTTCCAGTTTGAGTAAACGCCACACTGCATCCATACCTACTGTTAATACATCTTTGAAGTTGTAATAATAATTCTTTCAATTCGGAGAAAGAAGAATTAATTGTGACCATCTTACTTAAATCTAAAGGAATTACTAAATGCAACTAATATTCTTGCAATAGTAATCTTGGCTTGGTTTCGGAATTTAGTAACAGTTTTGTTACAATGTCTACTGAAAAAATGGTAATGTGAAGGGGTCAAGATTATTAATATCCATCTATTATTAATAATGCCGGAAAGCTTCTTATGCGTTGGATGACGAGGGAAATCGATTTAATTTTGTAATTGCATCGACGCGTTCAAATACAATTTTTACAGCAGCGTGATGTTAATTAATTACGTTAGCCACTTAGTCACAGGTTTAAACGTTGCATTTTCTTTCATTTTAACAGTGAATTATCATAAAATCTCGAAATAACAAAATACAGTGTACTCGCATAGATTTTCCATCTCTTAATTGCCAACTGAATTCTGTAGTTTTTAATAATAATTATTACGTTAGGTAACTGAAAAATTACCACTTTAGAAACTATGTTCAACTTGAAATCTAAATAATATTAAAAATTTGATTTTGCATCAATCAGATGCTAATTAATTACGTTAGCCATCTATCCACAATTTGAAATGCTACTTCCTAAACCATACTTAAATTGAAATCTAAATAGTATTCAAAATTTCTATTCGCCTCAACCAGATGCTATTTAATTATGTTCATCACTTAGCTATAATTTGAAACACTGCTTCTAAAAACTTTGAAATTACAAAATTTTAATTCACATCAATCACATGCTAATTAATTACACGAACCACCTATTCACAGTTTCAAATACTGCTTCAAAAGCCAATGCACAAATTGAAATCTAAGCAATATTCAAAATCTGAATTTACATAGATCAAATGCTAATTAATTACGTTCACTACCCAACCACAATTTTAGACACTGCTAAAAAGACCAATGCAAAAATTGAAATCTAAATAATATTAAATATTAGAATTTATATCAATCAGATGTAAATTAATTACGTGAACCACCCAACCACAATTTTAAATACTGCTACGAAAACCAATGCACAAATTGAAATCTAAATAATATTCAAAATTTGAATCTACATGGATCAAATAGTAATTAATTACGTTCACCATCTATCCACAATTTTAAATATTGCTTCAAAAATCATACTCAAATTAAAATCTAAATAATATTCAAAATTTGAGTTTACATCAACCAGACGCTAATTAATTACATGAACCATCTATCCACAATTTTAAATGCTTCAATTTTGTTCGTTAAAAAAAAAACGCTAACATCAAATCACGAAACAACAAA
This sequence comes from Agapostemon virescens, assembly GCA_028453745.1. Lineage (NCBI taxonomy): Eukaryota > Metazoa > Arthropoda > Insecta > Hymenoptera > Halictidae > Agapostemon > Agapostemon virescens. The sequence goes on along the minus strand of CM052082.1, from coordinate 11,711,379 downwards.
ATTCTATGCACTCGAATGTCACACCCCTCATTTAAATCGTCCATCGAAACTGCACAGTTTTCAATCAAAGTTGTTGAAACACAGTTATCGAATTGCGTGGATTAAATTACGTGTTGAAAAACAATTTCCACAGCAAGGTAGAAAAAAAAAAACAGCCGGTAAAATTCCAACCAGGATGGAAGTACACGGATCGCTTCGACGTCTCCGTAAATGTCACCGGCTATTATGTGGGGACCGTCTGCTTTTTTTTTTGCGCGGAGGTAAAGTCGCCGGAACGATTCAAAACCGCGTTACGACGAGCGATTGCGAGAGAGACGATGGTTCATGCACGTATTCCCGGCGATCTTTTCATCGTGATCGAGGCGCCGAGTAGGAAGCTTTTATCGGGAAATCGATTTTACGAAACGCTGCCAGTCGAAAACCTGCTGACCAGAAAGCATGCGCGAAAAGGAGCCCACGTTCGCCGCGAAAGATATCTAGTCTCTTATGTAAATCCGTGCAATCGCGGAAAGGTATCTCCTTTCGCGGTATATGCCAGCCACGGACAAAATTTTATTCAAATAACGGAACAAAAATCACTGGTCCCTCGTACCCAAGTGAAACCCGTTGTCCACCGTTTGCTTCTTCGAATTGCATCCTGCATTAGAATGCATTTGACGTTCTTATTCGTACAATTTCGTATGAAACTGTTGGATAGTCGGATAGTTGAGAGATTTTTGTGATTAGATGTTGTTTGGTGTCATATATCGGGCGACGCTAATCAAATTGATTTAAAATCAAGTTAAATTTACTATATTTTATCATATATTATACATATAAATCAGTAGCGAATCAGGGTAACAGCGAGAAACGATATCTCATTGAACATCCATCCTTCTGTTGGCGCGCGTAGGAAATAGAGCCGCCATGAAATAAATGAAACTTGTCTGAAGCACATACGGTATCCAACGTGTTAATTATACTTAAATAAGAAAAATACAGGGAAAAACTAATTTTTCAATTCTTCCCCCGAACTATCCTCACAGATTATCGAGCTGAAACTTTGGTAAAAGGTTTCTGTTTTCGTAAGTAATCGAATGGTTTCAGATCCGATTAAAATTGCTTCGAGGGCGACGTTGACTCCCAAACTTGACTTCGGCCCGTACCACCGGTCCAGGATGTTTTATTTTGTTGTCTTGCCGAATATCTGGATTGCGAATCTCGGAGCGGCGTCGCGCGTCGCCATCGCGATAAGGAATCTTCGCTTTAATGGCCTGTAACATTTACGAAATCAACGCGAGGCAAACGTCTGTTACGAAGTGAATCGTATCTCCGGCGATTTTCTCATATGGTTGTCAGCTTGCTCGGCAATGGATACTTTCGTTTTCTCGTCGTGGACGTGTGTATGCGCGTGTCGTGTCGAGATTTTCGGATAAGAAGGATCTTGATAAGTCCCCGCGGCAGTGAATCATTTCGCATTTGCATGTTGAGGATCCTATTATATAACCGCGCCGTTGCACACGATTGAAGAAATTTTAATATCGAAAGTAATATACTCACCTGATCCCCGAACGATTAGGAACCTTGTACCTGTCCAATCAACAAAAAAGACCTGTGGAATTTTTCATTTAGTCAGCATCTTTCACGGATTAATAAACATTGAAAACAAAAATGTCCCAATTTTGTTCATCGTTTTGTTCAGGATTATTTTTTTAATTCTCTTAATTGTTTATAAAGTCAATACTTTTTGAGCTTCCTTCCATTCCTTTTTAGTCCATTTAAATAAAATAGAGACCAACTATACAAACGAAATACGAAAGGTGGGGTGTTTGTTATTTAAATATTTAGAATTTATAGAAGTTTATTGTGTACGAAATAATTCGAGCAACTTTGACGGATAATATGAAAATAGTACGAAGCTAGTGACAATTGGACTTTGCTGGTTATTTTTTGGATAAAACGACAGTGTGTCCAATGCATTATTCAAAAAATGTGTGTTGACAAATATAACGTGGTATGTATGAATTTGGAAGCAAATATTATTGGAAAACGAGGATGTTTTAAACTACTGTTTTCAAATGAATATTAAATAAATATTATTTCACACTCGAAGCTGTTTCAAATTCTGACCTAGAATATTTTCAATAAATTTATTCTATTATATTTTACTATTATTCGTCCTTGCAGCGGTTAAATTTTTAATGTAAAAATTGTATGTAATTATTGTTGAATAATATTGTGGAGATGTTTAATTCTAACGTTTAACTCGGGTTAAATTGAACGAAGACGATGGACCAAATAAAAGTTATTAAATCGTAACTAACAGAAGCAAGTCTGTATTTTACTGTACATTTCGAAACTGTTTTGGACCTTTAATTTTACAATTTTGTATGTATTCATTGAAGCGTCAGTATAATAAAATATTACTGGTAAGAACAAATGGCACAGGTATATTTTTTACTTTTATTTACTTCTTAAATAATATTATTTTGTACGAATTTTATTGATTTGCCTGTCGAACTATTCCACGATAATATTATTGTAGCATTCGAGTTCGAAAATAACTTTCTGTGTTAAACTCTGCTTAGGGAATTTAAGGTAAATTAATAATTTAGTACCAACAAGCTGCGCTGCCAGGTAACCCCATAAATCAGCCTATTCAACGTTAAATGCTCAGGATTTTTTGCAAAGTTTACGCTCTTCCTAGTTCTCGATACCGTTACAGTGTACCGTATTTGAAAAGAAGATGATATACTGTAGTTCGTGTGTTATGACGAAATTAGTACCTAGCCAGTGACGAGAGAAGACAAGAACTCGGGACAGAAAAACGAAATCTCCGCGAACGTATAATTACAACGTCTACATTAAAAGTTCGAACTTTTCTCGAACTCTTCGGACCGTTTCTGGAAACATGTGTATCGTAAATAAACGCAATGATAATTATAGTTGGTGGTTTGATGATAGATTTACGCGTGTGTAACAGACACGAGTGCGTAAAATATGATATATGCGAAGTATGGTGTGTAAACTACTGGCTAGTTAATGGAAATTTTTGCCTTATTAGAGCTAATGAAAGGGGTATATAAATTTTTAATCGATTGCTGTCACTTTAAATTATCTCAGGATGATAACCATAGAGTACCATGGGTATCATAAATATGTTCGCCGTCTATTAAGAATCGATATGTAGGCTTGCAAAAATTTTAAACGATAGTAATAACTTATTTCTACATAGTTCTGAAACGAGCTCTGTTCAGGTTTCGTGATCAAGCATGTCGCCCTCATAATTTGCCCACTATCTAGCAACCAGGAACGATGTTACCTCGCCAACTTATCAGATAAAACCCGTTGCTACTGACGTGTGAAACGTAGAAGGGTTCGTTATCTGTGTGTTTTATGTGTGCAACTTAATTTTATCGGCTGATGACCGAATTACACATGCACCTGGTCAAGAATGTGACAAATGTTGTTACCAGAGCAGTATGTAGATCATGCAGGCTGTTCAGTTCTATGGTACTGGTCGGTTTTAGGTAAGTAACCTCTTTTAAACAATTACTCGTTACAGTGGTAGCAACCGTGTAATTGAGTTGTCTACTTAACGAAAGATTAGTGCATACTCTTAAGAAAATATATATAGTGTTTAAAAAATTTATGGAGAGTTAAATTTCTTCTAAACTGGCTAAATATATTTTGACTTCGAAATAAAGTAATATTTTTACTTTAGTTTTTAATTTAATATTATTAGTATGCCCTTTAATTTGACTTAACATCCTTTATTCGAGTTAATGACGACTGTAAAAAATTAATTAATTCAGAATTGTTAGGAGAAATTAATCGTAGTATTATTTGTACTTGTAAATAAAGTGTCATGTATTGTTATTTAATTGGTGAAGCAACATTTATTAAAAAATTGCCTTATCATCGAGGAAAGGGTGAAATAATTTTCTGATAGGTGATAAACAAATTGTTTATCGAAATAATATTGCAGGAAAAGTGGAAGATTTTAATTTTAAACGTTTATCGAAGTTTCTTAGCTTTCAGTAAAATTATAGTTTGCAAGTTGAACGTATAAATTTATAATTTTATGTTTGTAATTCTAATTTACCGATTTCAATGCTATTTATTTTTAAAGACATTGCAACTTTGTAGATAGACGATGAAGAAGAGTCGATATCAGTGTTAAATCCATGATTGATTGAAAAACTGTACTGTTTGCGACTCTTTTTATTAGATTTTTATCATATTATCTACATTGATCTTAGAAAGCTGATATAACAATAAAATTCTTGAAACTCTTGAAATTCCTGGTACCAATCGGAAACAACGAAATAAACAATTCTGCAATTATTGATAATTGATTGTGCTGATTTTAATCCTTTGAGATCCAATAAATTTTGCAAAATTTCAGGATCAAAACATTAAGGCATGTCTAACAGACTCAAAAGAGTCTAAAACTTCTTGTTTTAACAGACTTATCAGTAGTATGTAGACAAAATCGGAAGATTTATTCGTAGATTATAATCTTCAAGATTCTCAACATCTGCAGCAACAACCACACACTCGACTAACTGGCGCAATCAAAAAATTGTCCAATTAGTACCATGTTCAGATTCTTATGTTCCATATATGGGTCAGGACGACTTTAAACGAAACGTTAATGAATTACACGTAATTGAGGACAACAACTGGTACGAGTAAAGCTACCCTGAAAGCCATTTTGATTGCTTGTTTGATAGTGAAACAACATATTATGTTTAAAAGAAGACTGTTTATTTCCCTGTACACGAGCTTAAACGCGTGGACATAATAGTCTAGACATAAATAATAGTCTTTTTACAAACCAGCGATTAATAATTGATTCTTTAACCGAAGGTCGAGTAACTTTTTTGGGATTGCTGTTGAAATGAGAATGATTCATCTTCTGTCAAATGTAGGACAGGACTCTTCAAATTATTTCATTGCTTCCGATTGCAGTATTTAATTATTTCTTCTGTTAGCAATATTTAATTCTTTCTTCTGCTAGCAACATTTAATCATTTCTTCTGTTAGCAGTATTTAACTATTTTAATAACAATATTTAACCACTTTTTCTGTTAGCAATATTTAACTATTTCTTCCGATAACAATATTTAATCATTTCTTCTGCTAGTAATATTTAACAATTTCTTCTGTTACCAATATTTATCAGTTTCTTAGTCTGTTTATTTAACTACTTCATAATCTACTTGATCGTTTAACTATTTCATAGTCGACTTCATTATTTAACTATTTCTTCTTCTACTTCATTATTCCTGTTACCAACATTCAACTAGTCCATAAAATATAATAACATAACAGATGTAAACCATAGCTCATGGCTGTCAATGAGGTGTTCTTATAATTATAATTATAATACTTCAGAAGTGTTCTAATAATTCTGAACGAGGGTGATATTGATAACGAATGTGCTAAATGTTGCAAATAGTATATACATAATAGAACATAATTATCACAACAAAAAACAACCAATTCTGAAACAACAAGCCAACTACAAACTCAATAATTCCTCATTCAACTCTTCTCTTCGCGCGAGCATTCTTCTACAACGCAAGGTAGTCTCTCTCATCACGTGCTACATTTATACCTACTTTCTGATTCTACGGTCGACATTCGAACCACATTTTCATGAAAACAATCTCACAGAAAACAGAACCCACCGGAACATTTGCGCGCACCTTTTTCGACGGTCCGAAATCAATATCTCCGCAGTGTCCTACGAAACCTAGGGCCCCTGGTTGAACGACAGGAACCCCAACGATCCTATTAACGCCGCGAATGACCAGCAGTCTCTTTAGCCCGAAGACTTCCGAATTCCTCGAGGCCTGGTCGCGTATCCCTATCCCGTGTGCCAGCGTTCCAGCGTGTAGCGTGCCAGAAGGGACGAGATAAAACATTCTCGAGCGAGCAAGCAAGCAAGTACGGTGGTTGTTGGTGGTTCCCTTCTTCCTGACCAGGAATCGAGCGGAGCCGAGCCGAGCTCTGAGGCTCTGTGAGCTAAGCGGAGAGGAGCCGTGGGCGTGCGCCAGCTCGTCCGTGAATTTTGTTGCACGGCCGCCACGCCGCGTGCATAGGCAGCTAGAAAAAGAGGAAGTCGCCGGGGCCGGGTATTAGTTTCCTTTTGCGGGAAGCGGTTGAAAGAATGAGGAGGACGAACTGCCGGGTGGGGTGGTGGCGAGCGGCGACTGATTTCAGGTTCAGGCCGACCAGCGAGTTCAGGAACGATGCCGGTGGGATTGGGTTTTGTAACCGGCTTTCTAGCCAACCTACCCGGGGTTTGCGCGTATACCTCCTGTCTCTCTCTCTCTCTTTTTTTCTCTCTCTCTCTCTCTCGCTCTCTGCCCCGGACCCTCTGCTGCTTTTGCAATGCTGGCATCCGCTCGCCGGAGGCCAGGAACCCTCACCGCATGTACCCGCCGTACCCGCTGTACCCCATGCGCCTTCTACTTGCCGCCTCTCTGTGTATACTTGGTGAAACGAAAGTAGTGTGACGATCCTCCAACCCTTTTTCTACCTTCTTCTTCTTCTTCTTCTTGTTATTCTTGTTTTATGCTACTTCTGACACCTTGATGAGATCTCGTTACTCGATGTCTTTTCTGCTTGTTTGTTTGTTTCTTTTTTTTTCGGACACCGAGGTCTGGTCAGGACGAGGCTCATCTGATCTCTTTTTACGGTTAACGTGTTCAGCGTAGTCGCGTGGTAAGGGTAGAAATGTCTTTGTGCACCTAATTAGCTGGTTAAGTACCATGTCGAGCGCTTGTAAGCAACGCTGATTTTTGAGGTTTGAGGAGAATGTGAGAATATTTGTTCTGATTAGAGGACGTTGATTATGTGTGGGTGAGACTAATTTTTGAGGTTGGAATAGAAGGTTAGACAATTAATTTTGATTAGAACATGTTGATCACGTGTGGATGATGCTGGGTGAACGAACTTGATTTTGTCAAGAGTTTTAGGGAACAGGATTAACCCTTGAAATATGTTTATGGGTCTGTTTGGTAGTTTTTTACACATTTATGGAACGTTCCTCCTTTGAAAACCCATTAGTCTCCTTGTTGTTTCTAGATATTTATTTAATTTAATCGTTAGAAATTGTATAACCTTTTTGATTCGATATTATTTTGGTAATCGGACTCTAAATGGACTCGGGCATCGCTATCGGAGGATTAAAGTAGCATCTACTGTGACAAACATTCACTCTCGAGTTTCGGACATATTCTTCATATTCCACTTTCCCTCAGTTAGAAATGGCTTCTCTCAGCGACATCTTTTCAAACGGTACGTCGCTATAGTGGTTGAGGCATTACGAAATGTTTACACGAATAGTACATACTCCGTATGTGAGAATTTTTGCGGTTGATATCAGACACCTAAGTCTCTATGGAAAACCTGGGTTGTTTATGTCTATAATTAATTTTTCTATTATTCTAAGTTTTCAGAGTGCCCAAACAAATTTTGTAACACAAATTGTTAAAATTTACCTTGAATAACAGCGTCGCCTTAGAGGCGCCATTGGAGTGCCAAGTGTATTTACATTTCCAAGTAGAACAATGTGAGAAGCATTGCCATCTTTTGGAATTTCTCTGATTTCATTTAAAAAATTAATTAACGTTTCCAAATTATGCATACCGTAACTCCAAAGTGTTAATAGGACTTTTAGTATTTGCTGTCGTAACAAAGTCAAGTTGAAAGAACTAGTTTTACGTTATAGTTTCTAACAAAATTATTAGATAACGTTACTTGGGACATCTTCTTGATTCGCTATGAAAATTGCCCTCCCCATTGAGAATAAGTATTCTGAAACAATTGCCCACCGATGAAGCGTTAAAATGTATTTTCAATAATATCGTGTCAATTTTCAGTCTTGCCTCAGAGGCGCCATTGTAGTGCCAAGAGTTAATTGATGTTACAAAGTGTTAATAGGACTTTTAATATTTGCTGTCGTAACAAAATGAAGCTGAAACAACTGCTTTTACATAATAATTTCAAAAATTGCCCTCCCCATTGAGAATAAGAATCCTCAATAAATAAGAATTGCGAATAAGAATATTTTCAATAATATCGTGTCAATTTTCAGTGTCTCGTCAGAGGCGCCACTGTAGTGCCAAGGGTTGAAGCATTAACGAGAGAAATATAAACAAGGGTGAAATTTTGCTGCGGACAGAAGCGACCGGAAGGTTGCTCGCGTAGGGTTAACGTGTTGAACAATTTGTTTAACTTGGAACTTCGGAGTTCGGGGCGGGTGTAATCTCGCGGAACGAGGTAACGTTCCGATACGAGATCTCGGAGCAGACGGTTCGAGTCTCATTGCTACCTTGAAGACGGCCGAGGAAAATCCTCGGTCCGTAGCGAGGTAGAAAGCCAGGCGCCGGGTAATCGGCCACCCTACGACGCCGATTCTAATTCTGCGTTCAACGATCGCATACACGCTTCCAGGAAGACTCTCCGGTAGAACCAGTAACTGAACGCGCGAGTAGACGACCCAGGAAACTGGACCCTCGTCCAGGAGGTTCTCCTTCTCCGTTGCTCCTCGGTTACGCCGGCTCCGAGGTTGCTGCACCTTGGTTCTTGCTTCTTGCGCTTGTACACTCGGCTCAAACAATTCGTGGCCATGGGGAACGCGACGGGATATCCCTACTATACTTCTTCAGGCTCGGGGAAAGGATCTCTTCGTTGGGACGCGATTAGGTGCATTCAACGAATTCCTTTTTTCTTTGCCAAATGCGTACTGGATGAACATATTGTTGCTCTTCCCGACGTGCACGGCGCGTCTGAAAGCACATTTCCTCGATAGAATTCCATATTTTAACACATCACCTACCGGCGAGTATTTCAAAATTTTTCAAACTCCATTGTTCATGATTGAAAACTTTGGATCAGAGATTTAAGACTTTCAAGGCCCGGCATCATACAGTTGCGTCTGTTGAGGCTTTTGGCTGTAAGATGTGTCCTAAAGAAAGAGATTTACCAACGTTTCGCTAGCATTACAGATAGCTTCATCAGAGGGTCAGAAAACACACTAATACACAGCATACACAGACACACTTAATGGATCTCTTACACTGACAGCAATTTTTATTGTAAATCGATCAAATGACATCCTCAGTAACGTTACCTAATAATTTGGTTACAAATTATAATGTAAAAGCAATTTGTTAAGCTTCTTTTTGTTACAGTGCAACTATTGAAATTCCTAATAGGCTTCCGGTCGGTAAAGTGGTAACAGTTTGCACTCGAAGCTGTTTTAACTGGAAAACCAATACGTTCCTTCTGACCTAGAATATTTTTATGCTACCTGATCTATTTTATTGCAATTAAATTTACAGCAGTTGAATTATTTATTATTATACGTAATGGTGTGGCAATTTTTAGTGGTGCCTCTGAGTCATCATTCGAGTGCAAAGAGTTAACACCCTTGTCGTATTACGTTTCGAGTCAGACTCGTGTTGAAGATTTTAACATGCCAAACGCTAATGTCAGTCCTTGTGGACTGACAGTATCGAATTTATGAATTAATATGTTGTATGAACTTATGAAGTAATAATATTTGATAGAATTGCTTTTACAGGAATCGATTCAATGGATTTTACTATTCCATTATACATTGTGATAAAATCGACAAGATTTCACTCTTTGCAGCAATTTTAATTCCAAAACTCAAGATATTTTGCGTACAAAATTTATTGTTATTCCTCGTACGCGCAACACTTCAATTTTGACCGATTTCTTATACACAAATATAGGGATGTAAAAATTGTTTTGAATAATATTGTGGCCATTTTTAGTGTCGCTTGAGAGGAACCATTGGAGTGCCAAAGGGTTATTTATTTCGAGTTTGATTAACCTGATTGTTCAGTGTATATTTTCTTATGAAGATGACAAGGTTTTATTCTTTTAGATTTTGCCAATTATATTGGTTAGTATATGTTGTCTTATAAAAATGGCAGGATTTAATTAATTTGGATTTTGTGCACTTTTATTGGCTAGTATATATTATTTTAAGGAAATGACAACATTTCTTTCGATTTTCTGCGATTTTATTTGTTAGTATATATTGTTTTATAAAAATGGCAAAATTTGATTTACTCGATTTTGTGCATTTTTATTGACTAGTATATATTGTTTTATAAAAATGACAAGACTTAATTTTTTTCGATTTTGACGATTTCATTGGCTAGGAAGCATTATTTTATAAAAATGACAGGATTTAATTAATTTGAATTTTGTGCGATTTTATTGACTTCATAAAGTTAATTGAGATTAATACTTAATAAAGTTTAAATAAATTAAATCTCGTACTTTATATAAGACAACGTAGAATGTGTTTGAATATTGATTTGTATCGCGGACAAGGAAAAATTACCGTAAAGTTTTAGATAAAGTTTGACGTTTGTTTTCAAGAAATTGTACCATTTCTATTATCAATAAAGTGAGGAATGCTAGAGTGATCGTAATTGGTTCTAGGACCCCATTCGTTATACTGTTTTTTAGACTACTGTATCCTAGGATACAGATAACATTGGTAATAGAATAATTTCATAGAAAGAATTTAATGCCAAGTTGAAAAATGAATGTAAAAGAGATATCAAGTTTTGTTTGCTTTTATGCACTATACGAAGAAGCAAAGTATAAACGATCTTTTCTTAGCGGAAATCATAAAAAGCAAGTAAAGGTACAGAAGCAGATCACATCGTTATTACTTGGGATATTTACTGCAGGAATAGTAAAAAAACCAAATGAATGGACGTTAGGAATTTTAGAAATTGACCGATAACCAATTTGTAAATTTTCTTTATATCATTTTCATTTATTGTGTCACTTTTATATTCCATTTCTGCATTACTTTGTTACTTTTGTTAGTTGGAATAATTTCTCTACAAAATTTGGAGTCTGTATAATTTTTGAGAAACTCGATAAAGTTTATTCCCGTTATGTTATTCCCAATTTTTTCGGAAATTCTTTAAAGCTGTTACCTTATTACGGCAGAAATTCGAGGTATTTAGTGTATACGTGACTGCGATGAACTATATCTTCGAAACGGTCAGAGTTAAATAAATCCTCGTTAGATATAATTGAATTATATCATTATATAATATGTGTGGGCGCGCGTATATTTCAGACATACAGTTTTGTGCATATTAAATATGCACGAGAAAAATATAATTACGCTTTCTTTCGGATAGAACCGTGTATTTCTAAATAAACTTTCTTTATTATGTACAAAAATGTGGTTATTCTATTTCGGAAAAGATACAATTATTTAATCGTTAAAAGTAAATGTTACCTTCGATGCTATGTTGATCGAATATGCTCCAAAATTTCTTGCATCGTCGTCAAATTTTACATGTGCAATCAGGACAGATAATAGTTACTTCTGTAACAAGAGCATTACAGAATTCGTAACGTAAGTAGACTTTTCAAAGCTTCAAGCTGTCAATTTGAAACCGAATACTTTTATGACCTTCGCATCAGCAATATATCCAAGAAATATTTTGCAATTATTGTTAACATTGATATATCGTCCTCAAATTTTTCATGTGCAATCAGAACACTTAGAACTTACTACTGGAATAAAAGTATTATAGAATTCCTAATGTAAATAGACTTTTCAAAGCCTCGAGAAGTCAATTTGAAAGTGTTTCAATACTTTCGTGGCCTCCATACTATCAATATATCCAAGAAATATTTTGCAACTAATGTTAACATTAATGTATCGTCCTCAAATTTTACATGTATCATTGGAACACATACAACTTACTCCTGTAACAAAAGAATTACAAAATTCATAATGTAAGTAAGACTTTTTGAAGCCTCAAGCAGTCAATTTAAGTCCATTCGAATGCCCCGTCGTGGCTCGCTGTATATTCTGAAGAACCGATGCATAGTTGTTAGAGCGAATCCGTTTTTCTGACCGAGTCGCAATCCTGTTTTCGAAACCGAAGAGACCGATGGGTAACATTTGAAGGGATGGTGGGTAGAGGGGGAGGGGAAGAGGCAGGGGTGTCAAGGCGGGAGAAGAGAGTCGAGGGTCTGCGGTACACCTTTTCTAATCGAGCCTCGAAGGAGGCAAAAGTCCGTGAGTAGCCTCTTTACGGTTCCCCTGCGGCACTCCCTACCCACGATCCACGATCCGCAGCACTTCGTGGGTTCACGTGTAGCCTCTTGCCGGTCGGACTTGTACCTGTCCTCGCCGATATCCTCGTGAAAGCATCTTTGCCGTACATTCTCTCCCGGGGATCGTGACAACGACGACGGAGCCAGCGTGCCTTTTTCTTGCACCTTGTGGAAGAGGGATCTACTTAGACTTATTACAGGTTTTGGAAACAGGTCGGCCTTTTTGCAAGCCGGAAAGGATACGCTCCTAGGGGACGACGCTGTAAATACTGCAGGCCATGACCGGGAACCGCGTCCGGGATGCATGCACTCCTGCACGATACACGCGGAAGCCCCCGGCAAATTCGTTTTTGCCCGGGCAAAATGTTCCAAATATTGAATAAACAATAGCACACTGCTTTTTTTCCCTCTCTCGCTGCGAATAACACGAGAATTTGCATTTTAAAGGGATGACAACGCTGGGAAATCTAGCGTAAATTAATGTCTTTAATAAGCTGGAAACAATGTTTCGATACCTACCCTAGGACGCGTAATCGATAACGTTACGGTATGATCGTTTTAACACAATATACCGCAGCGGGTGAAATTTTCGGATCGTTTATTTTATAATTATTAACCATTTGTCATATCGAGACGAGTCAGACTCCTGTTGAAGATTTTAAATAAAGTCTGACGAATGTAAATGTTATGCCTTTCTTTTTGGAAGAAATCCAATGTTGTTTATTTGTAATTACTATTTGAGTTTAGCAATACAAATTTTAATATTGTGAGGACGAGTGATAGCAAAAATGTTTATTTGTATAAGAACAAATAAACGGTATAGAATGAACATATTCTAAATCAGCAGAAGTGGTGTTAAAACAGCTTCGAGTGCGAAGGGTTGAAAACCAACATAATCTTGGTTAAGTATGGCGTGTAGCGTGAAATGGAGATTATATGATTATAAAATAAATATGCTCGTTTATTTTCAATATATATATATATTTCACGAACGCAGTGCAGAATTACATTCAATTATAAAATCGTTGATTATAATTGGCTTCTGTTTAAATCCAATTATATGTATTTGTTTAAAATGATTCCCAACTACAGTCCCTGGCCATATGAATGTGACCACATGAAAATTTAAAAAAAACTTTTTGCTAATCGATGAATATAACATGTATTCTTGCAAGCAAAAATTAATATAAAATATTAGGTTAATGTTAAACACAGTATTCAAGACAAAACATTTCTTTCATGATATGCAGAAAAATATTTGAAATCAATATTTCGTTATTTCTTCCTTTGCCTCGAAATAATTGATAACATGGAAAACTTCGTAAAAACTTATTTATTATAAAGAACTTCGTTACCATAAAATAATTGAGCATAAATTACTCACTCGGCATGTATTATTTATGCAGTATTTGTCGATAACAACTTGTTACACGTAACAACACACGATTATCGTTTTTCTTCTCATTGTTGCCAGGATACAAATAATTATTGATTCTATGTTCACAAAACACGCTGCCATAACAGTAACAAGAAACCCTCTGGCGTAAAAAGATTGCAATTCAGAAAAATGGTGTTGGTTCGATTTTATTTGGTGTAGTTAAATAGTTAACATTACTGTAAATCGTTAACATTATTATATATTACACTTGCTGTCACATGTATTTATGTTACAACCTAATATTATTCCTAATAGAAAGTATTCGATTAACCCTTTGGCATACGAATTAAATGAAATTCGATATGACCAGAGCTAGTATTTATTATTTATCCTATCATTTGTATAAAATTATTAATGAACTTTTGGGTAAACTCCAAACAGATATTTCTGGGATGGTAATGGACGCGTTGCTGGTAATAGTTTGCTGTTAACACTGTACAATATTTTATTTCAATGTGCACATAACATAAAAAGCACGTGACGTGTCTGACACGTCCCTGTACGTCAAGAGGTTAAAATTATGAATATAACTGTTGATAAATTATTTGGACGCTTAGAGAAAATAACAAACAATGATGCATGCATACTAGACAAATGAAAAAAGATAGTATTAAAACAATAAATGCTCTCGTTCTTCTAATAATAAATAAAATTTCAGAATACAAGAAAAAATTGTTGAAGTATTTATTTTTTCAGTTTTCGTTTAAGATAACTACATTGTAGCTAAATAAATGATTTCATAAAATGTTTGTATTATAAGCTGAATAACCGCATATGTGAAAAATATAGGACTTCAAGAAATATACAGGGTGTCTCAGTGTGAAACAGTGAAAAATGTTTCAGAGGAAATGTGAAAATGGTATGAAATGAATTGATTGATGGATTTTTCAATACATTAATGAATACAGCTCAACATTACTCAGAAAATAGTATTAACCTCGTTATGTGAAAAAGGTAATGGGTTAGGTGATACTTAAATTTAAATAATCCTAAGTCAATATTACTGCCATACTAAGGTGTACGCTTTTATTGATCACTGACCAGGTTCAACATAACAACCATTTACATCACAGAAATATTCAAATCGATAGAATCATAATTGCCCTACATTGTTTAATGCATCGGCTAACATTTTGCAACATGTAGCGATAATGTACTGCTGTGTATCAGCCACTGTAGTTAAACCTTCAGCGTAAGCTTAATTCTTCATATGCCCCTAACATTGCTAAATAGAGAAAAAATTATTTTATTGATTGTTAGTGCGACAGTAATGACGACGTAGAATTATTTAAATCTAAATATCTTAAACCCATTAACTTCTTTATATAAGTAGCTTAATACTTCATAACAGTGTAGTATTTATTTAGATTTCTTATCATTTAAACTTCGACTCTTTGCATAATCACGAACAAATAAGCAGATTTAACCCGCAAAATTTGATAAGTAAAGGTGTTGAACCCTCAGCACTCCAATGGTGCCTCTGAGGCGACACTAAAAATAGCCATATTGCTATTCCGAATAACTTTTGCGTCACTATGAAAAATAAAAATTGAAATGTTGCACGTACTTGATAATAATAAATATAGCATATAACAATAAAGAATATAATAATTAAAACAGCACTAAACTTGATATGCACGATAGGAAATGACTTTACTATTCTGTGACAGCCATTTAAAAACACAAAGATAACCTTCACATGACCTTTACGCATCCACTCGCGAAAAAACCAATAACACCAGAATGTGCCCCATTCGATACCGTTCAAATTTCCTTTGACACATTTTTCACTGTAAATAATATTATATCGCCCTGTATATATGGACATAATTGTTTCGTGTATTTCCTCGATGCTCAGAAATACAAATTTCTCTTGAATCGTCGGTTTCATCAAGCCCCTCACTCAACTTCACGTCGCATAATATGAAGGAAGAAAAATTGTAGGTGGAAAAGGCTTTCTAATGGGCATAACGGTCTGACTCGTTGTCAAAGATGGTGACCACCTCGTTTAGGAACCGTTAAGATGTCCTCTGGCTCTTGCAGGCTCAATAATTCGTCTCCATTTATGTACCCACGGTTTCCTCGGTAAAATTAGAAATCATCGTATAATGAAACTACGAACTTCACTTCCGGAAACTTCGAATAAATTTTCGTCGAAAAACCTGGCTTTTATTGGACAAATATGATCGCGTCTCTTGATCGTGTCTCTCTGCAAAAATAGCGAATAGTGATAAGAATTCAAAGTTTAGAGTAGCATTACCAGAAATACTTCTATCAAAGATGCTAGGTGTTCGTTCGTATCGCGTCGTGACGCGGATAGTGATTCGATGTCGCCGAAGGTCGTAAATCTTCGACTCAGATTTCTGACAACGCGAGTTCCAAACGATTCCCTGTTATCCGATTATAGGGGTGATACTTTGATAAATAAATGATGAGAGGTAGTTACAACAAGACGTAAAACTCTTTAAATTCAAACAACACGACTTTACAGCGATTACAAGTTCTAATGGTGAGGCGCCACGAAAAATTGTCACACTATTATTTAAAACAATTTCAACATCGCTATCTGCATATATAGGAAATTGATAAAAATTTAACGATTGCAAGAACGAGTAACAGTAAAAATGCCCCACATACATAGGATAAAATAATTCATGTAGAATGAAAATATCCTAGGTCAGAAGAAATGCTTTGATTTTCCAGTTAAAACAGCTTCGAGTGCAAAGGGTTAATATTGTTCGGTGTGTTGGCCGGACTAGTGAAATCGGCAAGGTAAATGCTGTTAGTTGAAAAGCTAATTAGTTTTGTCGATATACTTGAAGGGTCTGTGATTTTCTGCTACTCAATTTTGACACGAATTTCGTTAATAGTATTGAAAAAGTCAGAGTTTACAATTCACAGAGGTGTCCAGTTTACGCAGCAGAGAGAAGCCGAACGTTTTATCGAGGAATGCGCGAGGATTAATAAAGAGTTTAACGACAGGAAAACGATCGGTGTAAATAAAATTCCTTTAAGACGGAAGGATTTGTGAAATCTAAACAGCTTATCGTTTTTATCGTGCTCGATGGCACAGCTAATTGCTGGAATCGCAAGAATCATTGGCGCATCGCGTACAGTGCTAACCGTGTCGGCAACGGTGCTTATTCTGTCACGGCTGTACCATAAATCGGGATAACTCTAATGGCCACCCTCGGATACCGATATGATGGACTGCCGCCGAAATGCTTCTTCGATCATCCCCAATCAGCGTTGTCGCGCGATCAAGAAGTGGCTCGCGTTCATCGTTATTCTACCGTCATATAAATACCACCCACGGTCTCGTTACCCATTGATCTAACCTAACTGCTCAACATTTCCCAATCCTATCGTGGAAAAAAGGAAAGAGCACTTCTTCGTTCTTTTCTGCGGTCAAGGATTCGAGTGCACCGGCGAATCAATTATTTGTGAACTTTAGGTTTGCTCGTTTCTGCTTTCGACGGAGCTGGAACAATGCTGAGAAAAATTTATAGCGAGAGATCAATACGTTGCGGATTATATGCATTTGTAGTTTTATGCATCTTTAACGGCATTTACGAATTTTGATAATTGTATTGTGGAATATTCTAATATTCAGCTCGTTGAAATTATTGAGTACTAATTTGAATGCATATGTAGCTCCTGTATCTTTCAGTTAACTTAAACAATTTTTATTTCGTTTAAAAGTTTACAGTATGTTGACCAAACTATTAAAACTGTACGCCTAAATTGTCGAGGTTATATTAAGGCAATCAATTTGTAAATTGAAGTTTAGAAAAATTTGTAATGGGTGATCTACGTATAGATTGCATCTTATGTACAAATAATAAAAATTGGATAGATTAAAGGAAAAACAATAAAGAGGTTTGTTAAAAAAATTTGAGAAAAGATATCCTTATAATTTTTATTATAAATACTTTATAATATTTATTATTATATTTTTATTATTTCTCTTATCAAGAATTAATATTTTTAAATTTCAAATATACATTTAACAACGCTGCAGGTATCCATCGCATGAGCAAAAGTACATTTTTTTACGATGCTTCTTATAATTTGATCGCCTATTGCAACAGAAACAGGAGAAAACAAAGTATCGTGGTTGGCAGAAAATAATAAAGAAGTTAATATCAATGTTGTAGAACTGATTTATTTATTTGCACAGTAATTGCGAAAAATGTTTGACGAGAACAATACAATATATACTCGCTTGCCCCTCGAACGCGTGAAAATTACAGAAAACCGTGTAAATGGTATTTACGCTATTTGTTATTATGCGCAAATTATTTATATATTTTAACTCCCGTAATAAACGCAACGGAAACGCGGTTGGGCTTTTTTGATTATGTACAATACAATTGCGCAATTTATCCGATTATTATTTCAACTTTTTGATCCGAATTTCGCATGAAAATGGAAACGCTGATATTTTACACAAATACAGAGAATTTTTTAAAATTATTATTTCTGCTCATTTACTGGAATATTTTTTACACTCGATAAAGATATAAAGTTTGAAGTACAGTCGTCTAATTTTTCACATATGTACTTCTTTTGTTTTCTATTCGATTACTATGCAAAAATGTTGTTTGAATTTAAATTATTATATTTACATCATTTTAATGTTCATTTACATCGTCTTAGATAAATGTTGGTATATATATAGATTTCAGTGAACATTATAAAAGTAAGCAAAATAACATGTATATTCTTTTTGTTAATCATCACGTCAACTTCGTGGTTATTAGCGACTCTTTGGATCGAGATTATATTTCTGCAAGAAGTTAGGCGACGCTTAAAAAGTTTAGGATGTCTTCTATTTGTTCTTGTGTCGTTAAATCGAATGAGGAGATTAGTTTATATTTGATTCTGTCGTTTTGCTATTTCCTGCCTTGGAATGGTAGGAGTTTATTCTGTATACGTGTTATACATGTAAAATACAATCTATAAATTCTAATAGAATTGAGAATATTATGGGTACTATCAATGCATAAAATGTACACTAGTCGTTAATTAAAATTTCTAGTATAATAATCGTGTGATTGGTGGTTACTGTAAAGTGCTTAACAAACCTGCAATCCTTCTGTTCGTAATTATTCATGCTTTATTTCGAAACATGTGGTGTCTCGGAATTTACATCTGTGATCCTAATGAGTTATAATTATATCACTACTTAATCATGTATTGTTATAGAGGCTTAATATAGGAACAAAATTATTAGATTTAATTATCACTTTGGTTAATGAAAGCTCTATTGTATTTAAGAAGGTGCACTGTTTATGGACTAGGAAGAACCAATTTAGTACTGGTTTTAATGATAGTGATACACATAGCAAAATTAAGAAATAGTAATTTTATCGTTTAATTTATAGAAAAGACGACAGATTAAGATCTTGTTGGATTCTCGTGTGTACTATTCCTCTGAAAATATCTCTTTTTGTTTATTGCTGGTTAAACGATACCTGTGTGCATATAAAATAAAAGATCTAATTAGAAATTTCGATGTTAAACAAACTGCAGCATCTATCTCATGTCAACTGTTTTTTAACAAACAATTTCGAGAAACAGTGAAGGCCACAAACGATAAAAATTGTATTTTTTAACAAACTGAACTGCACAAATTTAAATAAATTTGTAGTAAAAGATAGTAAAAAATTTAAGTAGTAAATTTTGTGTAAATTAAAGCAATTTACTTTTTTACAAAGAATGCTATAGTGTCACAATTATTAAATAAGAAAAGAAATGAATTCTTAAATGCATTCACACTATATGTAATTGTAAAATTTAGTGTTCAGAAAAAGTTTATAATATTTCTATATGATTTATTTTTAAGAAGCATAGGTAGAAGTTTTTAATTTAATGTAGGATCATGATTATTGAAAGCTAGAGACATGTAGTAATTAATATTCATGAACTTTAATTATGTGTACAGAAATATAAACTTCAATTTTCATCGTTTTTTGATTTTGGTAAGAAAAGAATCAAGTATAGTACTTACGGAACAAGTTATCAAATATTTTTTATTGTCTCTGTATCACCCCTTTTATGTTTTTGAGAAGTAAAGGAGAAGATGATATCATTATAAATAATAACACGTTTGGTGATAGCACCTGTCTATTGATGTGCGAGGAAATTATATGCCATGACCACCATAACGTGATTCCTCATCTCGCGATAGGTGGAGATCTGCTGAAACAAATTCTCACAAATTTACCGAAATGGTTAAAGCATAATAAATACACACAGTTAACAAACCAAATTGCATTTAATAAATCGAATCTTTTAAAAAAAACTTTTAAAAAGTAGATCTTCGATATTACAAACGAAGAAATTGTCAAAGTTCTTTCAAAATTTTCTAGAAATTTTTAATTTCATCCAGATATTAATAAATACCTTTTGATTAAAAAAGATCCTTCAACTATAAGTTATCTATGTACGTAAACGTTGCAAATAAATAATACTAATAGCATTTTAATGCCATTATAGTATTTCAGTATTTTATAAAACATTTATGACAATAATTAAGAACTGTATTAATATTATACATTTTTATTAATATTTTATACATTTATAACAAAAGTGAAACCCAGGAAATGGTACAAACCTTGCTTTGTAATAATAAGAAGACTGCATATACTCAAACTTCGTTCAATTTGTATTGTAACATGTGGTTCATTAAATTACTAATGAAAACATTTGTATAACTTCAGTAATTGTGAAAGAGACCAGTCATTTTGACTGGTTTGGTAGTTCTAGTGTTAATCTACTATTTTCAATCTATCCATATTACAAGAGGAAAAAGGACATTTCTATTTCCTGAAATGTCCACTGTTTCCCTTTGTCCCTTCTAGAAATAAAATTTCCATTTTCTGTTACAGAAAAATTTGTGTTTCTGTATTTTAAAAATTTTATTAAAACTTCTGCCTCGAAGAACTGGTCTTTATTCGTGCTCGTTGGAACTAATGTTACGAGGAGATTTTTTAAAAAGGAAAAGGTTCAATGGTCCTTGTTTTAAATAGAACCTGTTAAAAAAGTTTGATACACTTTGTCGATCTTTGATGATATCAGCATTGATCGAGTGAAATCCTTGTACCATTTTCCCGTTACGCCAGTGGTGGTAAACACCGTTTCATCGATTTATTTAGCGGGCTTTCGAAGTGTGGGTTCAAAGGGAGTCGCGGGTCGACAGACGCGAGCAAGTTTCACGAGCAGCCGAGAAGTTATTTGTATTGTCTTCGCGAGCAAGCGCAACAAGTTGACAGACACCGTCGTGGATGTAGAAAAAGTTTACGATGTAATGTCTAGTTACGTAACTCAGTCGGGTGCGTTGATGCAAATACGAAATAGGTTGTTTTGTTTCGCTGCTTCGAGTACATAATTTGCCGCCACTAAACAAATCGTCGTTGCCAAGAAAAACAATCGCACGATTGAATTTTATCCCGTCGCATTTCTGAACAACAATTTTTTCTTTATAGAATAGGAAGGCCCACGCACTTGTTGCCTATTCCTAAAAATGCTTTACATAATTCCTAGAAAAATTGTTCAACGTTTTTTTAACGGAATATCATTTATAAAATGATTGCCACGGTATGCAGCAGTAATTAACAAATTGATTAAAATTTTTTAAAGGATCCTCAGCGTGTATAGTGGATCCAATAAATATAAAATTTTTCATTAACGATAGGTAAATTTTTGTATACGAACTTTCCGTGATATATAGTACGATAATTTTGAATAACGTGTTTATTTAATTTATTTTAGAACATTTGGATTATTTATTATTATTTTAGAACATTTGGATTATTAGCAATGTTGTTAAGAAATTTCTGATAATGCCATTAAACAACGTTTTAGACAAAGTTTTGTCAGTACTTAGCAGGCTGTATGTTCAAATGTTATTAAATTTTAAAAGATGCTTTTTACGTGAAAATGTCAAGGTCACTTTGACATACCAGAAGATGGTAGAATATAATAGAATACATAAGAATATGATAAACTATACAAGAATATAACAGAATATATTAAAATATATTAAAATATACCTGAATATACCAGAATATTCTAGAATTATCAATAATATACCAGAATAAACTAGAATAAACTAAAATATCATAGAATATATCAGAATATATTATAAGGTCACCTTGACTCTTTTTAAATAGTACCAATGTTTCTAACATTATAGGATTGTTGCTAACGTCGAAACACATTTAACAATGGATACCGTAACCTTGAAATAACCTCAAATTTGAAAATGTTATTACTTGTTTGACGAGTGGACGTATAATGGTTAAATCAAAGTCATCTTTGTTCTTTTCAATAAAATAATAAATCTTTTAATACATCAATAATATCTCCACATTAGTTATAAAAAGAGTATGTACATACATGTACATCTTTTTGATCTATTACATTACGTTACGTCTTACTAAAATGTAGGATTAAACTAACCATATACGTTACTGGAACTTAAAATTAATTTTAGCAACGATTCACTTCAGACTGACGGTTCCTTCGAGAAGTTCGGCTCTCTCGATAAGTAGAAGACGATACAATCACAAAAGAATTTGACCTTAAAAAAAGTCGGCCAAGGTTGAATTTTGCACCAACTACGCGAATTATGGCTTTAATCCGCAGAACAATAACTTGACGATATTAGTCCGATGCAGCAGACCATTGGTAACATATCGATATCGTCGCTGACAGTATCGATAGTCGCATCTCTATTTGAATTCATAACTGAAAATAGTACACGGTTGTTCTGTTCTTCGATATTAACGGGAATCATCGTTTAATGGTTACAGCTTCGCGGAACGGCTCTTCGGAGATGGTAGACATGCCCGCCGGAACTGTTCCCAATTTGGGTGCCGTGGCCGGCGAGGACATGGCATCCTTGTGGGCGTCCTACGCAATGGGACTAAAGAAGACACCGCCGCCAGGATCGTCCGCGACGCCCGCGCGATCGGATCGCGATCGAGAGTCCAGTCCACCGGGGGGCGAAGGGACGGGGAGCGCTCACGACGAGACCAGCAGCAGCGGCAATAAAGAGGACGAGGACGACGACGACGAAGACGCCGACGAGAGGCTGGACCCCAGACATCATGACCCGGAGCGTCTGAAGGCTTTCAATGTGAGTCCCCGTTCGAGTCTTGTGACCGCGGCCGATTTCTTCTGCGGACGAAGGAGAACAGCAAGGGCGGAGGACACCCGATATTTAACACTAAACCTATCACAGCCGGTCAAATTACCCGCCTCGCATTTTTCATTTATCAATTTCGATTTCAATCTTTATTGTCCGCTAATTATTTGAATATTCCATTCCTCGAATAAATGTGAGGAAAACGTGGTTCGGGTTCTTTTGATTATTTACAATGGAATCGCACAATTTATTCGATTATCTGCTCGTTTACTGATGAATAAAGATATAAACTTTTTAGTTTACTCGGTCAAATTACCGCAATTTTCATTTTACATTTTTCATATCAATTTTCATTGTCCGCAAATTATTTGAATATTCTAACTCCCCGAGTAAACGTGGTTGGGGTTCTTTTGATTATTTACAATAGAATTGCGCAATTTATCCGATTATCTGCTCCTATTTCTGCCCGTTTACTGGAATAGTTTTTACACTCAATGAAGACATAAACTTTTGGTTTACTCGGTCAAATTACCAGTCTTGAATTTTTCATTTTTCAATTTCAATTAAAATTTTTGTTATACGCAAATTATTGCCCAATTTATCCGATTGTTATTTCAACTTTTTTATCTGAATATCACGTCGAAAAGGAATTGCTGTTATTTTATCAAACTGCAGACATTTTTTTAAATTATTGTTTCTGCTCATTTACTGGAATATTTTTTACACTGAATAAAAATATAAACTTTTGGTTTAGCCGGTAGAATTGCCAGTCTCGCAGTTTTCATTTTGCAATTATTCAAGTTATAAAATTTTCCTTCGTAGTAATCGATTCGATTGACTTTGTTATTCAATCGTACACTGTCATAGAAATCGCACAAAATCGAAATAGATCAAATCTTATAATTTTCTGTGTTATAATTATGTCAGCTAATTTGAGGGCTGGGTAGGTTTAGTGTTAACCCTTTGCACTGTGATTTATTTTTCAGTTACAATAATTTGGAATTCATTGTCGTTCATGATTTCTTGAAAGAAAATGTTAATATGTCAGTATTGTACATATAAATTCTGTTCGAAAGCCTTATGGCACTTCTTACAGTGCAAGGGGTTGAACAGTCTCCTTCCATTTTGACTGTTCGAAATTTCGACATTTTCGCAATCTTTTAATGTTAATCCTAACTCGAAATGAACACACAATCATCCACCATCTTTCCTTCGCTCACATCGCTGTCCTTTCTTAAATTTTATAACAAATTATTTCAATTCATTCTAATTTAAAGAATCTAACATTGTTTATTTACTACAAGATGCCTGATCTTACAATTGTTGGGTATGCGAATACTATCGGTGGCTTTGCATTTATATGTTCGTCGAGGCATTTTTGGTCATTATTAGTTTAACACTTTGCCTGTCATGTCACCTATATTTAGGTGATAGGAAATAAATCAAGTTCGCAGTCTTCATAATAATTGTTCAGAGAGTACTGTTAATTGCTACTGTAACATTTAAAAATTATCTAAAATGTGCAACAATATTTTTATGTGAATAGTCACGTTAACTGTGTGGAATCAGTCAAATTAACCCTTTGCTCTACGACTCATTTTATGGTTGCAGTGATTAAAATTTCTTTGTTATTCATTATTCGCTAGAAGAAAAAGAAACAATATAACTTTTATCTCACTATGTATTCTGTAATACACATAAATTCTATATATTTAATATTCTATAATATAGATAAATCCTATAAATTTAATTTTCTATAATATAGATAAATTCTATTTTAATATTCCACAATACAGGTAAATTCTTTAAATTTAATTTTTATATAATATAGATAAATTCTTTAAATTCAATTTTCTATAATATAGATAAATTCTATAAATTTAATATTCCATGATATAGATAAATTCTATAAATTTAATATTCTATAATATATTTATGTATATATAAATTCTATAAAAATAGAATATTAGAAATTAATAACGTACATATTTATTATACTCTGTTCAGGATCTACAATACGAGTCTAGCACGATGCTGTAAGCAAGGGGTTAATCATGTAAATTAATCACATTGATAGATAAGATAATTTATACGATACTAGATAAATAGATTCAATTATATTAATTTATTAATTGCGTAAAGCCAGTTGAAAAGAATTTATTCGTTTAATCCGTATGAACGATTTCATTTCCGGTACCAGGTGTTTTTCATTTCACCCCTGAGGGTATGCATGTGCTACCAAGTTTGATTGAAATCTCAACGACTGTCATGTAGTATTGCACATGCACAAATATCCGCAGTCTATTAATTATTTATTCGTTAGCTTTCGAAGGTCATACAGAATTTTTTATGTTAATAAATAATAATTCTCTTGGATGGGATCTGTTGGTCCCACCAGGACGCTTAAAAACTGTTCAGCACCAGAATGAACGTAGGAGTGGTAAAATAATGACTAAAAATGTACGCACTTGACTGATTGAATAAATTCGTAGATTAAATTTCTTGTTCAATTTACAGTGCATTCGACAAATATTGCGATTAGACTTGTTCTTATTAAAGATATCGTATCTTCCAGTAGAAAAATATTTTATGAAGACCAGTCGAGTAGTGTGAATCAACGTTTTTAACTAACGAAGAAAAAATGATATCTTTGGAGTTATCTAAACCGTTAGAAATAAAACTTTCTGAACAGAGTCTTTTGTAAATATTGCAATATTAACACAGAAGATAACGAAGTAGTGTACACAAACTAAAATTAATATTGCCGGAGAATTACAGATTATCTGCCGATACTTAAATTTTGGGAAACGTTCCTGTATTCGTTTAAAAATATTTTTCAAATACACTAAATATTTTCATGTGCGATCTCAATCATTTTCATTGATTTCATAATTTTCTAGCAAGGTAGAAATGTTCTACCAATCATTTTTCAAGCGCCTTTAGTGCTTTTCTATTCGGTGCCAGCCCATTTTCACCTAAACACCACCTTTGGATTTTAGCAATGTGTATTTTAAATTTCTGTATTGTCACAACTGAGCTGCAGATATGTCTGCACAATATGTGGACCGTCTATTTTGAAAGTAGTACAAGTCCACTATTTTTTTAAATGACATCACGTAATTAAATTAAATAAATAACAGCAATATCTTATATTAAGTTTAACAATATATAAATATGATTAACGTTCAAAATAAAAAATACTACGCCTCTTTTATTTCCTGTTATTATTTATAAACAAAATTTGATTAATACAAGCTATATTTTAAGTGATATTTAATTTTTCATAATTGAAATTAAATAATTTTTACAATTGACTGATCATGAAAATGGCGTGAGCCCATTCACAGCCCTTGAATATATATTATTTTAGTTAAAATCGTCTAAAAGAAATTTATATAACCAAATCATATATTTATACATTAATAGAAACATTGTCAGACTTGACATAATTGACCTAAATTTTTTAATTGACTAATATAGTAACCTTCAATTTTCTTGGAGTCGCACCACTCAGTTGATTCAAAATGGAGTTGCATCACTTTCAAAATAAACAGTCCATATTACTTTTTCTTAAAACACTGAACATGCTACACGAGGTCAAACGACCGTTTCTACGTTCTTTACTTGCAATTATTAAAACGGTAAAGATTCCTGTTGAAAATAATGATACACACTTGTTTATCCGAAAATATATTATAACCACTGTGGCGCAAAATCTAAATAAATTAAATCCTACCGTTTTTATTAAATAACTCATTATTAAAATGGTAAAGATACCTACGTGGAAAATAATGATACACACATGTTGATCCAAAAATATTAGATAGTCGGAGAAGTATTAGAATTCAACCGTTTTGAATCATTTGCAGAATTCTGGATACGAAAAGAAACTCGATGTTTGGGTGCCTCATGATTTAACACAGAAAAATTTGATGGATCGAATTTCTATCTGCGAATCATTGCTCAAACGTAATAAAATAGAGCCATTTTTTAGCATGGCTGAGAAGTTTTGGTGCATCCATCGTATAGCCCAGACCTTGCAACATTACATTATTGTTTGTTTCGATCTCTGCAAAACTACCTTGATGGTAAAAAGTTGGATTAAAAAAAGGACTGTGAAGATCACTTGGCTAAGTTTTTAATCGATAAATCACAGAAGTTCTATTACGATAGAATTATGGTTCTACCCCAAAAATGGCAAAAGGTCATAGATAATAATGGCCAATAGATACTTAAATAAAATTCATTTTGAATAAAAGCAACATTTAATCAAAAAATGACAAAAATATCTTAATACTTTTCCGACTATCCAATACATTATAACCATTGTGCCACAAAATCTAAAATAAATTAAATCGTATAATTTTTATACAACAACGCTTATTAGCATCTTTGATGAGCGATAGGTTTAGCGTTAATAAGAAGCGTTGCCACGGTGTAAACTATTTTTTGACGTAAAATGATAAACGTTCTGCGAATGGCTGTCAGATTTTCGCAAAGACCTGCAACGGTGAATCTACCAGCGAATCTATAAAAAGGGAAGACCGCCTAAAATGCGTTGGCATCGCGTAGCATGTACGTTCGGCATTAAATACCATTTACTAGCAATTACTTCCATTTAATTATCTGATGTTAAACGTCTCTGGGGGAGCGCGCAACACCTGAAATCGAATCCGGCCGCGGCCGCGGCGCACGGTCTTACCATTTCCTTCCACGCGAGTCGCATTAAACCGGAAACGGCGAGTTTATTGCGGCCGCCATTACCAGGCGGGAGCCGCGTAAAAAGGAGTACGAACTTGTTCGCGCGTTCGCAACAGGAAGGAAACCGCCTAAAGAGAAAAAAGCTCCGGCATCGTCCGGATCCAATGAAACTTTAGCCGGCTGGCATCGGAGTTTTCCCGAAAAAGCCTCAATTATCGTAAAATTTTATGAAAGCAGCGTCGCAGAGCGGCACGCCGGGCTTCTTCCCGCAGTTCTCCTCATCCTTATCCTGTTCTGCTCCATCTCGATTCCTCCTCATCTCCGTTCATTTTCCAAGCGCGGAACCTGAAATCCAACCGGGGGAGTCCGCAGATGGCCGTGAGCCGGCTACCGAGAGAACCAGCACTCCTTTATTAATTACAATTAGTTTAATAGAAGCCCCGTACGTGCTCCCACCACCGTGGAATTCTTAATTCTTCCCGGCAGCGAAGTGTACGGGCTCGTTTAATTCATTCCGCGGCGGTCGGCCCGCGTCCTCTTACAGATGTTCGTCAGGCTGTTTGTCGACGAGAACCTGGACCGCATCGTGCCCATCTCCAAGCAGCCCAAGGAAAAGATACAGGCGATCATAGACAGCTGCACCAGACAGTTTCCCGAGTTCGCGGAGAGGGCTAGGAAGAGGATTCGAACATACCTGAAGAGCTGTCGGAGGAACAAACGGGGCAGGGAGGGCGCGCCCTGGGATGCGGTAAGCTCGGCGCATTCCTCTTTCCTCTGCGATTTATTAGGGTTACCCATAAGAAATGGATTATTTGGAAAGACGTTTTTCCCCCTTTAGTTCTGTACCGATCGTTGAAGAGGAAACACGTATTCTTTTACAGTTTTTCAGTAAAGCAGCCTGTGTTCTAAATATTCTAAGAAGTATACATTTTTACGGGCCTGTAATAAAATGGCGGCGTTCGTACCTTCCGAGGATCGTATTTGTCGTTGCATACTTTATCATTTTCACGCGGGATTTAATGCAACGGTAACGGCAAAGATAATTTCCGATATTTATGGAGATGTGTCGAAGGTCAACAACTGTCAACGTTGGTTCAGGAGGTCTGCTGCTGGTGATTGTGACCTCTCAGGCCCCGAAGTGGAGGCAGCTTGAGTCACATTTTGCTTCACGGATCCTGGATTTTTGTACGGAGGGGGTTGAAAATTTGCAGGGAAGATGGCGAACTGATATTGATGACGATGGAGATTATATAATAGATTATAAATAAAAATTTGATTTTACTACGATGTTTGTTTTAGATTTCGAAATAACTTATTACTTATGGGTACCCCTAATATCTATATATACAAATGAACCAATTATGGACAAATTAGTGAGTCCGCAGGCTATTTGTTGCTAAGAAAGTACAACAAAGTAGGTATTGGTATTTATATTCTCTTGGAATCGCGAAAACCCATTGTTTATGAAACTAATTAAAATTGAAGAAAGATCAAATAAACATAGAACTGATTTTTACAATAATGGACCCCTAAGAAATGAGGACCTGAACATTTTTGGGACACCCTGTATTTCTAAGCACTAAATGTGGATAATTTGTTCCGGTACCCCTTTTACGGGTTTAGGATCCTATATATAAATACATTAATAAATAAGCTTATTGTATTTTTTATAGAAGACGCTTTACGATTGCTTATTTTTCTGAAACTAATAAAAGTATAGAAATTGTATTTTTACAAATTAAGAACTATTACATTGCTACCAATCGTGGACTTTCTTTTATTACATAAAACTATTTCATAATGCAAATAGCTTCTTTATAAACAATATATTTACTATTGTTTACTTGATACACATTGTGACTTCTTCTTCCTTTTCGTAACAATATACTATTTACCTATACTTATGTACATTTTAACATGTAAATTAATAGATCCAAATTAAAGTACATAATTAAATAAATAAGTAAAGATACAAATGTTTCAATTCCTCCAAATAAAATAGGAATTGCATTTTATTCGAAAATAATTATGCATTGTATTGTATAAATACATTCTATTTAGTACTGGCGTCCATAATTGGGTCATTTACCCTATACACGCTCGCAGCAACCCTTTGAAGTCTCAGATTTTTTTACAACACCATTATCTACGTATAATCCTTCCATTTAAAACGAAACCAAACACAATACAATTTTACATTCATGATTTATTTTATTAGTCAATAAAGATTTCCCCTACTACAGTAACGAACCTAACTATGATCCAGAAAATTTTTGAATAATTAAAAAATGGTCCCTGTTTGCTGACACAGTGTGAACGAAAGGTTCGAAAATCGCTTGACTCAAACCTTAGTCAAAATTTAGTCAAACCTGATAGAACGTGATGTGATATATTCCGTTTAGATCTTTCTAAATTAGAAATTAGTAAATTAATTCGCTAGACGTGTATCTTTGTATAAACATTTGCTACTAAAAATTCTCTTAGGGCTTGCCTATCGGTTTTTGGCAAAAGTAGCTTCCGTTTTCCGTGAACTGTGAAAGGTCATCTGCGAAAGCTCAAGAATTCCTTGAGTCTGAGTCAAGTTCGAGATTTTGGTATGCGACGATCACGTGACGCAAGCATTTCTTTTTAGGCGAGGCCCACTCCGGCACACTTGACCTCCGTGGAGGCTGAACAAATTTTGGCAACGGCCTGCGAAAATGAGAGCGACAACGCGAAACGCATGAGAATTGGTATGGAACCTGTGTCACAGCCTATGCCAACTCTTCCGGCCGCAACGGTGAGTAAAATTACTATGAAAGTCTATTAATCGTTCCTCACTTACTTGGATCGATCGTCCATTTTCTTTCACACATCTGGCGCACCACTTTACCAATCCGAGGATATAATTTCTATAAAAATTCTTATTTTTCAAAGTTATCTGCTCCTAAAATTGTTTAACCACTTAACTTTGGCGACCTCTTTCCAAAACGCAAACAAATTATTTATACTTTTTATTTGTTCGTTTTATTTCGTCTCGACCTCCAAATATTCTAGACATATTGACGAATATATTTTAGTTTTCGCTAAAATTGCAATTTGAATAGCTGACTAAATTTTTAGCATGACGAGTATACTCGTCGAACTCAGCTAACTGATTGAAATACGCAGAAAGAAGATACGAACTTGTTTCATACTGAAAATTAACATGTGAGAATGTAATTATGAAATTCTCATTGGTAATTGACACTTTGCAGGAATTTTTCCTCCTTGATAACATTTTATTGGGAGCTTAAGGAACCCTCTTTGGGATATTTTGATATTTGTGATTTATTAGTATCGAATTTTGCTTAATATTATAACGATTACGTGGGAATAATGCATGCAAAGCGAGAATGTTTATTCGAATTAATTAAGTACGTTCGGAATGACTGATTAGAAAACACTGACTTACGAATACGTTATTTTTTTCTTCTTTAAATAACACATGGTTCATACATTCGGATTCAGACACATTGCACCATCCAGTTGACTATGATCATAAATCAACTCCTGCAACTCCTGTACTAGTGATAAATCCAAATTTTGCAGATGTTGAACTAAGGTAACTTCCATAATTGATAACATAATTACGTACAGAAAAACTCCATTTTTCTTCATTATTAGAGTCCATTTTCCACAAATTCAGAGAACATACATAGCGAAGCAGAAGTTCGTTTACAATGTTCCTGTGGAATAAACATTCGAGACTCGTTTGATGTCATATTATTTTATGAATTTTTAGTGCGACAGCTTTGATGAAATGGGGGCAGACAGCAAGAAAGTAACATGATTTGTTACGAATGTCTTTTAAATAGGGCACGAGATAAATATTATACCTTTACTACCTTTTTAATAACAAACGTTCAATTATTATCGTCGATAATCGTAATATTATTTATAAATTACATTACTGCATTTATGTACGTTTGTACATGATCTGACTTCTACATTAAATAGGTTATTTATTTTAGGGAATTATTAAAATTCAGTTTCTTGAAGATTATTGAAACTCAATATTTTTTGAAAATTATTGAAATTCAATATTTCTTGGGATTGATTGAAATTCAATTTTTTAAAATTCAATTCGACACAATTTCAGTGATAATTTATCAATTAATAAAGCTATCGTGCATACATAATTGAAATAAGAATTTAACTAAGATAGTATAAATTAATATTAACCTTTTGGTGATTTTACATTATATCAGCTGTGCAAATTTAAAAAATATGGTTTTCAGGATTTTTATAGAACCTTTGGAAAGTTTAAGTATTAACAACCCAGAATTTCGACCCTCGATTAAAAACTTCCTTTTTAAACTGAATTATTGTAAATTCAAATTATGTGACACTGTACCCGTAATAGTATTTCAAGAGTTTCTGAGGTTACGGTTAAAAGTGGAAGTTATGTAAAATTATGAAACGGTTAACCGCGAGTTTTTTGTTTACTGTAACAACCAAATGAATATTACAAATAAATTAATGAATGCACTGAAAAATTTCATAAAGTTACAAAATCAGACTGATTGAAATTAATTCGATAAATACAACGATTCCTTTTATTGTGTCTAAATATTTACTGTAACATTTTTTACTTCCTTTATGCTGTTGTAATTTGATTGTTTAAAATATTTAAGTACATGTGCAAATTGAATTCGTTGAATTAATATAAAAGGAATTTAAATAAAGATTTGACAGGTAACAATTTTTCAGTGGGATGTGAGAGTTCAAACTAAAATTTAAAATTACGTGCATATATTGTTGTATAAAAACGACAAAATTTAATTTATTTAAATTTTGTGCAATTTTGATTACAATATATGGTTCAACAGAGGAACCTATTCAATCTATTTCTGTGTGGGCAACTTGATAACTTCAATAACTTTAAAATAAAAAATCTGAAAGAGCCATTTGACTCACTCTAATAAAAATTTCGTGCTTTCTTACCTGCTTTTCGTTTATGCGTTAGAAATTTCCGAAGACAGGGTTAGGCACGTACAACCTTCGTTGTTGCCGTCACAACATGATTCATTAACCTCTTAGGCACTATGCGCCACTATAGTGGCTTTCGCGGACGCCATCTCTCTGTTAAAGTAAATTGTTAAAGTCAACGTACGTGTATCATATCTTTAAGAAAAATAATAATTTTATTATTTGTAACACATTGCAGTACTGCAACATTTACACGTAATTCGCGTTGTACTCTGCCGTACAGAGAAACAGCCTCGCGTAAAATTCAGCCGTGTCTAAGAGGTTAAAGAAGTACATCGGAAAATGACTAATGAAAACAATTTTATAACTTCAGTAATTGTGAAATAAATAAATAGGGACCAGTCATTTTTACTGGTTTGGTAGTTCTAGCGTTAAATATGGATAAATAATTCTGCCACCCATATCTGGAGACATGGCAGTCAAAGTGCTAAGCGAGCACCACAGTTTCGATGAAATAGTCGAGATTCTGTGTCATTTGCCGGATCACGAAAACCCGAGAGTTTTTAGGAAAATTTTAGGAAAATGTGACAAGTTTATCGACCAGGGTGGCTGAAGTCGGTCTGAGGATCCACGGATCGTGAAATCGAATGTCCATCAACCTCGTGACGCAACGCCATAGTCGCGGCGGCGGCGACGGCGGCGATAAAGTTTTTCATAAAAGCGGTGGCCCAGGTCATAAAATTATCGCTTGTAGAAATCCGAACGGCTCTTCGGGCTCTCCTGCGCAACGCTCCAAAGCCGTGATACGTGAAACGAAGCTAGGATTGATATAGGTATGTCAGAGAGACTAGTGATAACCCGGGGGTCGCGCACCTCTCCCACTCTGATGCAATGCGCACTCACTGACCACGTTCCATGCGTACTGCGGTACAACGGAAAAATTGAAATACTCGCCGTCAGGAGACGTCAACAAGCCTCGTACCGACGAGTTTTGGTGTCATCATATTAGGTGTAGAAACCAATTCTTTCCGACGAAATTCACGCAATTAGTATCCTCATTATAATCCTAAATAATTTTTCGCTGTTCTATAAGTGTAATCCACGTCGGTGTTATCCGAGAAGCAATTGCACAACTTTTACAGGAAATGGGGAAAATATAGTAGCTAGAAATGTTAACCAGTAAATGCACCGTTAACCTGAAGAGAAT
>CM052082.1:11648236-11663286 GCA_028453745.1 Agapostemon virescens | reverse complement strand
ATAAGATGGAATAAATGATGTAGAATGAAAATATTCTAGATCAGAAGAAATACTTTGGTTTTCGTGTTGAAACAGTTTCGAGTGCAAGGGGTTAATATATGAACTATATTATTAGGAAGTATATTGTCACAATAACTATGGCTGCATGCCGGAACGTTTTTCATCAATTGGTCGTAGCAAACGAATGAGATGCATGAACTCGAGCCAAAAGATCATTGCCGACATATATTTTTATTTATGTTAATAAATAGCAAAGAACATTTAATTAGGCTTCATAGTTTAAAATATGATATAATGTACGCTTTTCGAGTTAGTAAAATATATTATGTATATACTCATTCTTGTTTTGCATACGTTTACATATCCTTTTTATTAAAGTTTATAATATTGCAGTGGGCTAACTGTTTTATTATGTCCATTTTTCTAGTTGGATACTTTTTTAGCTATTTTCTTTTCATTCGTTATTATCCTTGCATTAACTTTGCACTCGAATGGCGACTCTGAGGCGTTAGTAGAACTTGCAATACCATTTTTAAAAACACTGTCCACATTACCAAATTCGTCCGTAGTTAATAAATTGTTAAAAATCCATCCACTATGCCAGAAAACAAGTTTAACGTTAGGTGCAAAATATAAAAACGATTGCAGAGAATAAAAATGTTTAATATTCAAAGAAATGTCTTAATTTGGGAATTAAACTTGCTTTGAGTTGAAAGGGTTAAAAGTAATACATTTAACTTTGTCTGACTTTGATTAGCTTTATTCAATAGTAAAATAACTTATATTTTACTGACAATCTTCTACAACCACTTTATCTGTCATAAGCATATCAATAATATCTCCACCACAACTCTTCTATATTTAAAAGAATCTCAAAAATCTATTTAAAAAATAATTTCAAAAAGAGAATTTAATCTGTTATTAGAAAATTTCCTAAGGAACTGAAGAATTGATTATAAACTATTAATATTTAAGAGACTTTTAACTGTTTTTGTTTCCAAGTAAAATATTCGTTAACCTTATGACTGCAGCGCTCTCCAACTTAAAGCAATGTGCATATTGTAACATAATATTAACATGACAATCGCAGTGGTTAACTAGAACAATCCTCTATTAAATTTTTGCCGCAGTGAAAGTAACAATAGCAACAAGAAAAAAATCACCAAAATTATTCTAGTCACGCAAAGCACAGTTTAGGTTAATAAAAAGGACTTATATGTAGAATGATTATTGACTGAAATTCAGCATACGAAGGCTGTCTCAGAACAGGTGGTACAAGCGGACAGAAGATAAATTTATTTACAACAATAAAACAACATGAATCGAATAATAATTTTTCAGTTAACGTATTATTTTCGGAAAAGTCGAGTATGAAAATACGGCTGTCGCCCATGGCGTGGAATAAACACCGGCCGACGTGTCTGATCGTGACAAACCGATTCTACTTCGCCTGAATGCTAGAATAATCAAATCCGCCAGACTTGCAAACTCCCTGTCGTTTAAAATATGAAGTGTTAACCAAAAAATCATTCTTCTTTTTCTTTACTTAACTTTACGTAAAGAATCATATTAACCCAGTTTGTACCATTCGTTCCGAGATACACTGCATTGTCTAAAATAAAATTAAAATTAACAAATGAAAGAAACATAAAATTCATATTTTGGATATCAGTGTCACACACAGTGAATCCGGAAAGTGTTTGAACTTTCTGATTTTAGAAAAATTGTTCATATTTTGATAATTTCGTTAAAGCGGTGCAATAAGAAATTTTTACTCGTTTTAAAGCTCGAAGCAATTATTCTTGCAGGTCATCGTTCATTTACTTTTTTTAGTATATTTGTGCATGACTGATTTCGCATTTCTTCGTTGAATATGCTTCAACTTAAATCGCTTGTAGGTGTATCAGCATCTTTTTTTTAATGAGTCTATTAAAAATTTGATGATTGAACCTTCCTTTTTACGACTGCTTAACATTCTATCCTACAATTTATTTGCAGTGACTAAAATTTATTTATGGTTCACAATTAGCAAAGAAAAAGAAAATTTATAACTATTGTATGCCTATATGTTCTCCAATCAATGCACATTAACAACAACAATTAATATGATTTTTTTTTACAATTAAATTCTTCAAAATTTACATGACGAGTCTGACACGATGTTGTGAGACAAGAGGTTGAACCTTAAGCTGCAATTTCTTTCTATTTTCTAAAACGAAGAACAAGTGTCATCTTCATCATCTACTTTGCATCATTCCGAAGAAGACAGTACACATTTCACTCAGAGCTCAATAAATCGCCTACAAAAATGGTAGATCAAGTTTCAAACACTCACTGTACAGAGAAAGTTTGACTATTTAAATCTACAGTGATGCCAGACACAGAAACATGTTTTCAATATTTCCAAATCCGTATGACTCGGCAACATTTTCAACAAAAATTTGACTCAAGTTGCCCAGTAGTTGAACCATGAAAAAGTATCTTGGGCCAAAATAAATGATTGATTACGAAAGTATAAATTTCAAGCTTAAGAACGAATTTAAATAATTAATTCGCGAACGGAAAATTTAATGTTCAAACACATTTTGGATTCACTGTACCTCTATGAACATATATTGTAATCAAACCCGCCAAAACTCTGAATCGATATCCTCTTGTTACTTCCATAACCTACTATAAAACCGCCATGTTTAAAACTTTGGAAGTCCAATAACAGCAAACAGCCACGCAAAGACATACTATCCGCGTTCGCAGTCAAAGATACCATCATATCAAACTATTTTCATTTCCCCAAAATAATCAGAATTATCCAAAAGATAAATTATCCCGCTATTTCCTACCCAATGTGCATGGGGGTGCTTAATAACCGCTTGAAAACGCAGCTTCAGAGCGTGCGTCCCTGAACTTCGATCGTAACCAGGATCATTTTTCCAGGACCGACAGACCTCAGCATGAAGAACACGAAGCCTCTGCTGAGTCACAAGCTGAACGCAACAGAGATGACCGCGGTCAGGCAATTGATCACCGGCTATCGAGAGTCCGCGGCGTTTCTGCTGAGGTCCGCCGACGAACTGGAGCAATTGTTGCTCCAGCAACCATAGAGCTACATATACGTGGCGGGCGGTCAGCAGATTAGTTCGCAAGTGTCAGTCGGCTAGCGAAGAAGAAAACGAGAAAAAGAAAATAATAAAAGAAAGCGTCGTTCAACCTTACGAGCCGCGAGCGCACCGGCAATATCTGATCTTCGGAGACTTGAACGCCGGCATGGACGAGTCTCGCTTGCCCCTTTCGATGTCTTCGGTTACCGACGGCCGGTAAACATGTTTCTCTTATCCTGCATTAGAAAACGCATTTCCGATAGCGTGTCGACCTTGAGAATGGGTGGACGATGCAGTCCCCGGTTGACAACCGTTCGAGAGAGACCAGAAAACCATGTTCTTCGGACGATCGTCCCAGGGTGATCGGGTTCGAGGATGGAACCACGATCCGGGATTTCGAAGTCGCCAGCCTCTCCGGCAGGGCTGGGGAGTTTCTCTTAGAGAACACAGAGGTTCCGCTTGGGACGCGACAAGCGCTGAAACGCGGAGTTTTAAGACTAGATTTAAGGGAACTATTCAAACAGGGTGTACATAGAGAGGATTTACAGATATTTACTTAACTACCGATAAGCTTAAGCTTAAATGACGAGAGACGGCGCGTACGGTGTGCGATGCGCGCGCGTAAATGCGCGTGTGAGAGGCCTCCGCGGAGCTGATCGGTCACCGAAGAGGATTGCTATCCTCCGAAGGTCCTGCGAGCCAAGTCCCAATCGCAACGACTGACCTTTTGATGACCTTGCGAATGATCCTTGCCGGTCGACCGATCGCGCGACTACGACGGAATCCTTAACCCCGGTTGCTATGAACGGCGAGGATCATTCGCGCGCTCTCTGTATGCTCGAACGTTGGCGGTTTTCGTCCCGAAACTTGCGGCTCGGAGTAACAGTCGCGTGTACATACGGTTGGTCGAGAAACGAGTATCGCGGAGACGTTATCCGAAGATCATGCGAACGGATGAGAACGGTCTGCGGAATCGTGGACGTCGCAGAGATGCGCGCGCGTACGCACACACAGACTCGCGCGTAGACTCATGTATGTAAATAGGTCGCAGGACAAGATGGCTGTCTTTCCGCTGGAAACAGTGGGAAACCGACGAGTTTATTGATAATTATTCGTACACTGGCGCAGCCACGATGGCCCGGCAGAGAGCATAGTACTTGAATCGTGCAGGTTTCGTCGACGATCGTGGATTCAAATTGGTAGACGATCTTTTCCCGTAGAGACCGTCAGGTTTATGACGTTTTGTTATCGAGAACTAGGAGTTTGGAGGCGCTTCTCAGGTTTGTTGAGAATTCTTGTCTTTTTGAATTGAATTAAATTTTGAATTATTGATAATGTATATGCAAAATGTTTGCGATGAAAATTCTGTCTTGTTCGAGATGATTTATGTAATTTTTGTTGTTATACGCGAACAAAGGAGACTTGTGTTCTTTTCGAATCAGAAGGAAACGAAAAAAGTATATTTAGCGATTGTTTGAACGAATTTTATTGAAAAATATGTTCTGATCTGTACGAACAGTTTATTTAATTGTATTTACTTTATAACGATACATGTTTCAAATAACATTGTTACTGTTTTTGGCGATTTATTGTGACGATTCTTTATCAAGATTATAGAAATTTCGAAAACCTTCTATCAACGAAGTTTGACTTAATAAAGATGATTGATTCTGACGAGGTCGTTAGTGTCGTTCGAAGAACATATTTTATCAGCGAAATTAAACTAACTAATATAACGTATTCACAAGCTTAACGAGTGTACTGTAACACACACACACACACACACACACACTTTTATGGGACCATTGAATCTTCAGAGACATCGAATTTCCAGGCACAAGTGGTTTCTCCTTTAAAACGACGAAAAACTGATTTCAAAGTTTCTCGAAATATTACAAATTGATTGTGACTTATCAATTGCGAGATGGCTTAATAACGTTGCTACTTATTTTATTCACGACGACGTGTTCTCTCGTAAACTATAATCGATATTATTAAAAGACGTTCTACATTATTTTATACTGCCGCAATGTACACGATAAGACACAATCATCGTTCTACTCGGAACTTATATCTTTTCAACCTATCCCTGAAATTCTCAACAAACAAAACACGTTGGATAATCATTTAATGTTGGCGATTGCTCCGGCGTTGTATAGAAATGATGCTACTTCTCGAAAACAAAACGGAACGTCGAATTTCTTTTTTTTAATGGTGTATACTATGGAATATACTTATGGATTATAATCCACGGCTTTTGACCCGAGCTGTACATATTTATCGGGACCATCTTGTCACGATCGGACAATACGTTGAAACCGTATTTATGGTCTCCGGACGCATCACTGTGTTACCAAAGAACACTGATTATTATTATTATTATTATTATTATTATTATTATTATTATTACTATTATTATTACGATTATTATTATTAATATTATTATTATTATCATTATTATACGATAATATACGTGGCGCTATATATACACGCGTTTATTTCTTCCTTTCTGTTTTTTGATTCGTTTCAATGATTCGAGTGATATTGTTGTTCCCATCGGACCAAGGAGTGATCTTAACCTGTTTACAAAAGATGAAAACCACCATAGGGGAGGGGATGGGGAAAGAGAGGGGGAGGGGTGGATCGCGTCGACATCTTCCGCCATAGATCAATTTCTCCCGAACGCTGTTGTTTTCTCTTTCTTTTCGTTCTCACGTTTTTCTTCATTTTCTTTGATATTTCTTTTATTTTTTTTTTTTTTAATTACGTTGTTATACCTAATCGTAACGATTAACGCGTCTAATTCTCGCTGCTACCATTTCATATTATATTCTATCACACGATACTGTCACTACGATTAATATTCGTGACGAAGAGAACGACGACGATGCCTCTTCGTCGAGAACTAGTTTTTCTTTCCGCGAGACTACGACGCCTCGCGAGTTGATTCTATTCTGTCGTTGTTTTGTACATAGTTTATAAACATCGTCGTGTCACGATGCGAAGAAAACGGTGAAAGAATGCTGCGGATAAACGAGTTTCTTTTAACGAGATTTCAAGAGAGAATATATATATATAATTATTATTATTATTATTATTATATTATTATTATTATTGTATACGGTGCGTCGGGTTCGATCGCGTGCCCGCGATTCTCTCGCGAATTACTTTTAATGGAAGCATGTTGTTCGCAGAAATGTTTGCGTGACGTTGGCCACGTGGACACTGTTCGTAAAATCATTGTTTAAACTTAACGGAATCAATAAAGTGTACTTTCAATGAATATTCTCTTTGGCATTTCTACGTGCGACTACTTCGCGGTCGTTAATCAGTACGACGCCATTGTGTTTCGATTCACGGAGTAAATCGACGGAAAGTCGTCGGTGGTTGTTACAAATGCTGCCGCTAAGATCACTGGTACTGAAACACTTCAATAGAAACAATATTTTCTAAAAATGTAACAAAAATGCCGAGTGTACGGTGATTCGTATATTTTCGATTTAACGAATACAACGCGGCCGAGGAAAGTTTAATCAGGGTAGTTGATGGTATTGACAAATTTAATCGACGTTTAAAAATAAAAAAAATGTTAAAATTGTTATACGAAGCACTTTTCCCAGACTACTCCGGTGCATATTACAAATTCTCTGACACGATCGTGTGTCGATGTCTTTCTTTAACGAGACGCAAAACCATCGGCAAAATGGCGGCCACAAAGCGTTGATTAACCTCAAAATTACTGTACTGAATAAACAATTTTTCTTTAGACTTCAGATACGAAAATCGAACAAAATCCTTTCATTCGCATTAGTTTTGGAGATTGTCGCGAGCGTATTCGAACCGAGCGCACTGTATACGTATATAAATAAATATATATATATATATAAATATACGAAACGTATTGAGTGTATATACTGTTTGCGACTGTAAAATATATTCACGCGGATGACCGGTGGCCGTGATCGTCACGACCGAGCTCGAGAACTCAGAGAAACATTCCACCACCAGGAGAGGGAGGACGATTAGGAAAAAGAAAGGGTTGATGAGAGCAGCCATCCGACTGTTTCCGGCAAACGCGAATCTCGCAGGCGGTGCCTTTCGCAACGAAGTCATGCTTGCTTTTTCCTTTTCCGTTTCGTTTCGCGGCCGTGTTTCTATCCGACATTTCGTCCATCGATCAATCACAGTACCCTTGCAAGAGCGTGTATTCCAAAGACCAACGATCGTTTCGATTATCCCCAGCGATCATCGGCGTCCATTTTCAACCGTTCGAATGTGTCGAATGGGTTCCCAATCTAGCTGTACGATTTTCAAAAGTTTTCTTGGTTCCTCGTTGAATTTGGAGGATCGGAAGGACTCGAGAGTCCATGTCGGAGGTAGATGCAG
Organism: Agapostemon virescens; assembly: GCA_028453745.1. Taxonomy (NCBI): domain Eukaryota; kingdom Metazoa; phylum Arthropoda; class Insecta; order Hymenoptera; family Halictidae; genus Agapostemon; species Agapostemon virescens. Next base: position 11,655,802 of record CM052082.1, on the reverse strand, counting down.
TCACTTGTTCGTGGCAAGAAAGCGTTTTCGTTGTTGATCACTCTCTCGATAAAGTAGAATGTAACCGGTTTCGAATTCTGTTCCGTCTAGAGACATCTATTCGTAGATAGATGCGTCGTTGAAAGTGTTCTGCCGGCTCTCCAAAAGCCGAATATCCAAATAAAATTGATATCAACAGAGATCTTACAATTTGCGACCACGGAATTATTACTTGCGACTATGGTTTGGCTACGCTTCCCGTTAATCTAGATATTGACATGATCATACTTCCTCTGATTCCTAAAACACACGTGGTAACGTTAAATATTGATTGTTTTAAAAAGTATCGTTGACGAGGCTTCTGAATTCACTTGTTTCTTCGAGTACCAAGGGAAAATGCTATTTTACAGAGGTTAGGCGAACGCAAGAGAAACAGTATGGCGGCGAAAATTGTCATATCCAGATCAAGAGACGGTTAAATTCAATAGATTTGCAAATTTCATTTTTTTTCCGCAATTTTTCGCACTCTGTCTATCGATTCTTAGTGAAACTGTATCCTGCGAGGAAGTGTCTGTTTTTAAAATTGTTGGACCTTTCATTACTTAACTAAATTTGTAACGTAGCGAAACGAAATAGAAATTAATAGAATGACAGACGGCGTCGATTCAGGTCACGATTTTCGTCGAGAGAGTCATTTGAAACTTTTGATTGATAGTGCATATATGAAAAGATGTAGAACATTTATTGGAAGTTTATGTTAAATGTTTTTACGACTGATACAATTTCATTGGAGGCTTGTTAACACGTTGAACGCGGAGCTATTCTGCCTACTTTTTATGTCACATGAAAATAAACGATGAAAAATAAATAATGCAGAATGGCGTTTTGGAAAGCTTCACATAAAACATAAAACGTTTTAAACGTATCAAACACAGACAAAAAGTGTACATTAGAAATTGAATTTTTTCTTAACTCGTTGAACGCGGAGCCATCTTGAAAGAATACAGATGCGCGTAAGCAAAAGACTCGCTTATCCCATTTATGCTTTTCTGTTTCAATAAATCTATTAAAATAATTCTTAATAGTATATGAATAATATATAACACATTAGTTTGTAAATTTAATACCGAAACTGACACAGCGTTCAACGTGATAACCTTCCGATTATCCAACGCCATTTATTTTAAAGTTACGCGCGATTACTTATTTATTCTTATTCTGGTTTCAGTCAACGAGCCACACTCGCGTGCATTATTATAAATTTTGAAATACAATTTTACTGTCGTATTCAGAACCTCTACCATTGTTCTCGCAACCATAAAATTTCTGTAAACTATATTTTCGCTTATTGCTCGAATTAACGTTCCCTAAAGTGAACAGAATAGTATGCCTGCAACGAAGATCATCTTTAACTATTAACCCATTCACCTTAGCCAATTAACATTTACATAAACGTGAGTCGTATTTACCTCCCTTCGATGCTGAGAACGCACACAACCCTTTTCGTAAAAAGTGATCTGAATTAACGTGAAATCGACGTCGTTAGAAAAATTGATTGCCTAGAAAAGTATAGACGTAGAAGTTTGACATACTTAATTTTCCTCGCGTTTAACACATCTTCGTTAATCAAGGATTAAAGCTGCCTACGATTCCTTCTTTCTCTGGACCTAAACACTTTTACTGTGAAGAGCCACTGTCAAATCCAGAGACATCTCTTACATATTCGAAGAAAGATGCTACGTAAATGGCGGACGAGTCATCCAGGTGACACATCCCCTAACTCCTTCTATGGTGGATATCATCGCAGGCACCGCACGCTCTTGACGTTAATCGATCCTCCTCCGAAACAAATCAACACCGCGAACCATCTCTCTTCTAAACGAACTCCACGCTCCAATCGTAATTACTCTGGCATCCATGTAATTGGCCGGTGACTTCCCAGTAGCGACACCGCTACATCCTCTAAGATTCATCAAGGCTTCTCTTACGATTCTCAAAGAATTGAAGAACTGAATTGAATTGAATTCACTTCGCTCGGAACCCTTGACACCGACATAATCGAGAAATATTCTACAATTCTCTCCGAATGATCTCTTGTCCTTCCCTTCCTCATTCTCGCGTGCAGATCAACCCACCAGATGAGTCTCGGAACCGCACCCATATCATCGAAGATTTATTCCGCGGATTCATAGAAAGCAACAAGCTAGACGCCTCCTCTAAACCTGATTCTCTCTGCAGTTACGTTAGAGACGAAACGCGTCCGTTTCGAAAAGATAAAATCCAGGTGACGAGTACTGGCCACGATTCAAGCGAAAGAACTCTTCAGGATCGAGGATTCAGCGTCCTCGAGAATGGGCGAAATGTGCTGCGAGCAAGTTGTTCGGCTGCCTCGGTCGAGACCGGTCGGATGTAAATCGGAGATACGTATTTGGAATGACCCCGAATCATGCGCCATGACGATGAGACGCATGCTGATCGGGTGTCCGACTCGCGGAATCCCAAATTCACGTGGACTGCCGGCGTTGTCTAGGTGATCGAGAGCGACTATCGTGATTCGGTATAGTGCAATAGCCTTTTACACACTTCTAACTTTTCTCTCTCTCTCTCTCTCTCTCTCTCTCTGTCTGTCTGTCTCTCTTTCTCTCTCTCTTCCTCCGCGCGCATAAAGTAGACTTCGCTTCGCGGCACCGTGGAACGCCTCCTTTCATTCGAACGTCTCCTCTACGCGAATGTAATAATCATTAGGATCGTCGTATCTTTACAGACTAGTTGTACCGCGTTAGATGTATATCTCCGGGACTCATACACTTGTACCGTGTGTAATGGATTCGCGTGCACCTGTCAACGCATACCCACAACAATTCTGTTTCGCGTCGCACAGTTTCTGAAACCAGCTGTCGACCAAGTCCCGATCAAACTTCCACTGAGACGACCGCGTTCGTTTCGATCCTTCCCGCTCGGACGGTTCGCGAAATGATTGTAAACAAGACTATTTAGTGCACCGTTGCATATTAGATGTCTGGTTTGTGCTATAGAAATGTTATGAGCATAGCGTGAATTTTTTTGAGAAAATCCCACAGGTGAAACTTGGAGATATCACTACTTTTAGAAAACTAAAATAAATATTTAGCTTCTCGCAATGGATATAGACAATTTTTATTTGGTACAGTTATTTGGTACATAGTTTGCTGGTTTATCGTGTACCATTATTAGGTATTGAGTTTCGAGGTCGTATCTTTAGGATTTATTTAGTTATTTAATTTTATTTGTAAATTAAGTTCGTTTCAGTGTCAGGCAAAATGGGTCACTTGTATGTTTGTTATATCAATGGAAAGATAAATATATTGGTATCAAAATTGTGCTGCTTCGCATTCAAAATTTCGATAAAATTTCAATTTTACGTTAAATTTTAATAAAACCCATACGAAAAATGTGAAAGACCAAAAATTCAAACGAATTTGTTGACTGCAACGATGCCTGCTTTAATGCAAACGTTTATTTAGAAGAATGTGTTGTCGAATGCACTGCCAGGAATCAGACATTTCGTATGCAACAACTCGAGGAAATAAATAATTGCTCGAGCGTGCTTAATAAATGAAAATCGAAATGTTAGTTTAGTTTTCATTATTCTTTTTTCAAATAGCTCCGAAGGGGAAGGATTGGCGCCCTAACAGGGAGAAATCTAACAAATGCGTGTGTTCTGCGTAGAATAAATATAGTAACTTCTGAATATTTAGGATAGTGATGCGAGGATCGATCTGGACCGATCGTTCTCGATCCTTGAAACAATGAATGACAAATATGTGTCAACAGTTGTCTAAGAAATTAAAGGATTGGAATTATGAAACTGAACAATCAAGTACTTTGAATAATTTGTTCGATTGTTATTGAACATATTGATATGATAATTTGTCCAACGAGCTTGACACCAGTTTTCAATAAAATATGTCATTCAGGATACTGTCGTACTTAAAGTCGATGATTTTTCGTTGCAGCAGACATATTTGGCGGCTTGTACACGATAACCGCTTGCTCATCACTTACTCGTTACATATTTTAAGAGAAAATTTTAGGAAGTTACTATAATTCTTTCGTCGAGGATATAAATATCAGATATTACTACTTTTTGTGTATAAGCGAATGTTCATTTCCAAAACAAATTCTTTTTGTCAGCCGAATTAATGGTTCGCATTTCTTTGTTGCTTTCTGTGCAAATTGGCTATTGTTTGTTTCTAGTGGAATCTGGCGAAGCCTAGTGAAACCTAGCGAAACCCAGTGAAACTAAGCGCTGGTTGGTGGCTTTAATAACTGATTGTTCAAATTCTGCTAATGAGACTTTGACGCGATTCGGTGTGTACATTGAGATCTGAAAACATTCTCAGAGACGTCGACTGCTTGAAAATTATCTTGAATTGTGTCTTCTCATCTTACTAACTAATATTCCATTTTTACCTCGAGCGATCTTAATGATATTTGAGCTCCGATGTAATTCTTCATCGAATCTTTGTAAAATCATTCTACGTAGGCAATTTTGGTTTCATTTAAAAACATTGGAGCTTTTTAACCCCTTGCCATATTATGACGAGTTACACTTGTGTTGAAGATTTTTAATAAAATCTAACGGATGTTGTTAATTTGTAAGAAATATTTAAACATTGAAGTAGACGTAGCAGAATAAAAGATATAAATTGTCTTTTGCTCTTCTGTAACATTTTTAGCGATGATGTTACAAAGAAAATGGTACAGCAAGGGATTAAATCAAGTCTCCTATGTTATTATTTGATTGGAATTGTAAGTAGCAGTCTTGATTAATTTGTTCATATTGCTGATTAATAGATTGTGAGTCTACATGTAAAATAAAAATTGAATACAGCAATTGCAAGAAACAGGAGCTGCATAGACATTTATTTCTTCTATTAACTTAATTTTAACCAGACAGAAATAATATGATTCAGTTTAATTATTTAAGAATTCGATTATACTTTGAATATTATATATATCGATGAATTCTATGGTTTTATTATTTTGTAATTCACTCTTTTTTCTCGTAAATGCATAAAGATCCAGTTCAGTTATCATAAGAATTATAATTGTTAATTAAAATTAGAGTAAACAGGATTAATTGACATTCGACACCCTGATAGATCTGCACTGATAATTTTTAACTGTTATTTATTTTCGAGTCTTTCAAAAATAGAATCTTATTTGAATAGTCGAAGATCTTTTCCCTTAAAATTTAAGATTGTAATGAGCTCATTGACAATGTCAGAGCTCAAATATCAGCCACCATGACAAAACAAAATTCTTCCTTTCGTTAAACATTAATTAAACTTATTAGTATAATATTGTTAACAATTTTGTTAAGTCAGTTCAACTATTATACAATGTATATCAATTTTATATTATGTTATAAGAATTTTATGCATTTTTCACTAGAACTACCAAACCAGTCATTTTGACTGGTCCCTAGTTTCTTCTTTCGCAATTATTTAAGTTATAAAAATATTTTTATCAGAAATTTTTTGATGTACTTCTTTAATGACGTACACATTACAAATGAGAATTGTATGCAGTTTTAATACATGCAGTCTTGTTTGGTACTTCTATTACTAAACTAATGTGCAAATATCGATGTTTTAGTTTGATCACGTTAAAATCACCAGATTGTAATTTTCTTTGGCTCCTATTTACAATTACAAATACAAACAATTTTTATTTTATATAAAGATTCACAGATTATCAATACTAAAATAACCGAACGCGTCATAGTAACTCCTATCAGACCTTCGTTTCATTAGCAATTGCGATTTGGAAATTGCGACGATACTTTCGCTGAAGCCCTCTAATATTATAATAACGAATAAGAATAAATTAATTCGTTTGCACAAATCGCAATGAAGATAGCATCGAACTCCATAGAACGAACTCCTCGGAATTTTTCGAAGGGTTTGGTAATTAGTCGCTTTAAACTTTTGCCGTGATCATTCGTTTTTCTCGGAACACCGTGTAGCCGCATTTTACAGTCGATCGATCTGCGACGAAGTTTGATTCGAACTAGTTCGCGGCTGGTCGAACTTTCCGTTGTTCCACCCGACGATGATCACTGAAAGAGAAACCGAACTCGGTGGAAGCCTGTTCAAAGCGAATCGGAACTGCGATTCCGACAGTCGGCCGAATCGTTCCTAAGGAAAAGAGAAAAAAGAAATGGGGCATCGACTCCACGATACGCTGACAAATGGATCGAAAGGAAAACGAGAAGACGAGGAAGGTTACGAGAAACTCCGAAGCAAAAGAAACACGAAACAAGCATACGTACACACACGTACACAGGCATACACACACACGCGCGCAAACGAAAGTACACACGTGAAAGGAACAGACACAGCAGAGACACTTGCATTTCAGTTTTTCATTTTTTTTTTCTTTTTTCGTACATATACACGTACGTGTTAATAATACATGATAGACATATGAATATGATAAACTATATTTATATTTTTTGTTCGATCGTCCACGCGAACGTGCGAACACATCTTCGAGAAAACGTGTCCGTATCTTGTTTGTCTACACGAGGTGCAGTTCTAACACCGTTCAATGTAATCGCGAATTGATGTATATTGACTAAAGATATAAATATTACTTAACGAGATAAAAAAAAAAAAACAATTGAGAAGAATATGTATTTGTTCCTGAGAAAGAAAAATAATAAGAGTAGCACTACCGTAATATTAATATCGATAGTAACGATAAAGATAATTTGATGGTACATACTTTTCTTATAAGTAACCTTATACATTACTACGATTATTGTAGAGTTGGTACGGTCTTTGATGATGCCTTGCCTGTAAATGTAACGTTAAATGAAAAAAAATCTTATTACCTTGTAAATGTTTTACCAAATATAATCGATTATTCAACTTATAAACAAGCCTCGCTATTCTTTTTTTCTCCTTCTTCTTTACTGTCCATGGTTTTATGTTATACGTATTTCTTTAACCGAAATGGTTTTACTAGAAAAGAAATTTAATGTGTGAAATACAGTTATTCTGTTGCTGATTTTCCTAGGAGATTTACTAAACTACGACGGACAACGTGTAAGTGTAACTTTGTTTCGATTAATACGAAATCGATCATTTTTATCGCTACATTGCGAATTCTGTGTGTGTTTTAATATAAAGATAAGTAAATCAAGTGCTAAATATGGAAAATATTTAAAGACTCTGAAAGTGCTCCTGCACTCATCTGATTACAATTTTAAATATGAAAAATAAATAAGTACATACTTTTCTTGACCTTGCAATTAAAGAGTGCAACTTCGTTATTTGCAGAGGATTATAATTTTTCATAAAAGAAATAAATATCTTTGTACATCTACGACCTTGAAATGTACTATTTCATCTGATTACAATTTTTAATATGAAAAATAAATAATTACATACTTTCTTTGACCTTGCAATTAGAAAATGCTACTTCATTATTTGCAAGGGATAATAATTTTTCATAAAAGAAATAAATATCTTTGTACATCTACAACCTTGATATGTACTATTTCATCTGATTACAATTTTTAATATGAAAAATAAATAA
>CM052082.1:11634438-11647825 GCA_028453745.1 Agapostemon virescens | reverse complement strand
CCTTGCAATTAGAAAATGCTACTTCATTATTTGCAGGGGATTATAATTATTCATAAAAGAAATAAATATCTACGTACATCTTCAACCTTGAAATGTACTATTTCATCTGATTACAATTTTTAACATGAAAAATATATAATTACGTACTTTCTTTGACCTTGCAATTAGAAAATGCTTCTTTATTGTTTGCAGGGGATTATAATCATTAATAAAAGAAATAAATATGTATGTACCATCTACGACCTTGAAAATAAGAAATGCTTTCTTATTATTTCCATTCCATTAAAATAAATAATGAACGAATAAACGTCTACGCAGGGTAGCCCTTTTTATTAAGGTCCCCTAAATATCTCAAACTGTACCGAAGCAAAAATATTTTTCGTCAAATGCGAATGATGATAAAGATCTAACATAAGCAAGATTATTTTTCTTGAAAGGTCGCTTATCAAAATTTTTTACACATGTGTAATAATATTAATTTTATTATTACAAAGTGTACCTGCTAAAAAAACCACGTTCAGTCGAATATTATGATGTGACCTTGAAACGACCTTGACCGCCAAAAATTTAAAGTATTATATAGATATATATCTTCTTTGTACAAGCAAATTCTTAAGACAATTTTTGTCTCGCATAAAAATGCCCCACTCTATTTATTACATAGTTAATTGGTGAAATTAAAACTTTGTAATTTGCATTTCCTTATCTTGCATATGCTGAATAAATTGTCGGCTTTAGTTTCATAGTTAACTATAAAATTCTGTCGACGTTAAATTGAAGTACTATCGATGTTTCTTCGTTGATCACCCTATATATCTGTCCGTACGCATAATCAGCGCCTTAAAAGCGACGAACAAGCAGCCGGATAATGTATTATGTACACATGGTATCGAACGAAATGGAAAGTCGAAGGAGACCCGCGCGAGATCACGATCTTATTTCGATTGTGAAATAAGAGCTGCCCACGAGCATGGTTCCGAGCAACAAACGAAAGTAACATCGGGCCCGATCTTTTATTTGCAACGAAGCAGTCCTGAGCTTAAATTATTCGACATGCACCGCGAACAGTAATATTTCAAACTGCGAATGGCATGGGCTTCTATTCTTAGAAAACAAATCGCCGGAAAAAAAATTATACTCTATCAACACTCTAACTGCCCAACTAACAACCTCAAAAATTCCAGAAAATCAAAGTCATTTATTTGACGAAGCAACAATTGAAAACTTAAAACGTATGACACATAGTGATCCTTTATCCTTTTTATATTCTTCAGATATCAACTACATTGTGTGCAACGAATATATTAACATTCAAATTTACTTTTAAACATGGACAAATAATTCTGTCACTCCTATATGGGTGACACGGTAGTTAAAGTGTAATTTCAATAAAATTAAAAATTCACATGTTGAATTTTCACGCATGGTTTCAATTTTATTTAGAAATGGCTAAAAATTCTTCTACGAAAATGATACTGTTATGCACTTTTTAGTTTGCATGGCAGGATTAGTAAGTAGGATGAATGCTATTGTGAAGGGAACATTGTTAAACGAAAGTTGCACCATTTTAATGTATCCATTAATTTTTCATTGGCACTCTTTAAGAGTATTTAAGGGTTTAAAGGACTTAAAGGACTCCTTAATGATTTCTTAATAATTTTATAAAACTGCAATTAATACGTTGACACTTGAAAACTTTTTCGTTTAAACTTTCATTAAAATTGGCTACTTTATCTTGTCTTATAAAAATGGGCAAGATTCAATTTATGTACATTAATTAAATACTTGTTTCTTTGTCTAATAATATTAAGAAGCTACAATTAATACATTGATCTTCCGAAACTTTTTCATTTAAGCTTTTATTAAAATTGGCTACTGCACGTTGTCTTATAAAAATAGACAAGATTTAATTTATGTACATTAATTGAAGATTCGTTTAATAATTTTAAAAGGCTGCAACGAATAAATTGACGTTCCAAATGTTTTCATTGAAAATTTCATTAAAATTGGCTACTGCACGTTGTTTTATAAAGATAGACAAGATTTAATTTATGTACATAATTGAAGATTTGTTTCCTCGTTTAATAATTTTAAAAGGCTGCAATGAATAAATTGACGTTCGAAATTTTGTTTAATTTAAACTTTCGTTGAAACTGGTTAGTGTATATTGAATAGTATATATTTATTTGGTGTTCGTGCAATTTTGATAGCAGTATATGGTATGATTGTATAAAGAAATCTATTCAATCGATTCGTACGAAGGCAATTTTATAACATGGATAATTGCAAAATAAGAAATCTGAAAAGGGTCATTTGACCCGCTGTGGTAGGTTCAATGTTAAGCAATGAAAGAACGTAATTTGGTGTGACGAATCTAAAATTAATCATTATTGATCGGACAGACGTGTGTAGTGCTGGAAAAGAAAGAACGAATCTCTATTACCACGTCATGTTAAGCATTCGATTAAAGGCGGCGGTTCGATTACGGTGTGGGGGTGCATTGCAGCATGCAGTGTAGGTGCATTACATCGAATCGAGAGGATAATGAACCGGTACGCCTACAATGACATTTTCGAAGGAAACTTCGTAGAAACAGTTGGAAAACAAAGTGTGATATCATATTTCAACACTGCAAAGCCCAGACATAAAACATATAGAAAATGTCTGGGTACATTTAACACTAAACTTTCCGAGCTTCATAAAAATGGCTAGAATGTATTGCATTCTAAAAGTATCAAGATTTTACTTATTTAGAGTTTGTTCAATTTTTATCAGAATATTCAGCTGAATAGAAACATGTACTGGTTCAATTCATGCGAAGGCATTCTTATAACTTGAATAATTGTAAACTAAAGAATCTGAAAATGATAATTCGACAGGCTGTGGTAGGTTTAGTGTTAGAAATGATGTTAGCAAATGAATATGACGCCCTCTCTGGCAATGCCTCAATTTTCGATTGCTTGCCTGAATTCATATACAATTGAATAAAAATATTTACTGGTTAAAATGGTATAAATGTATTTTTATAATTTAATTAATTCTAAGATAACTAATCTACAAACGGCCGTTCGACAGCCTGTGGTAGGTTTAGTGTTAAAACTTAAGTTAGCAAACAAATGTGACACGTTCCCATTTGCATCGTCTGATTTTTCCATCGATTAACTATCCTTTTTTGTAAACAAAAGATGCGTTTACGCCTTACCCACTAATAGATGCTCATAGATATTGTTACGGGTTCGGGGCATCTGCAATAAAGAAGTCAAATGAATTACTAATAAACCTTTTATTAGATAGAGGAGGAGTACTCAGCTTCGCGTCTATCCTCAACGGCGTTCATCAACCGACTCTCTCATGTCTCCATTCTATCATCGTCACTAAGACGACGCGGCAACGAAGACCATTTGCCGCGATGTCTCGATACCGTAACATATCGATACAAGTAGCAATATAAGCAATAAACTTTACAGGATCGATCCGACGAAAAATAATGATCTATCGTAAAAAGGCGAAACTCCGTGGTATCCTCGAGTGGCACGATATCCGAGGATCTAAAGAAGCCTTCAGACGCGCGTCCGCGATGGTGGCCGGCCTTCGGCGTGATTTAACGCGGTCCGGACGATATTTATTAACCGCATTAATTAGCTTTATTAATCGCAGCCACGGCGGAAAGTGTCTTTTCCGTCGTAAATACCGTGGTTGACCGCGTGAGAGCAGAGAAATTTGCGGAATACTCGATGAACCGGCGTCGAGGCTGGTCTGGGTAGTACACCGGGATATCCCGGTTGCTATAACCTCAGTAGCGAGCTCGCCGGAAGATTAAGGGCTTATTACGACCGTGACAGAGGATTAATGACGCGGGCAGCGTCGGTTTATCGCGGCAACGATCCGAATAAATTCGTTTACCGGTGATTGCGGGAAAAATTCTCCGCGTAGACGGTGGTGGCGCGGGGGTGTGCCGTACCGGCGCATTTATCAAGCCTAATTCGTACACTCCCACCTGCTCTAATTGCATCGTTAAGAGGCAACCGGTCGCCGGTATCTAACGACCCGGTGATTGGGGTTATTGATACAGGCCTCCGCGGCCGCAGCACCGCGGCCCGATATTCGATCGGTTGTTCCGAGTGATTTCTCGTGCACCGCCGTGATTTACGTTGTATTTGCGTTCACGTTCTCTTTCATTTCGGCCCCCGGCGTTACCTGCTGTTTGCCTTTGCCTAGGTTAAGGCTTCGTTTACACGGCTGATCCTGTTGCGGTCAAGGTACGCTCCTCGAATGATGTACGCCGGGACGTGACTCGAAAGTGAATCTTACGCGAGACCTGCACTTCGAAAACGGACACCGTGTCTACGCTACGCGACGATCCTACAGTTACTCGTTTTAATATTCGGACACTATGGTTTTTGCGAAATTAAACCTTTGTGTTACTTACTTCCAATTTGGTTATCGAATTTTCTGGTCCGTAATGGGTTGAAGCACGTATTCTACAATAGTAAAAAATCCCATAAGCATAGAATGAAAATATTCTAGGTCAGAAGGAACCCTTTGGTACTGGACTTAAAAAAGCTCCGGATGCAAAGGGTTAAACAAAGTCTAACAAATATAAATATTATGCCTTTCTTTTTAAACGAAATCAAATATTAACGTTTACAATGATCAATAATAGTAAAAAAAACCCATATACATGAGATGGAATAGATCACATAGAATGAAAATATTCTAGGTCAGAAGAAACCCTTTGGTACTGGATTTAAAAAAGATCCGGATGCAAAGGGTTAAACAAGACCTCACAAATATAAATATTATGCCTTTCATTTTAAACGAAATCATATTTTAACGCGTCCAAGGATCAATAATAGTAAGAAAACTCATATACATAAGATGGAATAGATCACGTAGAATGAAAATATTCTAGGTCAGAAGAAACCCTTTGGTATTGGTATTAAAACAGTTCCAAGTGCAAAGGGTTAAACAAAGTCTAACAAATATAAATATTATGCTTTTCTGTTTAAACGAAATCAAATTTTAACGCTTGCAAGGATCAATAATACTAAAAATTCCCATAGACATAAGATGGAATAGATCACATAGAATGAAAATATTCTAGGTCAGAAGAAACCCTTTGGTATTGGTATTAAAACAGTTCCAAGTGCAAAGGGTTAAACAAAGTCTAACAAATATAAATATTATGCTTTTCTGTTTAAACGAAATCAAATTTTAACGCTTGCAAGGATCAATAATACTAAAAATTCCCATAGACATAAGATAGAATAAATCACATAGAATGAGACTCTCTAAGTCAGAAGAAGTGCTTATGTTTTCGAGTCAAAGCGGGTTTGAGTGAAAATGGTTAAATGAAATATTTTTAAGTAATTTTTAATTCAACTTTGAGTTTATTTTGAAAGAGAGAATAAGGTACGTCTTTTACCTTACGAAAGAAAGGTCTAGAATGAAGAGTCAAAAGAGCCCTCTCAACATAAGCGCCCGCATGAATGTTGCAAAGAAGCATTCCTTCGAGAATTCTAGGAAGATGTTTAGTAGACAATGTTGCAATGTAATATATGTTAGTATAGTTTGTACTTTAATTTATAGATAGTGTAGCTTATATTTTAGTTTCTGGTTGAGTTTATAGTTCCTGTAGTTTGTAGTTTAGATTGTAGTTAGTATAGCTTATAGTTTATTTTCTAGTTTAGTTCATAGTTAGTAGCGTAGCTTCAGTTAACTCAGTTCACTATTTAGATAGGTATAATTGTCCAAAATTATTACAACCGCCACCTCAGTCCCCAGATCTGAATCCTATAGAGAATTTATGGGATGAACTAGACCGACGAATTAGAACAACTGCAATAACATCTAAAGAAATGTTACAAGAACGACCGAAAGAGGAATCCAATAATATTAGTACAGAATATTTGAAAAAAATAATTTGCAATATTCCTCAACTATTAAAAGAGGTCGTTCGTCAAGAAAGATATCCTACATTATATTGAATTACTTTTCGTTTGTAAAAATTAGTACAAACACCATCAGTTTTTAAAAGTATCCGAATATTATTGTAACGTTAAAATCAGACATTGTTTTGTTTAAAATCGAATATTTAATAAACGCTATTAATTATATAAATAAAATTTATACTTTTATTAACTAGACATTATGTAGGAATGTAATTTAGAATTAATTCTTTTTTTCCTTCATCGTGAACAAAATTACAATGCGACAAAATAAAAGTTTTTCAGTGTCCAAGTATTAAAGTTACTCAGAGCATCTGATCTGTAGATTGGGCATCGAGAAAGCGGGAAGCCGATAATCGGTGTAAGGTAAAATTGCGCCACCGCCGCCGAAATCGTTGCTGGCACGATAAGAGATTACGATAAGCGATAATCGGGGACCGGATGATTTTCGCAGACTGGAAGGCGACGACCCCTTCGATCGAACAGTCGTCGGTTCGGTCACCCATCGACCGATGCCAATTATACCAATTACGGGGACCAATCAGCGCGCATATCGCACCAACCGAAAGGAGAAACTGCTCATTAAATCCGGCTTTAATCCCCTTGCACCGCGTCCGGTAATGGGACGGACTCATCGCAGGCCTCTGCCTCTGCCGCGCTGCGAAATAGGGAACGTTCCTCGTCCCCCGCTGGGCCCGGCGAGGTTGCCAGGGTCATTCGATTCAAAGGAAGGTCACGTCAAGGTCATAGACACACCACCCAACGATTACAAGGCGCGATTTAGCCGGGCTCGCCGGTCCCGGTGGCCTTTTGCGAAGGCCCCAACGGTCTTCGCTTTCGTCGGATGAATACGCTGGAATACCTTGTTCAGCCACCGTATACGATTAGTTTCTTTCTTTCTTCTTATTAGCCTGCGTTTTCTGTCCCCCCGGTGTAAGCCCCTCGCAATGAGGAATATTTATTGCTTAGTTCGAGCTGGCCTAACGAACGTTTTGATCGTCCAGCCCCTTTGGAAGGTTCAAGTTGTTTGATAGTTTATTGGAGTTTCGAGATTAGTGGATGGATTCATTGGGGAGACGCGGAGTCTCTGCGAAAGTACAATGCTTATTGCAATTTCGTGTTCGATGTACTGCTGGCGATTCGGATTATTAAAGCTATGGTGAGGAAAATGTTTCTTTTTTTTTTCAATGTAACAAATTATGTGTATATTGTATTAGGTGCGGGGAACAATTTCTTTGTCGGCTATTCAAAATCATTCGTTTATGTGGTTAAATGCGGGTCGTTTGGTTCACTCTAAACGTGTTTGAGATATTAATAGATGTTTCTGTGTGCGTGTTTTTAATCATGATTGTTTGGCAATTGTTTGTTATACAAGGAACTGGTTCGAATAAAAATTGTTCAATATCAATCGAAAAATACAATAATATATGGTAACTAGTTTTTGGGAATTTTGTTTTTTGGAAATGCGTGTTTGAAGCACAGTTAAATAACTAATATATACAGCAGATATTGATGAAAATTGTTGAACAACCAATGAGGTATTGTTTATAATATATTTACTAGTGTAAGGGAAAGTCCTGTAATTTTCGTTCATATAAATTCAAAGTCATTTATTTTATGGTCCAATGCTGTGTTTGACAAACTCCGAAAACTTTGAAAGTTACTTGTCAATTGTTTGTTGTACAAAAAGAAGCATTTCAAACAGACGTTGTATGATGCTAATCAACACATACAATGCAATAATTGGTTTGTATATATTTTGTTTATTGTAAATATTTGTTTGAGGCACAGTTAAATAACTCATTCATACAGCAGATTGTGAAAATCGTATACAAACCAATGGAGCACTGTGAATAATATATTTATTAGGAATAACAATTGTAAGAAATTACAATTTGATTTTTATGTTCAGCATCTATATTCGAAAAATAATGCTGTAAAAAATGGGAGGCAAATATTATGGAAGGCTTACAGAATTTATGAGAAATAAGTAGATACTTCATTATATCAATAATAAAATAATGTGCCTTATTTAATTATGCTAAAAATTTCTGTATGAAACTGCAAATATTCATTATTATTTCCAACACCAATCACATGTCAAAATTATTACTATTGCCATCAGTATGATATTCTAAATTGTATAAGATTAAAAAATTTTAATATATCTAAAGGTCAAGTGAGTACAAATTCTTCTTCATTACTGCAATAATAAATGTCCCCTACTTTTTTATGCTTAAAATTTCTGTACAAAACTGTAAGTATTCATTATCATTTCCATCACCAATCACATGTCGAAATCCTCATTATTGCCATCGTTTTAAAATTCTATATAGTGTCAATTTTTAAATTTTATTATACCTAAAAATAAAGTGAGTACTGCATCGTGTGAAACTTCTGTACGAAATTATATTTATATTAACATTCCGTATCATCCGTATCATCCGTCAATCTTCCGCCATAATTTCGAAGCGTGCAATTTTTGTCACTGCATGGCTAGTCTTAAAAGAAAGGTCTTTGAATCCTCGAAGATATTGGAGAAAGGCATCTTCGAATTGTCGATAAATCTCGAACGAGGCGGAGACTGTGGTGGGGGTTGCAAGTAAGTTGAAGGGTCTCTGTCGTTTTATTTCCGTGACCAGGTCGAATGATTTATAGAACATCGTGGACGATCCTCGAACTTTCACCTTCCCTGAAGAATATCCCGTTCACGAGAGTTACACTGTACCATAGAAATAAATCGACGCTTTTTATAGTGTATTTAAACGAATTGAAATTGCAAAGCCTTGAAGCAGGCCGCTTATAGTGCTACAATTATATTTCATCCGCGTCCACAAGTTTTATTTTAGCTGCAAATTTATAATATTTCAATCTATTGTAAACTTTGCAAACTTTAAAGCATTGACACTACATTAAAGCATTGAATTCATGCACGTTTAAGTTTCATTGTAAATATGTGCAGTAGTGACGTATTAATATCACACCACACCATATCAATGTCATAATAGAACAATACTCAACAAAGATGCTACTCTATTTGTTCAAGGTCCAATTAATTTGGATTATGAGTGATTTTTATTGCAGCAAATGATTGTACAAAGAAATTCATCGATTCGATTTCTGTGAAGACAATTTTATCAATAATTATAAAATAACGAATCTGCAAAATGTTATTTTATTTGCGGTGGTAAATTTAGTGTTCCAAACCGCAGTTTAATCGTAACTGTTTAATCAACAATTTTGATATAAATAATTCGAAATTGGCAAATTTGTTAGATCCTGATGTGAACGTATGTAATAGTTTACTTTATAGTTAGTATAGCTTATAGTATAGTTTCTAGTTTAGTTTATAGTTCCTGTAGATTGTAGTTAGCTCAGCTCACTGATCAGTTTGCAGTTCACTTTGTGATTAGTATTGTTTGTATACTATAAATAATAATATAGATAATAGTTCAGTTTATAGTTACTAAAGCTTATTGTTTAGTTTCTAATTTAATTTCTAGTATAGTTTATAGCTGCTGTAGATCTTAGTTACTCCAGTTAGTTAATTTTCTAGTTTAATTTATAGTTAGCGTAGTTTATAGTTTAGTTTCTAGTTTAGTTTATAGTTCGTATATATTGTAGTTAGCTGACTTCACAGTTAAGTTTCTCGTCTATATTACAGTCGGCGTAGTTTCGTAGTTCAAATGATAGTTAGTACAACCAATCGATTAGTTTCTAGTTTAGTTTATAGTTCAAGTAGATTACGGTTAGCTCGTTTCGCTGTTCAATTATCCGAAGAAAAGAATAAAAGTCTCGTGTGGATATGTGGCGACGAGGAGAATGAGAAAGGAACGTAACAAGTTTGAAACAGGAATGTACGAAGTGAATTGGTTGTATAATTAAAGAAACGAGTGTGAACGAAGGAACGTTTCACCGTAGCCTGGCTGCGATTGATCGTTCGTTTATACCAGTTTACAACGAATACATTAAACGTGCGTTAAATCCACAGATATTCATTAACTTTGATAATTCCGTCCTGCTGGTTGAACGATGGTCGTCGTCTTGCGTCCACGCGTCGATACCAAATCCTGCCAGGAATGACGTGTTTCCGGTTTCGCCCACCTAATTGGAGCTGTATTGCGACTCCGCTGATCGTGATAATGACATTTACATAGGGGAGTCGGTATCGGTTTGCGGAACTAGTCCGGCCGTGAACACGTTAACCAAACTAATCTCAATTAAGACTGAATTCGATAATGAGATCTAACGCTGGGGCGCGAGCATGCGCTAGGCGCTCTCGCCCTCTTCTTCTGCACAGGAGGCGGACTGCCGGAGACTTATCTACTTTCACATTCCGGCGAGCGCGAAACGATTTGCCTTGGTGTTTTATTAACGGGCTTTAATTGCGAGTGCAACAACCGACCGCCGTATTTGGTGCCGATTAATCTCATTTGTCAGGACAACGCGCACTTCCTAGTACATCGTATTCAAAGAGGTGCCCCTCTTCGATAGACCGTTCCTGATATTGCCACGATGCGATGATACAAAAGCGCATCCCGTGCCCGCCGGCGCTTCCCGTAATCGCGATTGATCGATAATTAAGAGCGACTCGTTCTCGCCCTTCCTGTTTACGGAGCTACACTGCAAAATCTCTACGGTCTAATCGTAAGTCAGGCCGCGTCGGCAGGATGCTGCCCGCCATTTTACTAGCCGCTGTTCAATCCTTTTTTTTTTTCTCTCCCGTGTCTGTTTTCTTCTTCGAGGGAGAATGATCGCGCCAAATATAGAGCCGCCTCTAATTTATGATCAGGTTGATTTAAGCGTCCTTCTTTACGGGACTTTGAAACTTTGTTGTATGAAATTAGCGGATTCAATTATGGCCAGATTGCGGATCTTCGGACGTTTATGGCTCGTAAAGGCTCGCATGAAACTGTAAATTACCATGGTTAATTGAATTTGATACAGTTTTGGGATGCTGTGAGTGCGACGATGCTATTGCCGCAGGAAATCAAATTCCGTTTAATTATGTCCTCTGTCTGGCAAAATAAGAAGTCGCATAAATGTCCGGGGTTTAGTTGCAAGGCTGTACGATGGGTATTGAGTAATAGGTTCGTTCGCCTTGCAAGATTGCTTTCTTCTCGTTTGAAGTATGAGATTGCGTCTTTTGGTTGATTTGGGTTGTTCCCTTGCTGGCGATACTCTTCGAGATGCGAGACATGAAAATGTGACAAGTTTTAATGAGAAATCGATTGTATTTGTATGCGTTGTTGTTAGAGAAACATTGTTGGTGTACGTTCGATTGGCGAAAAGTGGTGAATACGTTTTTACATTAAGTGACGGGATACCTGAATCACGCTGCCTTGTATGAATCAACGGATAAAGAAATAGTAATGTATCCGAATATTAATGGGGGTAACTATAAAAACACCAACGGCGAACTATTGTAGTTGTATATTTTCTGCGTGAATGATGACGAGGAACTCTATATATGCAAATGCTGTTTCAACTTCTTACATTGTTTAATAAAGCTAAGTTTCCTTGAAAAACGTTACATTCTGCAGATTTTATCGACATTTTCGGAACATCAATAAGCGAGTCTGACTACTATCATTGAGAATAAGAAAGCTAGCAACTGACCATACGTTATAGCTTCTGGTTGACAATACCAAATCGTATGTAAAATAATAACGCACATATCCTGCACGTTCTTTAACGCGATTATCTATTATTAAATTAGTTTTGCGAATCGTTCGTTGAATTCTGTTCGGACACAGAATTATCTAAATTTCAATATCGTTTACGCATTTCCACGGGGTTACTTATTGTTTATCTTCACAGTACGTGTCTCACAAAAATTTCATGTGGTACGCGTGAGATGTAATGCATACCAGAAAATTAAAACGGCTGACACGGCTAAATTCTTTATTATTTCGGATCTGAAAAATTAGTGATTATTCTTTAGACATTCTGAAATAAGAATCATTTTAAAATTCTTATCGTCGCGTAGTAAAAAATTTAGTAGTAATTTAATTCTCAAGACACTACAGTAAATATCACATGGAGCGATGAGAATTTCAATTAAATGCACCACCGCCGGTCGAGCCGGTCACACTGGGACAACGATTCAATCCCCTCCTTTAATCGCTTGGGCCCGAAAAGAGAGGGAACTGCCACATGGTTCTCCGTCGATCGATAACCGGGTCGTAAAAAAGCTCCACAACTCGTCGTGGCGAGAAGACCCATTTACGTTTTACGTCATTGAATTCACGGTTTTGCTCAGGCATAAGACTTTTCGATCGGCCGAAACGACCCTTCTACGCGAGAGGCCGGGATGGGAGAAGGTTGTATGCGCGTATAATTTCGCGTATAATTTCGCGTAGGTCGGCGTGTTATTCAGGCGTAAGACTGGTCGAACGATATTGGGATCTTGTTCCCGTTCCCGACCCAGTTCCGCAAACGGCCCCGCAGCTCCTCCAGGCTTTTCGATTTCGCCTTGTTTATCCTCTTGTACTTCGCGTCTTTTGGCTTCGTGACCGATCGGTGATTGCTCATTACCCTGTTGTACGTGCCCTGCAAAACCACCGGGAACGATATTTATGATTGCCTCGTTACCTTTCCCTTGGGCTGCTCCCAACCGATCGATACAACCACGGTCTGCCAGTTTTATTTGATAGAGAGGAGTCGAAGCTGTGCACGTCTTTGGAGAACAGCATCGGAGATAGATTAGAAGTTGCGGATTAGGATGGGAAAAGATTCGAATCGATCGAGTGCACGGTTGCCGGTATAACAGTTTATGGGACGACGGATTTTTTCAGGGATATTTCTCAATATTTTAGGGGAGGCCCATGGAGTCTGCGTGGTTGGTCGATATTGGCATAATCGTGACTTAAAGTATCCCCAATTTGTCTCGTAGGACATCGTACTTGCTCCCCAAGCAAATCCGAGTACTGCAATCGTGCGATCCAGATCATAATTCACGAGCGTAACGTGTTCCTGAGAGAACGAGCAATAATTGTAGGATTTAATTCTCTATATTTTAATAACGTCTTCGAAACTTCCAAAATGATGACTTAAACTGTCCTCGATTTGCGTCGTAGCACATCATACTTGCTTCCCAAAAAGATCCTAATATTGCAAATGACCGAGCCTAAACCACAATCGACAGGTACGTGTTTCTAAAAGAACGAGCAAAAATTGCAGGATATAATTGTCTGTATTTTAACAATGTGTTCGAAACTTCCAAAATGATGACTTAAACTGTCCTCGATTTGCGTCGTAGCACATCATACTTGCTTCCCAAAAAGATCCTAATATTGCAAATGACCGAGCCTAAACCACAATCGACAGGTACGTGTTTCTAAAAGAACGAGCAAAAATTGCAGGATATAATTGTCTGTATTTTAACAATGTGTTCGAAACTTCCAAAATGATGACTTAAACTGTCCTCGATTTGCGTC
>CM052082.1:11623029-11633052 GCA_028453745.1 Agapostemon virescens | reverse complement strand
ACGCATTCAACGTTATTAAAACCTATACTCTTGCATGAAACTTGCGTGGTTGTGAGTTAAAAATCTTCGCCAAATGTGAAAACAAGAAAATGTGGTGAATGACCCGGTTTGAGGGTAACTACATTAATATCTAGCGCCACGTATGAACGACATCCGGTTTCACGTTTACAGACCTAGTATTACTAACTCATTGGCCGAGGCTCGGCCACTGGGAGTCTAAGCGTAGCAGAACTATGATTCCCACTGTTCCCCGTCACATCTTCGACGATCGTCGGACGTCGTAAATCAAGATGACCGAGTCGAGGAGGTCCTCAGCGCGATGTCTGCGACCTTCTCGCACGCTCCCTCGACACGGCGAAATAATCGGGCACGTTTCTGCGTTCCACGCGCGCACGGGAGCGCCTGTGGATGCTGTGCGCGATGCCTTTGCCTGGACCCTTGGGCGGGGTGAGTGCATTGTACAGTTAGGATTTCGAGGAGGCGACCGGCATAA
Source organism: Agapostemon virescens (assembly GCA_028453745.1). Taxonomy (NCBI): domain Eukaryota; kingdom Metazoa; phylum Arthropoda; class Insecta; order Hymenoptera; family Halictidae; genus Agapostemon; species Agapostemon virescens. The sequence continues at coordinate 11,632,559 of CM052082.1, read as the reverse complement.
TGAGAGAAACGTGCTGCCTCCTGGCCTGCAAGTACCCGGCTCCCATATATTCTCATCGAGGAGTTCGCGAAATTCTCGAGTTGCGCCGCCTCTCGCCACGCCACGCCACGCCGAGCCGCGCCGCGCCGAGCCGAGCCGCGCCGAGCCGACATTGCCTCGCAGCCGAGGGAACCAGTTCCCCCGGCTTCGACCGAAAAATCCAGCGAATTAATTGTTTGAAAAACACCGCAAGGCCGCTGACCGGATCGACCAGTCCCGATCCCGCGAACGAGCTGGAAAACACGCCGCGTTCAGGAATTTCTAACGAGCCGCCGTCGCCGCCGCCACGTCGAACGCCATGAGAACGAGGTCGAAGGATTTTCCGACCGGCCGATCGTACGGCCGAGTGTTATCGCTCCGCTAATCGGCTGATGGAATTTTAAACGCGGCCCCGCGAGACGAGTTTGTGCTGGATTGCTGTCCGGTGATGTCTGAGCGCAGGCTGAATTTTTTACTGACAGCTCTCCGCCTCGGAAACGTGCGTCGAAACTCAGGGGAAAAGTAAAAGTGGTATGGATACGGAGACGGCCTGTTGCGCTTCTGTCGAAGCTACATGTGTGCGGAGGTATTCTTTTAATTTCTGCTCGATTAGCAAGTACACTAAGGATTTTGCGCGTCGACGAAGAAAAGGGCCGAGCGAACGCTTAGCGCATTCGTTACCCGGCGTCGCGCGTATACGATCGCAAATATTTTATTTTTAACGCGTGCACTACGCGTTACGTTGCGCACGAGATTGTTTAAAAGCGAAATCACATGATTCTCTCAGGACGCCGCGGGAGTATTTTTAAAATTATAATAAATTTATGATATAAGGCAACGTTAACCTAACCCTCGAGTGGTATATTAGGTTCACTTTAGAGTTACTATCGAACAAGACAATTTCAAACGCGACGATACTCTATAAACTAACGAGAAAAATATAAATCAAGGTATCAGAATTTAGAATGGCACTCGCGATGCAACTTACGCAGTCTCGTTCACCAGGAACCAGAAATCAAATTTTGCAGAGAATGTTATAAAAAGAATGTTAAACTGTTAGGATAAAAAATTGCTAACAAGCGAACTAAACAGGTGATCACCTACTGCCCAGATTGTATCGATGAGGAATTTTTTTATCGATGTTCTAAGGAAAAGTTTTTGTCGTTCAATGGGGCACTTTTCATTTCAAAGTATCTTATATTTATCGTTTATGTTCAAAAGGCACTAACCGTAAATTTTTATTTAATTTTTACTGTTGTGAAAACATAAAGAATTCATAATTTATAAATATAACTGTTTAATAATATAACTGAGTGTGATACTCCATTTTTCTGGAAATCCATTTTTCTTGGAAAGTTCTGCCAATTTAAACACACTCAAATATTTTAAATAAACTATCACAGATTTTTATTTCGTAGCCTCCTCGCAAGGACACCTTAAAAATTCTATGGCCTTTTCACAGTTTTATGGAAGAGAAATGAGTAACAAGTTCGATCGTATAAATCTCTCATGACGAGTTCGATGAAGTATTAACCCTTTGCACTCCAAGCAATTTTAATTCCTAATTCGAAGCATCTTTCTGTCCTAGAATAATTCCATTGCACGTGGTTCATTTCCTTTCGTGCATATCAAATTTGTTACTGTTAATCTAAATGAAATTTCAACTGTTCCTAACTTCTTAATTACAAACATTTGTAATGTACAAATTGTTTTAAATAATAGTCTGACAATTTTCCTCAGAGGAGTCATTGGATTACTAAGGGTTAAATAAAAATTTGTTGCTTCGTTTAATAATTTTAGAAAGCTGAAATTAATACATCAACTTAAAATTTCCTAATACATGAATTTAAAAATTCCTTTAATCCGTATTTTAGCTATCTTAATCCATTCAAATGTTAATTCACCGATCTTAATTACAGATTTAATCTGAAACTTACGAAGCATTAAAATTGCTCAGTGTATATTATGTTTAAAAAATTGCAAGATTTAATTTATTTTGATAAGTCGTCTTGACTGGTCCCTAGTTTTCTCTTTCGCAATTATTGAAGTTATAAAAATGTTGCAGTATAAAAATTAATGACGTATACCTTACAATAAGAATTGTATGACATTTTAACGAATGCAGTCTCATTATTATTACAAAGCAATGTACATAGTTGGATTTATTGTTCGGCAGTTCTACTGTTAATTGCAAAGAAGATAGTATGGAAAAGAGATAAGTATGAACATAGGATCCTAAAGACTTCGATCATCGAATGCTCCAATAGTCAAGTTTGTACTGAACGTAAAATGGAAGACGGATGTTAATTTAACTTGTCAGAATAATATAAATTAATTCGTTTATCCATTTTATATCGTAAACGCATGGACGCCGTCGTCCAATTATAAACAAGAGCGACGACAAGAACTTGTAATACTATCCCACAATACAACTGTTTAAAGACAGCTGAAATATGGAGGTCAGCAACCTTGTCAAGTCTAGAATAGCTATGGCGAAAGATTCATTTACAACGTCGAGCGCTGCCAGTTCCATTGCGAACAGCAAATATGGCGGTACATAAGCAGAGATCGGTCATTTGCAAAACAGACTTCCTTTACCGATTGATTTATTCGAAAGTGACAAATGTTTGTGGAAGGTTAGGGTCGTGCGTCTCGAAACAATAGTACGCGAGAGGATGAATCGGTGCGGATAGCCGAGTGGCTTCGGCCGAGAAATCGATTGCGTTCGTTCGACACCTGTTGACGCGGTGAAACACTCACCGTACTGGACAACTTAATTAACCCATCATTCCGAGGATAATCAAGTGTCGGTTAATCAACTAGGATGTAATAAGGGAGCTCTTGATTACTTCCGAGGCGATCGTCTACTTTGGGGCGACGAGGGTCGTGCAAAGAGAACGAAGAGAAACGATAGGTATCGAGAGTCACGTTTCCGATATCGTGACCGTGCTGGACGTGCGCGAAATATATTCATAAATCGGTAGTATCTGTTGTGATCCAATCGACCGTAAAAGATTACAAATTTGTGTTTCAAATTCGATTTTAAAAGGGAAACACCGTGTTGCGAAACCGCGGACGAACAGTATGCACATTCGCAAGTGGCCATTACAAATTTATGAGTTTCACTCCTTGCTTCGTAATATCGTGATCGAATCGGGGAGAGTGTTTCAAAATTTCAAATTTTAGAAATGGAAATCGTTGGTCTGCGGATTTTCGTGCGAAATAAAAGTTTATAGCGATTATAAAAAGGTACTAAATGAAATGTTGCTTCTTCTTTTGCACTACGATTTATTTTATGGTTACAATGATACGAATCTTTTTGTATGGCTTCGTAATATCCAGATGACTGTGACAAAATTTCAAATTTCAAAAATGGGAATTGTTGGATTTACAGATTTTTGTGCGAAATAAAAGTTTATAGCGATTATAATAAACTGCTAAACGGATTTTTGCTTCTTCTTCTTTTGCACTACGATTTATTTTATGGTTATGGTGATTAGAATTTTGTTGTTGTTTCTTTTTTAACATTTAAATGAACGTCTCACTTAAACATTTATTGTATAAGGTACGTTGCTTATTTTTTCATTCCTTTTACAATGAGTCTTAAGCTTTTGTTCGCCGCAAGTGTTTACGCTGGTTGTTATTGTGTCAGAGACTGTTTAGAAAGTGTGCAGCATTATTATTGTACAAGAGGTAAAAAAAAACTTTCGTGTGCAATCATTAGGGTGTTTCAAAAAATATTGCGTAGTTTTAGGCGCTTAATTTCCTGCTCGTTCTCTTTGGACTTCTAATGAGTGCAATTAATTTTTATTTCGCCTACAACTAAACTTCAGTTATTATAGATTGCATATATTGTAAATATATATATTTTATTGTTCGGTGATCCTAATGTTAAGCGCAGCGAATAACTGATGTCATAGAAAAATGTTTATAACATAAATAATATGTTTCGCAATTTTTTTACATATAATATAATTACATATTACAGTAATAATTGTATGAATTTTGAATAGCCTCGATATTATTACAAGACAACGTATATTTTATTGTTCAGTGATTCTAATGTTAAGCGCAGCGAATAACTGATGTCTTAGAAAAATCTTTAGTCCATAAATAATATGTTCCGCAATTTTTTTCGACGCATAAGCAATTGGCCAAGCATGGCACGACAGCCTGCTGCATAAATTAAAATCGCTTCTTCCTGAATCGTACTACCAACTTAGAAAGTTGTACCTCGATGAACAACAATTTCGCATTAAATACGATGATGCGTACTCGGAACTACGAGAAATACGAGTCGTGTACCCCAGGGAAGTGTTCGGGGACCTATCCTCTATTTACTTTCGTAGCTGTCCTACCTCCTACGCTCACCAACAGATGGACAGATGGACAATCGAACGCCCCTTCCCGCTGCTACCTGATCTGTCACCGATTACTATACAGAGCGAGGAATGTATTCATTAAGTAAAATGGAAGTAGATTCGGCCATAATACCATAAAATTGTGCAATAAGGACTATGCTCGTAGTCTTTGCAAGAAATACAATGTATTAATTCAGTGAAGTAGAAGTAGATCTGGTCATACAATCATAAAATTGTACAATAACAGCTATACTTGTGATCCCAAAAAGAAATACAATGTATTTATTGAGTGAAATAGCAGTAAATCCGGCCAGAATACGATATAATTATGCAATAAGAACTATACTTTTAATTTTGTAATAGAAATGCAATGCATTTATTCAATGAAGTAGATTCGGTCATAATATGATAAAATTGTACAATAAGAGCTATACTTGTCATCCCTGAAAGAAATACAATGTATTCATTGTGTGTAATAGCAGTAAATTCGGTTATAATGCGATATAATCATGTAATAAGAGCTATACTTTTAATTTGTAAAAATGCGATGTATTCATTACCTGAAAGTGCAGTAGATATGGCCATAATACAATAAAATTATGCAACAAGGACTATACTAGTAATCCCTGAAAGAAGTACAATGTATTCCTTCAGTAAAATAGAAGTAAATCCAGTCACAATATGATAAAATCGTACAATAATAACTACACCATGCATGTAATTCCTAAAAGAAGTACAATGTCTCCATTGAGTAAAATGGAACTAGATGCGGTCATAATACTGTTAGATTCCCGATATTCAACATTTTATTTGAACTTAGTCCACGGTAATCTTACAGTGGGTACTTAGGATAATTTTCTACTGCTATACGATTCTGTTGCTCTCTCTACCTTGTATTCGTAAAATCTTTTTTGAGAAAAAAATGTTCTGCTTTTAAAAGGTCGGAAGTTTGATATTGAAAGTGGTGGAAATGAGGATTAGGACCAATAGGAATTGTTGGAAATTACTAAGGTTCGAAGGGTCAGGCGTATAATTCAAGGATGGTGAGTAAGAATGTCAAGGATCGAATGCGTAACTGTAAATAGGAGATAGTGTGGCTGAAGACAGAATTTAAATTTCACTTATCTTAACTTAAACACGAAGAGTTAAAAATATTTGCTTAATCTATGAGGTATCTAACAATGCGATGAAATTATGAAACAAGAAATATACTTTAAACGTAATCGTTAAGTAAAGTACATAATCGAAACCCAGAACTGTTCTGTTGTAAAAAGTGACAGTTATAGAAGTGATCAATACCGATATACCTTATAACTGTAATGAGATCATTTTGGGTCTCCCTAACAGTTCGATGAACCTAATATTCGAAATGTTTTCAGGATCTGGTGAAAGAGTATCTTTGGTAGAAGCATAGTTGATCTCGGAGAATCGAGCCAGTGAAAAGCGAAATTCCTGAAACCGCGGTGCGTACCAGTTTCGCCAGAGTCTCGCCGCGGCGAGAGACTAGTTTCGCCGTTGACAATGCCAATTTCTAAATGAACGAGCGTGGGCAGAGCAATTGCGTACAGCGAAATCCTCCGTCGGAATGTCACAAGTAGTCGTGTCACGCCCTCGCAGGTATTCTCAGCGATTCTCAGCGAGGACGGGCAGAAACCGACAACTACGACGACGATTATCGGGAACCGCGGGACAAGCTCTAACGAGCGTTGCATAACGACGCCGGATCATTAGCACGTCGGGATTCATTCCAACGCCTCGGTGAACCTGACTAACTGACTAACTCACTGGGTGACTGACTGACTGACTGACTGACTGACTTACCAACTACCCGGCTAGAACACAGGGAAGGAGAACTCGAATCCGTTGCGAAACCGTTGCGCTACCAATTATGCGAACGATTCATTGTTGACCGAGCTTCCGCGTGGAAAGAAGTTTCGAAAATTTCCCAGCGGATAGAGGAGATTGCGCGGAACACGAGGAGAAACGCAGATGAGCGCGCTCGTTCGCGAATGATCGCCAGGATTCTCAGACCGTTGCGAAATTCGGATGATGAACGGGCTCAGGATGCGAGCTCCGGTTTTCTTTTTTGGTTGATGGAAACCGAAAACGCTGGAATTGCATCAAGTTGAATTTATGTACTGTATGGATAATGGAACTTCCTTTTTCTTTGACGTAGAGTTAACGTAGAGCAAGTTTGTCTAGTTTTTCTTTCAGTTCAAATGCGAATTCACTGTGCAAAGACACTTTTTTGTTAAGTTTAAATGCAAAGTCACATTCTATTTAAGTTTAAATGCAAATACATTAAGTAAAGTCACTTATTCTTTCTTAAATGCAAAATTCACTTGGTAAAGTCATTTCTTAGTTGTTTAAATGCAAATTCACTTGGTAAAATTACTACTTATTTTTTTAATGTAAAATTCACTTGGTAAAGTCACTTCTTATTTTTTAAATGCAAATTCATATTTCATCCAAGTTTACATGCATATTCACTATATAAATTCATCTTGTAAATACACTTTTTATTTAAGTTTAGATGCAAAGTCACATTCTATTTAAGTTTAAATGCAAATACACTTGGTAAAGTCACTTCTTATTTTTTAAGTGTAAAATTCACTTGGTAAAGTTACTTCTTATTTTTTAAATGCAAAATTCACTTGGTAAAGTCACTCCTTATTTTTTAAACGCAAGTTTACATTGCATAGTCATATTTATTTAAGTTTAAATGCAAATTCACTTTGTAAATTCATTTTTTATTTAAATTTAAATGCAATTTCACTTTGCAAAGTCACTTTTTCTCTTTTAAATACAAAGTCACTTTCCATTTAAATTGAAATGCATATTCACTATATAAATTCATTCTGTAAATACACTTTTTATTTACATTTAAATGCAAATTCAATTTTTAATTATGTTTAACCGCAAATACACTTTTTATTCAAGGTTAAATGTAAAGACGCAACTATGTGCAAGCATAATTGTCTTGATCAATTTTGGGAGATAGAGGATCATTAAAAATGTGTTTCCTTTTTTAAGAATTTTAATAAATTGAAAACGATATTTGCATTGAGACATGCAATTTAGTCGTAGTTACACAATAATGCTTACTATAAACTCAGACAAATGCAATGGAAAATGTTGGGATGCTAATCAGATAGAAGAATTAGTAATACATACCACACATCATGTGAGAATTTCTGCAGAATGTAATAAGGAAATCGTAGTGGAATTTGTTGAAAAGTATTTAAAAGGTTTACTATCAAACTATCTTAATTAATTCAAATTCGATAACTTATAAAAGCAATCAATATTTAATGGGGGATATTCGAAATACTTCGACTTTGTAAAATGAATGTTTAATACTGGAGTCTAACAAAAATTCTAAACTAATTATATGATTCTATCATTTAAAATAATTTAAAACAGTGTAATTATTTGCAATCTCAAATAAATCTAAAATAATTTACAAATCGGAAACTATTGACTGCAATTCTCTTTGAAGTTTGAAATAATAAAAAAAATCCAGCATCTAAAACAATTGTACAATATTTATAATTATTCCTACATATAAAAGTCCTATCTCTTACGTTAATAAATTCAATTTGATAAGTTGAATAAATATATTACATTGTATTTTTTAATACAATATAACGTGAGTAAATTAGTATACACTACTGATATAATATAATTGGCTAATATATTATTTTAAATTACTGATATAATACAGTTGATGAGTAAATTATTTGATATTATTGATATAACATAATTAATAAATATATTATTAATATAATATAAACGTCGAGTATATTATTTTATATTATTGATACAATATAATATCGGAATACATTATTTTGTATAATTTATATAATATAATTGGGGATTATATTATTTCATATTATGCGTATAACATAATTGATGAATATATTGGTGAGTATATTATTTTCTGACATTGTGATAATATAACTGATGAGTATATTACCGTCTATCATTGACATAATATAATTGACGAGTACACTACATAGTGAAACATAATAGATGTTGTAAATTATTTCGTAACATTGTGCAATATTAATGAATTATTTATTTCTATTACTGAACACTAATTAAACGAAATCCACAAACTCCGTATGTCTATAAATCTTTTTTATATTTGGTGTCGACACATTCGTATCTTCTGATTAATATAACAAGCTCATTTTTTTTATTAACTTCGTGAGATGTCATTCATTTCAAGAGTGGTACCTATACACCGGTTTGTATTGCTTTAATAGATGTAGCAACTGTTTCGTAGTGGACCTTTTTTATGTGGAGCTATTAAATCTTCGAATAATCAAGAACACGTTAGCGTATCTCAATGATATGCTAAATATACACTAGGATACGGATCGCGTAACACTTGTTCTGTAACAGTGTAGTTACGTTACACGCTATAAACTATGCGAAACTAGATTTTTGGCCCGGTAGGTGTATGTAGTCTCTTAAGAGCATGACTGGAAAGGGAAAGTTGACCTTGGTCCAGAGTTTCTTGCGTTGAAAGTAGGTGAGATAACAATACTTGACGACTACGCTGAATTTGTGACGTGAACAGCGTAACACGTGCCTTCATTTGTGAGTGACACCTTCTTTGCTGTGGGTGTTGAAAGAAATAAAAGGGATTCGGACGCGAAGGCCAATTTAGCAATTTTTAAAACAATCGTATGAATACTTACACAACAAACGATTATATCTTTATATCAGTTATAATGACATAAACATATTAACAAATTTTAGCATTACTTGGCATAATTGGCACCACATTAAAATTATTAAGAGATGACATAAACTTTTATATAGTTTTTGGCTGCATAATGAAGTCAGTGCTTTGAGTTTTTATTTTGGACAAATATCTATAGTTTACTTGTGACTTAGATAATTAAGTAGAATGTAACATTCTATTCAATATAATGCATTACTTATCAGTTTCAATCCATTTTATATTGAACTAAATGAAATTTTCAATCATTTTGAATGTATGTAAATTATTAACCCTTTGCGTACAAACTGGGTTGTTTATGTCCTTAGCAAATTTTTTAATTTAATTATATATTTAAAATAAATTTAATAATTTAATAATTCAATAATTCAATAATTCAATAATTCAATAATTCAATAATT
>CM052082.1:11605319-11623019 GCA_028453745.1 Agapostemon virescens | reverse complement strand
ATTGCAAAGTTTTGGAATGTAGACGTTGTTTAACATACGGATCGGATACTTTGGTAATCATTTGTATGTAACTATTTAGCTCCGACGTTAAATAAAATAATTGATGATAATAATAAACGAAAATATTGGTACAAAATACCTAATGAAGTACAACAAGCATTGAACAATACAGTCATTAAAGGAACACGTGAAAAATCAAGTCATTTATTGTGTGGTGTTGATCAAAGGGGCCAGGTGATTATCATCATCATCATCTTCATCATCCTTAAGGAAGATTACCGGAGCATTTTAAAGCCGACCGAAGAATCAAACGTAAGAAAAGATTGCTGAGCTAAATTTATGATACTACAGAGGAATGTATAATTAAAATAAGATAAGATTCTAATATTAACACCTTTAGTGCCGCAGTGATCATTCATGATCGTCGCCATTCAGCTGCTTCAGAAGGATTACCATAAAATCAATGTCATTCTATCTCGATTTATTATTACTGAAATTAACCAGATTATAGAGTAAGGTAAAACTTTCATCACCAAGCAATTAACAATTACTATAAATATACTAAGAATTTTACATATTTATGACAAAAATGTATATGCATAATTTAGAACAGTACAGGGATTAAAAAACTGGGAATATCAATACGAAATTACAATATGAATTTTTCAAGGTCAGTTGTACATGATTGAAAACTTTTCAATGGATCTCTCAACGCTGACAGCAATTTTTATTGTAAATCAACATGATACCTTCAGCAATGCTATCTAATAATTTGATTAAAAATTACAATGTAAAAGCAGTTTGATAGACTTCAATTTGTTACAGTGCAACTGTAACAAAGTGCAAAGTGTTAATTTATCAAAATTATTATAGGAAGAAGCAAATATCTGTGCAGTTCCTTCGACAAATACTTTTCATTTTCCAGAGAAATCCTACACTTGATTGCTTCTGAAAAAGAAATAGATGAAACAAAACTCGCACGACATTAAATATTTGTTAAAAATATAATACGACATATAATTTTCATATAAAAATGTATACCCATTCGTGTAGTATATACCTTAGGCTTTGAAATGAGCTGTGAATCATTATCGTACGATTTCTCATTACAGAGTTATAAAATTTCTAAACAAATTGGTGACGTGTCTAGGAAAAATCGAGCATTCGATTAATTCTTCCCGTGTCTGAGATTCGGTATATTTATGTTCCCTATCCGACCTTACAATATCATTACAACGGATTACAACTAAACCATAGAAGTCTCGACTTTGAGTTCCGCTATATTTTTTTGTCGTGTGTCATTAGTGTTAATAATAATCGCCCGAGGCGTCGCGTATTAATGCGCCTGTCAGTCGGATCGAGATTAATTGGCCGGCTGGTAACCGCAATTACAACGATCGAGGTGGCGTTTTATCTGCGCGCCCTGGCCACAGGACGCACGTGAAAACAGCCTTTAAAGGAACGCGTACGATATGGTTGGGTGCTCGTACGAATTGCCGGCGAATAATGACACGGTGAAGCGGGCAACGCGTGGAACAACGACTCCCAGAAATAACGCGGTGTGCCGTGTACAAATTAGCGAAGGAATTCGATTACACGAGTGCAACTATAAGAGATCGAACCAGACATCGACAGACCAACCGAAGAACGTTTAGAGGTGTCGTCTTTCACCGTGTGCGATCCAGTAGAATCTGTTGTTCCTTCTCTAATTAATACTTGTTAAGCGCGCGCGCGGATAATTGTTAAACGTGATTCTATCGAGTTGAATTTATTCGTATGCTTCGACCATTAACTTAAGTAATGTTTATACTAGAACTACCAAACGCTAAATCCAATGAAACATATTCAAACTTCGCACAATTTTTATTCTAATATGTGCTTCATTGAGGAAGTACATTTAAAAATTTTGTGATGGAAATATTTTTATAACTTCAGTAATGGCGAAGAAAAACATAGGAGCCAGGCATTTTGACTGGTTTGGTAGTTCTAGTGGTTAGTTGTTGTTATGGCATTTATTTTTTGCAAGTAACAGTCGTTCGAAAGTAAATTACGAGAGCCAACGTTTAGTTCACTGTTTCTGTAGCACTTTTAGAACACTGTTTTGAACTTTTAGTTCATTACAGTGGAATGTTTGCAGTTGTCGTCTTTCACTGTGCACGATGCAACATGTAGTAAAATCTACTACTGATTTGCTAATTAAATGCAAACAGCCAATTTATTTATATTGTACGTGTCCCAACCTGGATTCTGCTTGTACGTCTATTAAAACTGCTTCGTTCCGAATCATTTCTTTATGAAACGTTTACCAACTTATTCGCAACACAAATATTAGTAAATGTTGAGTACTAATTAATAAAAATATTAGCAAAAAGTTGAGTACTAATTAGTAAACATATTAGTAAATATTGAGTATGAATGAGTAAATATTGAGTGCTGGTTAATAAAATATATTAGTAAATATTGAGTACTAATTAGTAAAAATATTAATAAATATTGTGTACTAATTAGTAAAAAAATATTAGTAAATATTGAGTACCGATTACTAAAAATATTCCAAATATTGAGTACCAATGGAAAAATATAGTTTTGCATAGAAGTATCAATAAAAATATATACAACGGTTAATCAAGAAATGAACATACCCAATATATAATGTTAGATGCGATTTTGTTAAATTTTTTATAGCACTCTTGTTTTATCGTCGATTAAATTTATTTACAGGTTCAATAGTTTAAAGCTCTTTATCATTATTATAATGATCATTCTAAACGGTGTTGGGGGGATGGAAACAGGTGAAATTTCCTAACCGAATGAATGAAGAGTATTTTTAGTTATTTTCGCGATATTTCGTACTCGCGTTGTCAGGAGTATGACCCGAAGATTTACGACCTTCGACGACGGCAAATCATTGACTGCGTCACAGCGCGATATAAACAAACAATTCTATTCCTCGAAATACGGTGAATTTTTTCTATTTGCTTCCCTTGAACTCCAAATTCTATTCTCCTAACGAGTTGATAATATGCAGACTCATGTTACTAGAAAAACTTTTCATTTAAATAAATGTAACAGCTGATTTAATGTTTGGGCTAAGAATCAATTTAGGTATTCGATACATTGCTACAAGAATCGCGGTTTTCGTTAACTTTTTCTTCAGACACCGTATAAAGAATTTCTTTTGATCATTCTAACCCCGGAAATAACGCGATGGACCGTGTACATAGTAACGAAGGAATTCGATTACGCGAGTGTAACTGTGGAAGATCGAACGAGAAGTCTGAAGACCAATCGACGTGTAGTTCCAATATTACATTGCTGCAAGAATTGTAGTCTTTGTTAAGATACAATGAACACCGTACCAATCGCATAAAGAATTTCGTTTGAACATACGATACAGCTTTGGGAAGTCACGTTTGGATTAATGAGTCAATCACGGACGTAATTAACTTCGATTCGTCGTACTGGAGATTCTTTAATTTCATGGGAAGTGTTCATCTTACTCGTCTACTTAAGGTAGACGAGCCCGTTACTGTAGCCAATCACTGTATCTTTAGTTCATTTATAAACACAATTAACTTTATATTTATCAAATAAAATTTATGAAATTTTGTTTATTTAAATTCAATCAATTATGATAGAACAGTGTGCGATTGGAAGTTGACAAAAGCAATGATAATCACGATTGCATTGGCGATGAGATAATTATTTAACACTAAACTTACCAAGCCATAAAATTAATTAGTACATGGTACGTTGCCTTGTAAAAATTATAGAAATTGAATTTATTTAAAGTTTATACAGTTTGTAGTAGAACTTGTGCTTTACTAAATACATTTATTCAACCATTCTCTGCGAAAATATATACATATAAGTTCAATTTACAATAATTTCAAATTGCAAAAAAAATTTGTAACCGGTCACTCTAACCGGTGATAGCAAGTTTAGTCTTAAAGGAATGAGTGTGGATGAACGAACGTTCTGAAAGATGGCTGTTATTGTTAGACTCTGTTTATTTATACTAGTTTACAATTAATGTATTATATTGTCTAAAATACATAGATACTTATTAACTTTATTAATTTCAACCTCTGCCTAAACAGTATTGTGTACACAATATAATTTGCAAATCTTCGAACAATAATCACATAGTTATTACAAAGGCATTTAAACTGTATGCAATACTGTCTATTTGTACTAATTATTTGATAACAATTCAAATACAGAATGTAACAAATCTGAATACGTTTTCAAAAATATTATATTAGAACATGTGAGGTTAAGGGGTTTAAGCCAGTAGTGGCAAGACAAATAATACGACAAGTGGTAAACGATTTCAATGGCATGAAGTAAAGTATTAATTTACATTGTATAATTTTGGCGTCATAAATAATTAAATATATACTCATAATTATTACAATATTTTGCCTCACTGAATTAAGTCCAGGAGCCAATTTGGAACACTTAGAGTACAGTGATTTAAAAAATTCTCTTCGTCTAAACATATCAATAATTACAAATAGATCCTTGCATCAATTTGATAAATATCATATTACACCATAGTATTTTTTAGAATTATCAAAATAATTATGATTATGATTATCAATAATGATTTATACAGGTATTAGAACATTATATTTTATTAATGGAGACATTGGAACATTATTGACTTTAATCATTTTTGTATGAAGTTTTATAATTTATCTTAAAGATATGATGCATATATTTTAACTGTAATAATTTATTTTATAAATAAATAAATAAATAAATAGTTGATTTTCTGTTGCATACATTTGTTTCATATTTAACAAAAAACAAATCTACTCATAATGGGTTAAGTTTCTGTTATGAATGTGATGTATTTTCTGCAAGGAGAAATGCCAGAACGCTAACAAAATGAAATTCGCGTATCTAGAATCAGTTGTTTCCTAAATCCTCAGATTGCATAATTTGAAGCAGAGCTTGTTCAGGAAGCATGTCTCCACTTCTAGTCCCTTGTGCCTCGGTACTACCCACAACTACTAGAATAGCCCGAACTATACAGTATCTTCGAGGTACTACATCATTTCCCAGGACCGATCCTTGTTCCCTTCAAATGCTCGATGACGCGTTGCAATACCAAGCTGCGTTTAACAATCACGACAATAACTTTCACCGTGTTTCACTATTTCCCTTTGAAGTTCCCGAAGACGAAACGAGCCACCATTTCCTGTTGCGAAATTTTTTTCCTTGAACAAAATAGCCGCCTATTCAAGAAGCTCTTACTATAACAATACGGCTGAATGCTCGTAATTAGACCGTGCATTGTCATTCACTTTCTAAGCTACAGTATACTAAAATATTTCAAAAAGTCTGATGAAACATCTGTCCTCGATGGCATTTAAATTATTCTGCAGATTTTTATGCAGAATAGAAATGTGTTGCAACAATTCTAAGCTGCTCGAAGCAAATAAACGTTTACTTCTTCTTTTAGTAATTTTAATGCTAATATATCGACACTAGCATATTTTTTAAAACGTTGCTACTATGTTATATTTTACCTATACACTTTCCTCCGAGTGCATAAAATCTAAAATCTAAAATTAAAATATTTTATACATTCATTTTTGTTTCTCCTCTTTCAATAATGTTTTATATTTAAAATAAATTTAATTTACATCACTGTCAATTAAAATAATACACATTTTTATAGAAATATTAATATATATGTATGCATAGCTGGAATCAGTATTCTCAAGTATAATATAAAAAATAAATTTGAAAAAAAGTGCAATAAAAATAACATAAAGAAGCCATTCGAAAGAAAATAAAGATTAAGAAATGCAATGAAAGTAATGAAAAATAAAATAAAAATTTAAATAGAAATTAAAATGTAAATAAAACAGAAATGTTTCAACAAAAGAAAGCTCGTGAAGGAACTCGAATAAATTTGTTTTCAATAAATATTCATTTCAATAATAATTGGAATATTTGTACAAGAAGGAGTCAATTATTTACCCGATCACACGATCCGCAAATAAGTTTGATTTATCGTGTCTAGAAACATAAATCGTTTCTGGTTTTCGCAGCACATCTCGAATTATGCAACGATATGTTTACTCGTTTCAGTCAGCATTCATGTAAATGCAAAGTGTGCAAAAAGAAATCGCATTTTAAGATTTTAATTGACCCGTCACTATTGTAAAAATACACGAAATCCATAATTTATTGCATCATAGATCGGATCAGATTAGAAGCCTCTTCTAATGAAATTCGACATAAATCAGACGGACTTCTGTTGACTTGTCGATACTTTGAAAACTGAAGCAGGAAATTAATCCGTCGAAGAAATAACTAAACGCACGATGAATGAGTATAGCGAACTATTACGTTTTCATCCATTCGATTTTCAGTTCGCCAATTTATTCCTGATTCAAATGATAACAGTCTCGTGGAATTTTCATTGACTAACAATATCTATTATTCCAATTAAATGTGGCATTCGTTGTTCGTTCTTGCACGAGTGAGGAGAAAGCATTTTTGCTCTGCAAAATCAAGATTGTTAGTCTTCCCTTTATTACATTAATTTAAAATTAAAAACTATTCAAGATATCAATACAAAAGTATAGCCACTTTGAACAAAACAATAGATTGAAAATGTGATCTGGAAAGTTTTATTTTATTTATAACTTGATTGCAGATTTATACGTGAAATAGAAATCGTTCGTATTCACTGAAGGATACAACTACGTAGGCATTTATATCTTTCCTTCAGAATTTAAAAAACTTGATAATGATGCAATCGATTCTTAAAAAGTATTTAC
Organism: Agapostemon virescens; assembly: GCA_028453745.1. NCBI lineage: Eukaryota > Metazoa > Arthropoda > Insecta > Hymenoptera > Halictidae > Agapostemon > Agapostemon virescens. Next base: position 11,616,219 of record CM052082.1, on the reverse strand, counting down.
TATTTCATTTTTCATCTACATATTTTTAAATTCACAAAATTTTCAATCTAGTCATAACATTTCCTATGTCACCCTGACTAACGTTCTAAGAGTTTTAATTAGGGGTAGCTGTTTATGAAAAGGTTTGGTAGTATTAATAAGTAATATTTTAATAATTGAAAGAATGATAGAAGTAGGACTATGATTTTGAAATTTGACAAAATTCTGTTTTCTATATTATTTATTCTTTTCCATCTTCAATTAACGAATACGTATCTGCATTTACGTTAAAAATGGTATCCAATCATTTTTCGAAATCGAATTTCTTTTTAAATACAAATCCAGACACAATACATACAACTTCTTCATGAGCAGCAAACCTCAATTAAAACCTTCAGAACGTTATTCAGGGCGGTAACTTTGATAACACATTAAAAAATTATCGAAATTAGAGGTACATGCACTACTACTAATTGTCGAAAATAAGAGAAAGTACTACATAACTGATTTTAGCTATCTGAGCATGACATAATTCAATAAAAATCATTCAACAAACTCAACATTTGAAAGTGAGCTGTTTAATGTTAACGTCAACCTAATTACATCAAGTTTAATTTTTTATTTTTGAGAATATTCAGCTTCATGTTCTTTCTCAAGAAGAGCAAATAAATGTACTGAAACTGTACTTACCAGTTTGTAAGAAAATAGAAGACGTTGATGCAAATAATATTACACAGGATAATCATAGAAAATATATACTCGTTAGCGTATAAACGACAAGATACAACTTCAGATTAAATCTAATCTAATCTCAAAAAAAAATAAAGAAAGAATGGTTTTACACCTAACTCGTACGTACGTTCACTTGAAGCCATGTGAAAACTGCTCGGATATTATAGAAATATTTCTGAGAAAATCGTATTACTTATCTTTCACGCATCGCTTACACAACGCGTTGGCAAGCAATTAGAAATCATTCGTTTCAGATATTAAATAACATCCATATATTTCACTTCGAGTTACGTAATTGACACATTTAGATGCACCTGTACACGTACGTTTCGTACAAGCACGGTACAGTTATTTACATAGATATGCATGTTTTACGTTTCAATAACAAATTTCTAAGATTTCCTGATTCCGTAACATCGAAGTGAAAACGTTTGAACTTGCTTCGCTGATTAGGAAATGGACAAATGATAATCGTGCTATTCGAAATAAATTACTTTCAATGTTAGAGGAATTCCGAGGATAGTGAAAGGAAACGTTACAACGTGCCAAAACGTTTACTTCGTTCCGTTGGATGCTCTTCTTAACGATAAGTCATCGACGTAAAGCAGATTTCATTGTAGCATAAAATACGTAAAAGAATCTCATGTATTTATGGAGGAACTAAAAACCGTATCGCGTCAAGTATTTCAACATTCTTGCTGTATTTACGTTGCACCAGGTACCTCGACGAAATTACGGAAAGTTGGAAAGGCGCGGTGCTTTAGAAAGTTTAAAAATTCCAAATGTTAATATTTTAGATGTGGATCTTGACGGATTTATAGAACCGTCATTTGCATTTAGGAATTACACGAGTCTTCGCACTAATGTTGCTAGCACGTAATTCGAACGCAGACAATTCTGTCTGCCCACTGCTGGTTGTTTCTACTTTCTACGGTAGCTTCGATGTACAACACGAAAACATTCGAATCAGTCAATTATAAAATCGTTAACTATAATGTTTTAAACTGTGCTTGTGTCTAGTTCATAGATTATTGACTATATGACAATCTATGTATACAGTGCACTCATTATATTGACCATAAAATATTATTTAACCACAGTCATCTGCATTTACAAAATGTCCCAACAAAATTATTAAAATTAACAACTGATCGAATTTGTGTTACATATATATTTATGAACAGACAACATGCAAATAAATTTAAGTGAAACAAAATAAATAATTCACAGAAATTTACTATATTCTAGTATACCCCACTATACTTTAATATATTATAGTATGTTCTTGGGTGATCGAGTAATTCTAGTATATTCTTATATATTCAAGTAATTCTAGTATATTTTTAGCATGTTCGAGCATATTTGAGTATATTCTAGTTTAGTATAGTATGTTCAATGGTATTTTAATATATTCTAGTATATTTGAGAATATTTTATTATGCTTTAATATATCCTGAGTTGATTCACTGAATATATCTTAGTTGATTCTAGTATAATCTAGCACTTTTGACTATATACTACTATATTATTGTATGTTTAAGTTTATTTGAGTATATTCTAGTATCTTGTTGTATATTCTAGTACATTATAGTATATTCTAGAACATTCAAGTATATTCTAGAACATTCAAGTATATTCAATTTACTGATGCATGTTTGAGTATATTTAAATATATTCTAGTATATTTTAGCACACTCAATTATAATTTAGCATATTCTAGTTTATTGTAGTATATTTTATATGTTTGATTATGTTTGAGTATGTCTGAGTATATTCGAGTATATTCTGATATGTTTCAATACATACTGACCTAATGTAGAACATTTAAGTATATGTATACTGCTATAGTCTCATACTGTCTAGTAAATTTCAGATTGTTCTACTGTATTCAAGTATTTTATAGTATTTTATAGTATAGTTACGGTGGTCACCGGTGACCGGCGCTACTGATTTGCTAAAAATCATTTTCATAAAATTACTGACACTGAAAATCAATTTATTCATTCTGAAACGAATGAAATTATAGTGTAACGTACAAACTTCATTATCAAGTAATTTACAATAAATATTAATAACTTTGACCGTTTGTATGAATAAAATAGGCAAGGCTCGCATATAACGTGTAAAATTCGCGTGGCAGTCAACGTGTTAATATCTCCTCTCATATATTAGTAATATATATATAATTTATATTTATTACTTATTTTATAATTTATATATTATTATATATGTATATATTTAGTGATAAATATTTTTAATAAATTCTAGTATTTTGTATAATATTCTATCATATTATAGTACAGTCAATTATGTTAACTGTGATTATGTATTGGCCAGTATAAAAGAGTGTATTCTAAAATATCCTAGCATACCTTAGTGTCTCCTCCAATGGTACTAGTCCTTGCCTCCATACCAAATTATCAGGATGTCCGATATGTGCCATACATAAAGTGTCAACTAAGTATCAGTATTAACTTCCAACTGTCAAACACCAGAATGGGTATTCCGAAGCGACCAGCAGAGATACCACCAACCAATATCCATCTGCAACAGTGCAGCACTCAAGCTACGTATCTTTTTCTTCTAGCATTCGCTGAAATCTTGCTGGTCGCAACTAGCAACTGCGATGCACATTGTCGCGACGAGGTGTAATTCCCGTTGGCGGTGTTCATCGTACAAATTTATTCAACTCTCGGTCAACGATCGGTCGCGGAAAATACGCGGGAAGGGGGGGGGGGGTCACCGTCCGTTCGGACCAAAAGGGGTCTTCAGCAGCTTTACCAGCGGGTCCAGGATCTCGGGTGAGACAGGTACGGTGAGTCCGAGAGGGAATGGAAGCGGTGTCGATAATTATCGACGAACCGATCGTGCGTGAGGCCGGAAAAATCCCAGCTGGCTGAGCAACGGGACAGGTCTGCGTCGGTTGCAGTACCGGGCAACTGCAACTGCAATCTACTGTCGATGTCGAATGAAGACGTCCTGGCTGTTCCCTTGCGTATGTGCCGGGAGAATAAGTGTGGGTAATTTGCTCGACTGGCTAGACCACTTGTTTTGCGGAGAACACTGGTGCCGTTTAAGACCGTGCGAGCGAGCAAATGCACGCTCGCCTCTGTGTTCGTGAGCGACACGTGTGCACGAGCTTACGAACGTGATCTCCTGGGTTTTGCGCGAGTAGGATGACGCCACGCTAGTTAATTCGCCCGAAAACGTCGACGAAACTCACGAACCACGGGGTTACAATTCATTGAATCTAATCAATGCTTCTGCAAATTCACAATTTTGCGGATCACCCTTCTGCAATTATGAAAGCGCTAACAGGTTTAGTTCCTCGACATACAAAACCTACTACTGCTGATTACACGATTTGCTTCCATATTTATTATTTTAAGTTATAAAATTGCCTACAACGGAGTCGATTCAGTAGATTCATTTATACAATAGTATTTAATAGAATCTAATCAATGCTTCTGCAAATTCACAATTTTCCGGATCACCCTTCTGCAATTATGTTGCACTACAGGTTTACTTCCTCGATACGTAGAACCTACCACTGATGATCAAATGACCGCTTCCATATTTGCCACTTCCAGTTATAAAATTACCTACATATAAATCGATGCAATAGAATTCAATAGAATCTAATTAATACTTCTGCAACTGTACAATTTCACTGATCACCCTTCTGCAATTATGTTGCGTTATAGGTTTATTCACACGCAGTCGATACCAGTATACTTATACCAATACACTATACGAGACATAATCGAATTAATAGTATAAATCAATGCTTCTATAAAAAAAATAATCCAAATGTGACACATATAATATGTCAAAATGGAATGCTGTCACAGCGACGCGTTCAATGGCAGAATCTTTTTATTGAAAAATTGTTTAACACGTTGAATGCCTAGTCATTTTGCTTTGCTTTCGCGTCACATTTTATTTACATTTAAACGGAAATAAAGCAACTGTGCATAAGCAGAAAACTCGCTTAGCCCATTTGTGCTTTTCTGTTTCAATCGAATCTATTGAAATAGTACGAATATTTTTTAATATTATATGAATTATTTATAACATATTAATTTGTAAATTTGATACCGTCTGTCCCCAGAGACTGACTTAGCATTCAACGTGTTAACGACGTTATCTCCATACTTATTAGTGCTTCGTCTAATTCACCGAGAACGATCATGGTCGATCTGGTAATTAAATTAATCCCGTGCAAACTTACTTTCTGCATCGATCTGGTCTTCGATACTGCTGATCGTGGCTGCAAAACACAGCTACTTAAGTATCCATCCTAAACGCAAAATATATACTTGGCGAATCAGGCGCGAAAACTAACGGTGCGGCGGTCCGCGCAAAAACACAAAAGAAGTAAATATAAAGGTAAGATTAATGAGAAATAAATGTAAAGGTAGAAATGACAAGAAGCCCGACTATTCAGGAAGCGTTCGTAATGTGCTCAAACCGTTAATTACTCATCGAAGCGATACGTGCGAATGTTCGCAAGAAATTGACCCTTTTCGAAGGCCTGTTGGATGGCCAGCTACAGTTAACTTTCTCTGAAGGTGATGAGAATGTTAATTGAAAACTACTGCCTGGAAATTGTACGTTATTTATAGTCTATTCAACGAGCCGGGTCAGTGCCGATAAACAAAACATCAGCTTGCTAAGCACGTGATAGATGCAGCGGCTGCAGCCCGCAACGCGCCTGGACTCTCTCTGCTCAACTAATTTTTCTCGCCTAAATGGACGTCAGGTGCATTTGTTTAACGCTACCGACTTTGAACCTCGTTGAACCTGCTGCGCCTCTCTGTTTTTATGGTCGTTCCATGTGTTGGGCATCGTCGTGTTTGTAGTTAAGACTCATTAAGAATTAATCTTTCTGCGTTGTGTATACAGGGTGAGTCGCCTAGCTTTTGCACCATTTGAGGTTCCTATCTTCGTTGTTCTGAAACGTAAATTAAATATTAGATTGTTCGGAAAGGAATTTCGTTTGTATTTTCAATAAAATATTTATTCACTAGAAGAAAATCGTCTTTCGTTTTCATAAAACAAACGAAATTACTTTCAGTATAATACATTAATTCATACAATATTTTCAGTTTATTCAGAGCAAAGTTGAATAATTCGATAAGGCTTTGCACTTTTTTTTTTAGAAATATCAAGGTCATCTTGAGTTTTTTAATAGTATCTTCCTTTTTAACGCTGGATTTACGGAACAATAAAATAATTTTAGATTATTCGATAAGAATAACGAGAATGTGTTTATTAAAATTTTCTCATAAATAAATCTGTTCAATAATTCCTTATAGATTACAGATTGTAGAATTCTCCATATTTGTAAATTATAAATATTGTAATAGTTTCTTTTATTAGGAAATCTTTGCTCATCGCTACTCAAGGGTATTCAAGGTCACAGACGAAGAAAACACTAAATGTAAAAAGATTTGTTAGTGGGCTATGTTGAAAAATTGTGTATACAAAGATGTACCAGCAATAATTGAAAAGATATGCATCAGGGTATCGCTACAGCATCTACGAATATCACCTCGGAAGTTCTTGTCAGAGTTCAGCATTCCTATAGAGCTCCTTTACAAAAAAAGTGTCGAGGTAAATGACTTCGAATATTTCAGGAATCAGGTATTCAGCTCCCACATTTTATACATTACACTCTTCCTCTATCGATAACCTTGAATGACCTTGTGTAATTGTAGTCAAAGAATTCGTGATGAATGAAATTATCATCGTGGGTATTTAGAAAAGGATGATCCCATAATAAAATTACGGTATCCTTGATGTCTCCAAACAAATGACTTGGGAATTAATAATTTTTATGACATCCTGTGAGCCTCATTGGACTATTCAATTTTGTCCTCAGGTCATTCAACGTATCATGAAAAACAATAATAATTTTTATAGTAACAATAATAATAAAGCTTACAGCTTTACTGTTTAAACAAAAAAGTTTTGTTAAAACTTTTTTAACCTCTGGTTTCTGAGATACCTCAAAAATACCTCAACTTTGAGGGCTGTTTTCACCCCTTCAAAGTGAATGGTTGCCGATAAAAAAAAACACGTGTCAAATATTTTTCAAAGAACTATAAGCTCCCATAAGTTTGATCAAAATCGGATTTTCGCATGTAAATATGTTCCCTTGTAAGAAACTGATAAAAATTTAGCTGTCAAGGCGAGTAATAGTAAGAACCATCATAAGCAGAAGAGAAAATAAAAGATTTATTAAATAATATTATTATTCATATATAAATGCCTGAACAAGTGTAACGATTTTTAGTGCTCCATAAAGTTACCATACGAGAGCCGAGGCTGAATAGCAGAAATTACCTGAGACGTCCCTATATTACACAATTATTCTCTTCAAATCGCTTTTGCTCCTACCTAATTGTGCTCGCAATCGGAAAATCGGCAGATTAAGGTCGTTGAAATAATTATGAGCGTCGCTGTGCGCCTGATAAGATCTGTTCCCGGGGTCGGTAGACTCGAGCAGAGTCCTAATCTATCGCTAATTATGGCTCACTCTCGTTTATCAGAACAAGTGTAACACGAAGCACCGTGTCGATAGGTTTCACTTTTAAGAAATCGCAGCGAGCGAAGTCTCGCGTGACACACGCCACCGATGCAACCGAGACAGAGAATGATAGAGCCCGAGAGAGAGAGAGAGAGAGAGAGAGAGAGAGAAAGAGAGAGCAAGAGAGACAAAGAAAGAGAGACGGAGTAAGAGAGAAAAAGGGAGAGAGTCGTCGGGAGCTGAGAGATGGGAAAAATAGACGTCGCTCGCGTCGGAGTAAATCGAAGAAAAGATCCGAAGCCGGAAAGCTCAGATAGGCCGGGTAAGATACGAAAAGTAATTGGCACGTAACAATTCCAGGGACGTGCCGGCCGATCGAGGGCCTCGGCCCATTCACCGATAGAGGTTTGACTTGGTTTCATCGGGAGGAACGCGGAGGTACCTTGTTCCTGTTCGACCTCTAGCTGGACGGGCTACACACGGGAACACAGAAAACCCATACGTCAGAAAGACCGGTTAATAGATACCGGAGGATCTAGCCGGCGAGGTTCTCGGTTACCCCGGCGAGCGTTTCAGCAACAAGAGCCGTTGGCTAGAATTAATGAGGCACCAGTTTCCAGTAATGTTAGCCGCGATACTATCAGCGGATCAAAATGCAGATTTGTACCGGTGAAGCGTCCGGTACCGGTTCGATCGCCGCGAAACCACCGCTCTTGTCCGTGTGTGTTTAATGACTTGGAAGTTTCTGCGTGTCGCGAGGGTATTTAGATCTTGCGGCCGGTGATAAACGTTCGATCCACCTTCCTCTTCGTTCCTTCGTCCGCGAGGGGAACGATCGTTCCGATCCGTCCGATCCGGACACGTCCAACGAAATTAGAAACGGGTTAATATCGACCGACCGGGGAAAAGTTACTGCACGATTTTTATAGGTGGCGGGTACGCGATCGCAATTTGCCACTGACATTGTTTTCTCTCGTGTTACTTGTTTTTCCGCCTATTGCCGAAGTTTTAGAAGTTACGCCGTTTCCCTACAATTCATAAGCAAAACACTCGATTAGCCCATTTTTGCTTTTCTATTTCAATCGAATCTATTGAAATAGTGCGAATATTTCTTAATATTATATGAATTGTCTATAACGTATTAATTTGTAAATTTGATACCGTCAGTCTCCTGGGACTGACATAGCATTCAACGTGTTAAAACGATAGAGGAAGATAGGCACTGTCGAAGAAAACTAACGCAACTGTCGTGTAAAATGAAATAAATATATTTCAAACGATACTAATTTGAACGAAGCAAGTACTGAAACTGATGTATCGAATATGAGAATGAGGTGTACTAGGTTTGTAGATATGAAACTGGAATTTGTCTATAGGTGGCGCTATCAATGTAGTTACCGTCAAACCGCGTAATCGACAACATTTTCTTGTTTTGACATCTAATAAAGATTTTCAACTTACAGCTATACAAGTTTCATACGACAGCATAGTTTTTAATAGCGCTGAACATGTTCAATTTCGTGTCTGTGTACTTCAAACAAGTTTGAAGTTATTCACGCCATTTTCTTATTTTAACATCTGATAAAGATTTCTGTAAGATTGCTTTTTTACAACATTGAAACAGGTTAAGCATCGCCATTTTCGCAACTATAAAAAATTTTATGTTTAAACACTTTTCGTATCCTCTGCACGTATTTACCGAATCTTCGATCTTTACAAACAAAGCAATTTAATCACTACTTTAATTGGGAATAAAATTTCGCATAAATTACGGCCTATCATAATCGACCGGGAATCATCGAAATTCGGTTTCGCTGTCGGTGAAGATTCGGCAGACAGGCGCCTGGGAATTAGCACAGTGATTAAGCGAAGTTTTATTTCTTCGGCTACGATTTGCCGACAGGGTAAAAATAAAACGGGAAGCTTGATAATCTTGTTTTATGGCACCAGTTTTATCGTATGTCGTTCGATAGCTCGCGGTGCGAATCCATAATATCCTCGGCGTAGTCGTAAGTGTGTTGCTGGACAAGCATAATTATCACTTGATGCTTTCAGGAGTTTCATTAACACTAAACCTACCACGCGCGCTTAAATAACCGTTCCCAGGTTCCCTATTTTGCAATTATTAAAATTGTGAAGGTGCCTGCATCGAAAATAAATATGCACATTCGTTTATTCAAGAATCTACACTCGACAACGAAATCAAAGGCGCAGTAATTTTTAGCCGAAAAGAGGGTGGATCATTGAACGTTTGCGATGCCCAAAAAGCTATTATAAAATCATGATTTTGTTTCTAAGCTAAAGCTTTCACTGTCTACTCTATGACGCTACTACATTCTAATTTTTAATTTAATAATTTATTTCGATTCGGGGTATCAAAACCGTAATTTAGTTATACAGATCCTAGCGATTAAATCGAATGAGTACTTATTAACCCTTAGCACTCCAATGGCTCCTTCGAGGCGACACTAAGACTTGCCATACTGTTATTTAAAACAGCTCTTGCATCAGTATGTTCGCATTTAAGAAGTTGGTAAAAATTGAAATGTTGCGCGTACAAGTAACGGTAAGAAACTTCATATCCTCGAAAGGAAATTAATCATACGGAATAGAATTATTCTACATCGAAAAGTGTCTCGATTTTTTAATTAAAATAGCTTGGAGTGCTAAGGGTTAAATAAGGATCGACGAAAGTGTTAATGTACCTGCAAGAGGTACAAAGACTGTCTCGATTATGGAATTAAAATTGCTCGGAGTGCTAAGGGCTAATATTTTTCTTCAAATAAGCAAGAACATTTAGCCAACGAACTTTAAGTAATAACCTGTTACAACGAATAATGTAACATATGTATCGGCTTGGATTATTCGCATTCGAAGCATGCTGGAAAACTGAAGACTCGAGACATCGGATATTCGGATGATCGAAGTCTTACCGAGTTCATTTTCACATTGTGCCTCGGTCCGTTTAGTCCGCGTACCAGCCCGAAGCCACAGAGAGTCAGGTTCCGACCGCAGAATTATTGAAATTGCGCGGGGAAAACCGCGGGAAAAATGAATCCGTGTTCAGGAAAAAATGGCTGATTCCTCGGTCACGATCCCGTGGATTTTTACGGGGAATAGCGACACGTTTCACGGCGCTCGTTCTTCGGAAGATCGTATCAGCGTCGGGAATCGTGCGCCTAACAAACCTATGAATTCCGCAGGACGCGAAATCTGAACGTAAACGCGAGGAACGCGATAGACTAAATAAAGGACGCGGCTTCCTCATTGTAAGCCGGATTCTTCTAACGGGAAACGATGCGTCGCGACGCGGCGGGCCCGATTAACGCTAAAACCATCGAGCACTAATCTGGCTAATACGCGTTACCTGATAAAACCGATAGAATTGAAATTTAGATTGCGTACGATGCTAATAATAATAATACGCTTGACAACTAAATGAAACCGTTAGTGTTCGAAAAATTGCGAATCTTTGAACATCTGTATAATCGTTAAAAGCTGTCGTAGAATCATCAGTTTGTTTTTAGATTCATGCATGGATTTTATACTTACCATCACACACATCACACATCAAGAACAATTCAATTATCAGAAATCGCGAATAACCAAAAAGAATTCAATCATCCGTAATCGCGAACAACCAAGAAGAATTCAATC
>CM052082.1:11565963-11589628 GCA_028453745.1 Agapostemon virescens | reverse complement strand
CAAAAACACTGTTAACTCTTTGCACTCGAAGCTGTTTTAACTCCAATCCTAAGGTATTTTTTTTAACCTAGAATATTTTCATTCTACACGATATATGTCATCTTATGCATACGAAATTTGTTGACTATTCCTCGTCCTTGCAACGATTAAATTTTTACAAATTCCTTTCACACCAGCATAGCGATGTAAAGATTGTTTTAAGCAGTGCTGTAGCTATTTTCAGTGGTACCTGATAGTCACCGTTCGAGTGCAAAGGTTTAATATTGGATAGTGTAAGAGGTTAATTATAATAAAACTTCTGATAATGCAAGAGAATTTTTTTACTGCAACTTCTGTATCTTAATTATGTAAAAATGTAAATTTGCATAAAGATCTCATCATAATAACTTTAACGTTAAACCTACATTAACTTTTTTACTTTAACGTTACAATATTTTATACATCCATTTTTGTTTCTTCTCTTCACCTCAGCTGTGCCTAAGAGATTAAGTGCGTCGCCCTGTATATAGTTCGCAATGAACTCCATTAAAAATAATCCTGAGTCTCCAAGTGCTACAGAATAGATTTTAAACACGTTCAAACACTGGGTTTCCTTGGCGTAGCTTTAATAATTGGATCACTCGCCGTACTTTTGATCGCATGGTGATTTCTCAAACAGGGAAAGTTAAGTCTCGACATAATCTCGATATTACAAGCCGAAAGTGAAGCCTATCGTAGCGGGTTCTAAATCGAACCATCGTTGCCCAACATCCAGTAGTCGTTACTGTCTTAACGATCTTCATAGTTATTCATCTAATACCGGCCTCTAAGTGTAACACACACTCCGGCCAGGTTGCCTGATTGTCAGACGCAATTGTTCGAATCGTTAGCTCCATAAAGGCACGCGATAATGGGTACACTGAACTTTCCAACATTCGTTAAAACGCTTTCCTCTCTTGCCGCTGTTGGACACGTACACGGGGACAAGCAGCGCGTGTGGGTGTGCCGTGATTATGACTGTGTGTGTGCGCGCGCGCGCCGTGGCGGCCAGCTTTTTGCGGTCGTATCAGTAATAGTAATCAGGATTTACTATCGTGTGCCCCGTTATTGCACCACGGGCTCGAATAACTGCGACAAATGCTCTCGCCTGTGATCAGACGGGCTAGATCCAAACGTTAATAGACCTTCGAGGTTAGATCCTTAATGGCAGGCGTTAGCCAAGTACAAAATTCTGCAGATACCGCGATCTCTTAATGGCACAAAAGTTATTTTTAATTAAAGATCGAACGACCCGCCAGCGAATCTCCATTGTCAAACTTTGACTTCGTATCTCTCTGAAGTCGAGGGCAGGTTGACATCAGCATTCCATAGTAGTTAGAAACCATCTTTAACATTTTGACTGCCATATCACCCACATATGGGTGACAGAGTAAGTTGTCCATTTTTTAAAATAAATTTGTACATTAATATAATCGTTGCACTACATTTAGTTGAAATCTGGAGAATACGAGAAGGTCGAAGGATAACTGTGTCCTACATTTTAAATTTTAAATTGTTGTTTTATCACATAAATTACTTTGATTTTGTGGAATTTTTGAGGTTGTTGTTCTGACAGTTAAAGTGTTAACACGTTCTGTGCCAGATCGTTTTTTAAAGACATTCCATTCGGGCCGCGTACGCGTATACGACCTACACTTTAGGATTAGTATCAAATTTACAAATCAATATGTTATACATAATTCTTATAATATTAAGAAATATTCGCACTATTTCAATCGATTCGGTTGAAACAGAAAAGCACAAATGGGCTAAGCGAGTCTTTTGCTTATGCACAGTTGCATTATTTCCGTTTAACACTTTGACTGCCATGTCACCCATATATAGGTGACAGAATTATTTGTCCATGTTTAAAACTAAATTTGTACGCTCATATAATCGTTGCATTCAATTTAGTTCGTATCTGGAGACTGCAAGAAGGTTGAAGGATAACTATGTGTCAGACGTTTTAAATTTTCAATTGTTGCTGCGTTAAATAAATTACTTTGATTTTGTGGAATTTTTGAGGCTGTTGGTTCGAACTTCGAACTTGTACACATCGCTAGATTATTTTGAATCTTTGATGAGTGCGCATCGATACATTATCCTAAACCTTGAACTTGTACAAATCGCAAAAACGTGGACATATTGAACTTTGTACTTGTGAACGTCGTGGAAACACTTTGAACTCTGTACTAGTACACATTAAATTCGTACTTCTAGAACTTTGAACTTTTCAGTACAATAGATCTAGATTTGCGAATGCAAAATACATGGAAAACCGATTGCCGTAAACTAGAGCGTTATTGCCTCGAACCAGCGGCGATTCGGACGGAACGAACGCTCGAAACGAGACCGCTGTGCATCGCATTCATCTCGACGATCTTAGTAGAACTGCCGCACCTATGAAACGCCAGCGGACAAAAGTGTCATGCACGCCTCACGGTAGAGGCGAAACCTTCTTTCCGGCATCGGTAAAGAGCAATCGATTACGCAATTCGGGCACTCGCGATGGGAACAATTACGAGTCCTGCGCCGTCTCGAGCCGATCAGCGAGCAGGTATTTGCAATTCACGAGGCATCGATAAAGATTCAATTCCCCGGATCGCTTTCGGAACACCGCGAGATTCCCGTTTGCGCAGATGTACGTATTACTGGCCGAGAGCTGTGTGTGCAAGGGGATACCTTTTCCTCCGGGAGGCCGTAATTGCTGGGGCCGATGGTTCCCCAGCGTTTATTACGCTGCCTGCTAACAGAATAAAGAGGCTTCATTACAACTATTACGTAAGGCTATCTATCATAAGCGTTCAGGATACGGCCGATAAGAGGTGCTAACGCCTGGCTGAAAGTCCGCCTAGCGAGTCCGAAGCGTATCAGCCTGAAACGACCTCTACCCGGATGCCGGCATTACCGGGCCCTGCTGTCATTTGCATAATTCGTTTCTCTGTGAAAGTTATCATTACTCGGGGCCCACGGAGTTAGTGGGTGTTTTCAGGATTTCAGCTTTGAATGCTGTGGAACTCGGGCCCGGTTTGCTTGGCAACCCGTGTATCGACGACCGCGGAAGGAAGATGAATGGTTTCTCACGGGATCGTTGCGTGATTGGTCCGAGGATTGCGTGTCTTAGGGGGCTGAGGCTCCTCACCCCTACGAATTATCAGCGAACGCGGATGTTCTAATAAAAATCAACATTCTTTTTCTTTTTTCTTTTTCCAGCCGTATCTATTCATATGTACCGCCTGGAAATAATAGATGAAGGGGAACACCGACCATTATCTGCAACGCGATTAGATACTGTATGATTAATCGCGGGGGGCTTATTAGATGAAGCTGTTGCGCCATGGGGAGATGCTGATTTAACTCTAACCAGTCGATCATTTTTGCGACATCGCTTTATCCACGCTTCGGTCTTTATCTCTTCGCTGTATTGATTATTATAACAATCGAATTGTTGGGAGATACGGTAAAATTGTTTCGGGAACGCGATCAGATAGATTACTGTATCGTTCGGAAAATAGAAAATATAATTTCTCCGATTCATTGAACAAGTAGATACTATCAACCTTTCGTTCGATCAAAGCTGATATATTGTGAGGAGCAAAACTTAATCAATGAAATTAGTTTTTTAAAAAGTATTCTCTATATATATTCTTAATACTGAAACTACCCCAGAGGATCAAACGACACTTTTCAGACTCTTTATTTTGCAACTATTGAAGTTACAAAATTGCCTTTGCAGAAATCAAATAAAAATTGTAGAAAATCTAAATAAATGAAATCTTGTCATTTTTATAAGACTACATGTACTAGTCAATTTTAAAGCTTGGTAGGTTTAGTGTTAAGATTTATTCTCAAGAGATAAAATCATTATATATAATTATTTAATACAGTTATATAAAATTATTTGATGTAGTTATACACCCAATTACAAAGTATTTATTTTACAAGTTAACCTTGAATTCTTCACGGAAGCTTTTACTCCATCTAACAGAAAGTGTATTGATCATAAACCTTTCGTCATTACACTTTGTAATTTATTCACTTTGGGTCTTGAATTAAAATTTAATTTGAACAACCAACGCTTCCAGTAGCAAGTCTAATCCTACTAGAATTAAAGTGTGCAATACCTGGACCACCGAAAGGGTTTCTCATTGTTTGCAATAGAATGGTGTCGCTCGAAAAGGCGCGCATGTTGAAAAATAAACGATCAACCCTTCCAGACGAACCTATCCACGTCTAAATATAACTCTTAATAGCATAATAAGGACTTGTAGCGGAAATTCTATCCTTAATCCATCATTGGGACATTTACCTTATGTATATTATATCCGTCGAAGGTCTCCAATGAAAATTCGGATATCTCACGTGCCCAAGCCTAATAGATCTTCCATCGTGTTCTCTTCCTGGATAAATAAATGACGCTCCATCCGCATCGGTACTAACGGATGAGAAGGTCTTACTCCCGGTCGGACGTATACGAATAGCCGTAATTATGTCTTTGTCTGGACAACGGATGAACTTTGACATCGATCGGATCAACTCGTCGATCCGCCGGTTGATGGATATCTGCAACGGCCTGGCGATAAAGCTGGCGAGAGAGAGCGGTGGACGCCTGCATTTGTCACAGCAGCGATCGGTGATTGCCGATCGGTTCGCCATCGACACTTTCGCAATGTGTTCCGCGTACCTGGTGTATCCTGTGGTCAGAACACCGTGCAATCGCAGTCGATCCACGAAATATATACACTCTTGGTCAAAACGATAGCACATTCGTGGTACCTTTAATTTCCGGAGACTATCAGGCATGTAAATATGAAACCGGAATTCTTGTGTAAAAGTTATACGTTCATTGTGCGAAAATGATACACATTATTTTATTCGAAGCATTGCCCATCGGTAGCTGTATATTTTTCCCTCCTTTCTGAAAATTTGTGAATGCTACGCCATTTTAATATCGCGTCTGTAACGACCATTTTATGCGATGATAAAATATCGTAGTCGCCAGGCTTTGTAACTATAACGAATGTTATAGAGTTTACCAGTATGTAAATATGAAACCTGAAATTTTGGATAGAAGATATATATTTATTATGTGAAAATGACACAAACTATTTTATTCGAAGCATTGCCCATCGGTAGCTATATATTTTTCCATCTCTCTGACAATTTGTGGATGCCACGCCGAAAAACTGTTTCTCTTTTGAGACAAACCAGTCATAGTGCCATTTTCGTGCATTTTCGTAAGATTCTGCTCAGCAAGTGCGTTTAAGGAAATCAGATATGTAGGATGGCAGAAAAAAGACGAGGGACCGCACCTGGATTCGAACCCGGGACCTCTGGGGTCGTAGCCTATCGACTATGATTGAAATAATTGAAACTCGTCTGAAGTGCACAGGGACGAAATTCAACATGTTCAACGCTTCTAAAAACTATGCTGTTGAAACAAGAAAATGGCGCGAATGATGCGGTTTGACGGTAACCACATTGACAGCTAGCACCAAGTATGGGCAAATTCCGGTGTCATATTTACAGACCTGTAGGAATCTGCGACGCATCACGTAATAGCGAGAAAGGGCGTCCAATTGTCCAGCTGTCCATCAGTTGACGAGCGTAGGAGTTAAAGCTGCCACATTGCTTCTCTGCCAGTGATCAACGATATCGGAACAAGTTCCTTTCCATGATGATCCAAGTCAGAATCCAGGGAGAATGATGAGACGTGGCCCACTCGATGACGAATGCGAAGCTTGGTATATGAAGCATTGATATGAGCCGTTAAGCAGTCCAGTAGGAATACTGAATGTTTAAGAAACGATCGGTATTTCATGAAACAATACCATTTGATTTTATAAAATGGCGTCTCGGTTAAGTCGCTTTGTAGTTCGGTATGAAAATATAAAGGTGTACTTTCCGCAATCTTCACAAAGTGGCAGTACGTTTCGCCATATGGCATTGTAACAATGTGAACGCAAATGGCAAAGCCGCGTTTATCTTTTCTGGAACGTGAGTGGATTCTTAAAGAATCCTAACGAAGAGAAATAACTTCAATTGATTACGATCAATGGATTACGTTAAAGAACGTTGCATGCATTGAAAAACCAAGAATGCTGCGAAATTTATTAAGAATCGCGGCTGCTGGAAATCCTTTTAAGCGTTTATACCGTTTAATACGCAGAATGTTAATTTTCATGTATTATGAAATAAATTAAATCCAAATTAATGAAATAAATAATTTAAATTAATTGTAGTCCTTAACCTTTCATAGGCACAATTATCATTTGCGGCTTACGTAAGCTTCTTAGATTGTTATATCCAAAGCTATTTTTTACTGTTTTCGGTTTTCAACTAATACGAAACAATGTTTTATTGACGTATCTAACATTAGGTTTACGGGATGCGACAAAATTACTAAGATTGTAAACATGCATTTATAAACATTTATTCAACAAATTAATTATTTTTTTTAAGTAATGTGGATTAGTTGTTTTCAGTACTTCGTAAACCTACATTAATATTGCTACCGATAAAAAATATAAATACTACGGATTAAATTTGGAAAAACGAGAATTATTCATCCTTTCTCTTTGAAAGAATTCCAAGTGAAACTTTCGTCTAGATATGAACGATCAAGTGTGCCTACGTAGGGCTACGTTCGCCCTTTGTGGTCAAAGTAATTTTAATTCCAAAATTAACACGTTTCTTTCAACATTGAACACATTTATTTTGTGGAATCCCTTTTTCATTATGCATTTGACGTTAAACCTGTTAAATTTTTAGCAATTTATAGAATGCTTCAATACGAAATTAATATAATAAATCATACAGTAATTCAGCAGTTGACTTTTTAGAAATTTATAGAATATTTCAATACGAAATTAATGTAATAAATCATACAATAATTCAGCAGTTGACTTTTTAGAAATTTATAGAATAATTCAATACAAAATTAATGTAATAAATCATAGAATAATTCAGCAATTGAATGTTGAGTAATTTATAAAATACTGTAATAAGAAATTAATGTAATAAATCATAGAATAATTCAACAGTTGGATTTTTAGCAATTTATACAACATTTCAATATGAAATTAACGTAATGAATTATGGAATAATTCAACAGTTAAATTTTCAGCAATTCATAGAATATAGACGAATTTGGTAATATGAACACTGTTTAGAAAAATGGTGTTGCAATTTTTAGTGGCGACTCAGAGTCGCGATTCGAAAGGGTTAATCCTCGTGTAAAGAAGATTACGTATAGTGCACAGTGTGGGAAGTAAGACACAGTACAGTAGTTTAAGATAAAATCAGGCGTCCCTGTAACCAGCTGAAACGCGTACCTACAAAAAGGAACGAATACGAAACGGAAATTGATCCATGGAAATCGTCTTTAAAGGCACGTAACCGAGTATAGGTTAGCAATGGACGCTAATGGGGGCCGATTTAGAGGCGGATTACACTGTTCGGAAACGGTCCGATCATCTTCTGTTACGACGCGACCACTTTTCCGTGTTTTATGGTAACGCGACTAGGATTATAATCTTTAATGACGTATTTGACACGGATATGCGTGATTTAATGCTTGATGCGCGGCTATGCTTGCGATCTTACTCGCGGCTAGACCAGGATATCTCGCGCAATGGACTGGCTAGGTACACTCCTGGACAAGATTGGTAGCACTCTCTCATATTCAACCACTGTCCGCCATATTCTATCAATGTGACACATTTTCCGCGCAAAAGGGTGATGTTATTCTGCTGTTTAGTACTTCTATTTCTTCAACGAACGCTGTGCACTTAATTAACATTACAACTAGTTTTCCTTTGCGGTTACTAAAATTATAAAACTGTTTTCAACAGAAGTTTCCGAATGTGCTTCTTTATTGAAGCGGATGTTATAATAAAAATTGTATGAACTTTGTATTGAAGTAACATTTACAATTTTAAAATGCTGCCAGTTTGACGATGCCGACTTTTACAATTTCAACATGCGGACAGTTTGACGACGCCGACGTTTCCAATTTCAAAATGCCGCCAGTTTGACGACGCCGACGTTTCCAATTTTAAAATGTCGCCATTTTGGCGACGCCAACGTTGTCAATTTCAAAACATTGCCAGTTTGGCGACACCAACATTTACAATTTCAACATGCGGCCAGTTTGACGACGCCGACATTTACAATTTCAAAATGCCGCCAGTTTCGCAAAGCCAACGTTTCCAATTTCAACATGCGGCCAGTTTGACGACGCCAACGTTTCCAATTTCAAAATGTCGCCCGTTTGGCGACGCCGACGTTTCCAATTTTAAAATGTCGCCAGTTTGACGACGCCGACGTTTCCAATTTCAAAATGTCGCCCGTTTGGCGACGCCGACGTTTACAATTTCAGAATGCCACCAGTTTCACGATGCCAACGTTTCCAATTTCAAAATACAACCACCGTCGCTTCAGCAATCGCAAGGGCTTACAGTTATTTTCCGATCATCCAGGGTTCAAGACAGACCCTGTCAGGTAGCTCAGGACGAAACACAGCGTTAATGTTTCTCTCCTCCCACTTAGCAGATTTTTTCAGCCGCCACGAAAGAAGGAAGGATTATAGTCGAAGGCATAACGTTAAAAAAAAGATAAAACGAATGAATAAACACGGTCTAGAAGAAAAAGATAAAAAGCGATACGTACCGCAGCGTTAATTTCATGTAATTCGCCAAACATTTCCTGGTCGATAAAAGTTGCGCGCGTGTACGATCGCCGTTGCGATTCTGGCACGGTTAATACTACTGGTGGCATTGTTCGATCCCATTCTTTTTTTTTTTTTGTTTTCGTTGAACGGAGGTAATTCGAGGCATGCTGGCTTTATGAGTGTATCGCGGGACAGCCAAGGAATGCTTCTAAATACCGGTTATAGGCCGGCGAATGGTTATGCGGGAACTATTATTTCTCTGCGGTGGATGCTGGATTTGCTTGCGCCGCGCCGGTTAGCCGTACATTTGTATCTGTTGCAACGCAGCCTCCGCCGAGGCGTTAGAATACACATTTTTCCAAATCGAACAGTTTCCAGCATCGGCAGGATCGCACGCGAACAGCATATTACACGCGTTCTTGCAAATCGTTCGATTTAATACGCGCGATCAGCACGGATCGCGTGGCTCGGCCCTTTAGTCCTGTAATTGCTTTTGGAAAGCACTGCCGCCGTATTCGAGCCTCGTTGGAGCATCCTCTGATACCGTTCTTCTTTTCCTTCGCAACGTTAGACGATGTTATGCTAACGGGGCATTCACGTTCGGGGCCACCGAGTTTAGACAAAAATCTGTTGCCAAGCTGAAAAGCGGTTTTCGGTTTCTCCTACCACGGGGAACCTCGGCGAAATACCTGAAAAATATTTATGGATATTTGTGAGTAGTATTTCTACTTTTTGAAAGAATTCTCGAGAAAATTTTAAGGACGAGAAATGTATTTAAATTTTGCTTCTCTGGAAGAGTTATTTTTATTTTATTTATTTATTTTAGTTTCATTTCAGTTATTTCATTTTAGATATTTTATTTTAATTCCACTAATGCACGCGTTCTGAATTGCACTTGCACTTGAAACATAGAGATGCCATAGTCTGTGCGCATTTTTGCTTTAATAATCGAGGATGCAAATTGATGAGATTAGACACGCTGCGTCTTCCAATCTGTACTTTATCATTATTCAATAGATATTATTAGCATCCGCGCTCTACAAATAAGCTTAATTATTGTTTGAGTACTGAAATTTTAGTTAAAGTGAGAATCTAAAAGCTTAAAAAATTAAATCTAGAAATGCAGTATATTTAAAACAACTAGCACGATAATTGAAAATCTACAACTTTTTTTTACGTTGAATATAATTAAATCCGCCTCCATACGAAAAATATTAAGAAATCAGAAACAATACTCGTAACTATACACTGTTACTGGTAAAAATATAAATACTGACTTTGAGGCAGGATGAAAAATAACTATACTATTATTTAAAACAATTTTTACATCACTATGTTTGTATCTCCGATTGATAATTTCCATTATATGGTGTTTTAACACGTCGTTTGCGGTTATCAAGTGTTTTGATAATCATTTATCTGAATCACTTGAGACATTCTGTCCTGCTGATGCAATATTCATGTAGACAAATTTACGCCGATCGAAAAGTTGTAGGGTTTTATATACTCAATGTATCTGAGAAATGTTTTACAACTATTGTAATCGTTAATGTATCGTCCTGAAAATTTAAACGTGCAATCAGAATATTTACAAGTTACTACTAGAGTAAAAACATTATGAAATTTGTGACGTAAGTACATTTTCTAAGGCCTCACACACTTAATTTAAAACCGTTCTTATACTTTCGTGGCCTGCCTCCCGTCAATGTATCTAATATCATCGTAAGTTCTCATTACTCTTCAATCCTGTCCTGCTATTTTCATGAAATTTTGAGGATATATGTAAATAAATGTAACATTTTTTTTAGATATTATATATATTAACTATAAAATATATATATTAACCCTTTGCACTCGAATGGCGCCTCTAAGGCGACACTAAAAATTGTTCTACTATTATTTAAACAACTCTTACATTGCTGGGTTTGCAGTTGAGAAAACGATAAAAATGTTATAGTTCTAAGTACGAGTCATAGTAATTAATTTCGTATGAACAGGAGGAAATTAACTGTCTACAGTGGAGCTATTATAGATAAAAATATTGTTTCGATTTTGGAATGGAATTGCTTAGAGTGCAAAGGGTTAATATTTCATTGGATACTTAGTATTTCTCTTTTAGATGGTACGAAGCAAAACAATCTCCGAGGTGTAACGCGACTCCACAAGACTTACACATTAAATTTGTTGTCCTTCTTTTTATGTTTTTAGAGCACACATGGCACTCTCTTCGTTTCTGTTTGTCGGTTTCGGAAATTTGTATTAGCTGGTGTTGCTTTAGATGACCGGAAAGACTGTCGATCGAATCATGATTGGAAATACGCGATGTAATAGCGACTTCCAAGTTCTCTTCAGCAGCAGGTAAATGATCCTTTATCCAAGAATCGCATATTTTCAATAGTTTTGCGCACGACACCATCGGTGGTGTCACCGGTCATCGCGCGATAGTTTTTGCAGGAAATGAAAACCTAGTCTTGATATCCAAGCAGTTTTTCCATTTTCGTAGATTCTTCTTCGAGTTCAAATAAGAAACACGCCCAAGTAGACAGTAAAAATTCGATAATAGTTAATCCTGCTCGAGCAACGCTACGGTACGAGGATTAATCAACGCGATTTCTCTTGTAAGTTATCTCATTAAGGTTAAAAGAAAAAATAAAACAAAAAATCCAGCGGGAGAGTGAAGCGACCTCAGCTTCCAACGCCCGTCTAACCTTCAGTTATTCGCAATTCAGATAGCGACCGTTGATGCCAGTGGGAAACCATTTTTTCCACGGACCCATTGATTGGCAGCGCGTACCAAGAATCTTAATTACCTTTTCTTCGAAACATAGCGCGGTAAATGTTTCATTAGCGGTGACTCCGGCGTCGTTCCGCCATACAGCTCGTTCCGCGCGCGCATATTTTTCGTTGGAAACGCATGCCGGTGACCAACGCGAGAATTTCCGTGGGTACGTACAGTTAACTCTTTCGTTTCCGTATGGTTCGACGGATGCCCGGGGACGAGGCCCGTTCTCTTGTCTAACGACGCTTTACGATCGGGTAACTAGCCTCGAGGCTTCTCCGGTGAACCTGAAGTGGGTCACTTGGATCGTTCAGGGTGAATGGAGACAGTACGGAATGAAGAAGCGGAATGAAGGGTGTTCCGTCTGGAATCTTGTTTCACCGATTAGCTCATGTCACGGCGAGCGTCAGATAGATAATACAGCTAGGAATATAAAAAAAAAGGTAGGGCGCACTATCGCTTTGTTAATATTCATTTACTAGATAACGTAAATTATATTTGTTGTATCTGCACTGCGCCGCGAAAGTATTCGAACGGTTTCGAATTAAGTGTTTGCCGCTGCAGAAAACGTATTTACGTTAGGAATTCCATAATGCTCTTAATCCAGTAGTAAGTTATAAATATTCTAATTGCATATGTACAATTTGCGAACGATACATTAATGTTCACAATTGCTGCTAAACATTTCTTGGATACATTGACGGTACGAGGACACAAAAGTAGTCGAACGGTTTTAAATTAAGTGTTTGCGACCGCAGAAAATGTACTTGCATTGCTCATTTCAAAATGCTTTTATTCTCGTAGTAAATTGTAAGTACTCCGATTATATATGTAAAATTTAAACCGATACACATTAATGTTTACAATAGTTGCAGAACATAGATACATAGTAATTTTGTTCACGATGAAGAAAAAAAGAATTAATTCTAAATTATATTCCTACATAAGGTCTAGTTAATGAAAGTATAAATTTTACTTATTTAATTACTAACGTTTATTAAATACTCTATTGTATACAAAACAATGTCACTTAATGTAGGATCTTTCTTTATTTTTCTTATAATTTTTCTTTTATCACAAGTGTCCAAAATATTTGTTGGCCTCTTTACGGAATAGATTGTATTCGGTGTTCATACTTAAATCTTTTAATAATATCTCACACTGTACTTTTACTGATTTTAAACATTGCTGCAATTTTCTTATACGATTCACCTTTTGCATTGTGAAAAATGACAAGTTGGCGTACGTTGTATGAAGTGTTTCTCTTATTATACGTCCGATCATTACCAGTGAACTTAGCGAATATCTAAACACAACTGATTTTCTGAGGCTCGAGACAGTTTACACAGACTGTAATGTTTGTCAACATACCTCACAATCGCATTAAATATAACACTAGCTCGCACAAATTGTTACATACCGAGATGTCCGACTATTATTGTCACGTTAAAACTAGACATTGTTTTGTTTAACACTTTATCGACCGGAAGCTTATTAGTAGGCTTTTCAATATTCGTGCTGTATCAAAATGAAGCTTAAAATTCTATTTTTACATTCCAATTTGTAACAACATTATTAGACAATATTATTGGGGATGCATTGTTGATCCGCCATAAAAATTGCTGTCAGCGTTGAAAGACCCATTAAAAAGTTTTCAGTCATGGATCATGGGCCTTACAAAAA
Source organism: Agapostemon virescens (assembly GCA_028453745.1). NCBI lineage: Eukaryota > Metazoa > Arthropoda > Insecta > Hymenoptera > Halictidae > Agapostemon > Agapostemon virescens. Next base: position 11,576,477 of record CM052082.1, on the reverse strand, counting down.
TTCTGAAATAATCGCCGGTCAGTAAAGTGTTAAAATAGAATACTTAGTAAACGTTAGTAATTATATAAATAAAAATTATGCTTTCATTAACTAGACCCTACACGGTAATGTAATTTAGAATTAATTTTTTTTCTTCTTCATCCTGAATAAAATTACAATGCGACAAAGTGAAAATTGTATAGTGTCCGAATATTAAAGTTATTCACTGTATATACAGTCTTTAACTGCCTTCCAGTATCCCAGAATCTAAGGCGGCCTTACTGACGAGTCCTCTAGCGGACCCAGAACGAAACGCTCCCACTTCCTTCTCTCCTTTTCTCTCTTTCTCTCCACTCCATTTTCAGCAGCCGCCGAAAATATTTATCACATTTCCAAGGACGGAGTCCTAATTTTGCGGGTACAACATGCAAAAAATCTACTGTTATAAATTAGAATGTTATTGACTTGAAGCAGCGGCAATTCGTAGGAAAGAAACACTCGAAACTCATCCCTTTCAAGGAATTCGAACATTTTTCGAGCGCTCTCGATGTTATGCGAAAAGGGGATAGAAACACTCCATATATATATATATATATATATATATACTCCCTGTGTCAGTAAATGTACATCAAATTCCTGTAGGAGGCAGTAAGAGTAAGATACATAAACTGGCGAGCAAAAATATCCAGTTGCCCTTGAAAAACAACAAGAGTAAAATATAAAATCTGGAAACGGACAGTTGACCGGTTATGGTAGGTTTAGTGTTAAACAATTTTTTCATAGCGTTCGACGGGGATCTGCCATAACATCTCGAGGCACCGTTATTGTCCGACGGTGTAGAGAATAGAGTACACGAGACATAGCACTCGGGTATCAATCTCGTCAGAATTATGATGACGCTTTCCTCGCACTAACTTCCTGTGTGATGGCGAGGAAGGTAACAACACAGAGCTGCTTTGCTCCGCATAGCCATTCATATACACACTAAAACTTTCAATTTCTCTTTCAGCCATGTTCACGCCATCTTGGGCTCCGAGAACTGCGGTAAATTGTGCAACGACGCGATGATGCATCGGCCATGTATCTGACCATGCATGTCCATACGCACCGTCTCCGATCATTGATCGTTTCGTATGCTGATCGAAGACTGCGTAGCTTTCGCAAGCTGGGTCATTATGCTTGGGTCGAGGAGGGAATTCTCTTTGGAGGACTTGCACAATTCAACGGAAAAGAATGTTTCTCGGTCTCATTGGATAACGATCGTTGATCAGTTTAATTATATATATTTATTATATATATATATATCGGATTAGGTTGTAAAAAAACTTGCAGCCACTTCGAAATGTTAGTGTGTAATTCTCTGTTCGATGTACTAGTTAATAGTGCGCTTAATGATTCGATCTTCGTTTGATTAGAACGTAGACGTCGTTAAATGGACTGAAAAATTGTTTCATATCTAATGTTATTAGAAGGGGTTGTACTATTCATCGTTAGACAGTGCACATATTATTCTATTGCAGGCTAAGCCTCTGATTATAGCATTTTCTTTAATGAAATAAATTTGCATGAATTATTTGAAAATATGTTTGGTTCTCTTTAGAAACGTTTTTTCGTAAAATGAACTGAAGAATTCTTTCATTTCTAATATTATTAAAAGGGGTTGCAATATTCATCGTTAGACAGTGCACATATTATTCTATTGCAGGCTAAGCCTCTGATTATAGCATTTTCTTTAATGAAATAAATTTGCATGAATTGTTTGAAAATATTTTTAGATCTCTCTAGAAACGTTTTTTCATTAAATGGACTGAAGGATTGTTGCACTTTCATTATTATTGGAAGACTTTGCAATATTCATCGTTGTACACTGCACATATTATTCCATTGCAGATAACTTATTTGAGAATATATTTAATTCTCTTCATAAATGCTTCTTCTCATGGTAAGATTAAAATTTCGTGAGACAATCTTTTGCAATACTTATTATTACACAGCACATACTTTATGTTATCATTTTTAATGAATAGTAACATTAACATTAAAATAGAAATTTAAATTACAACTGTACTTATTTTAACTTACATTTTCAAAAATAATATATGTACTACAAACTCTTTACATAAAACATATTTAAGGTAAATATTACACCCTTAAAACAGTACAATTTTTTCATACACATGAACACAGAATTATTGTTTAAAATACGTTTATACATTCACCATGAATAAAAATTGAAATGAAACGTGGAGAATTATATTCCTATCTGGAATTGTTTATTTGCATTGAGCATTTTCTATGCACGTTTACATTTACTTATTACAAAAAACAAGATTTAAAAAACTTATTTACATTATTTGAGATTTATCGAAACGGTTAAGGAAAGAAATAAATATTTATGTTGTTTCTATATCTCACAATCTATGCACGCAATTTTTACGATGCATAAAAATTTGCAGTGTTCTTATAATATACTTTAACATACGAGTCTTTCTCGGAACGAGTAATATTCAAATATGGAAACAAATGTTATTTCGTGAATTTGCCCAGTAACCTTGATGAAATAATTCCATGGTAGGATAGGTAACGGTATGAATTGCAGCTGCAGCTGAAGTACGAGCGTACTCAGCCTTGGATTAACTCACGCACTGACCACGGCCAAGCTTATTTCTGCATTGCGAGGTGCAACGATAAGATGCGAGCGGAATTCCCACAAAAGTTACTCGACATACGAGTCACAGATTGCAATAAATATTCTTCGTAGATTGAGTACTAACTGTGGAGAAATTTTATTATTATTTTATGAGGTTATCAACCTACAAATTATACTTTATTTCCCAGATGTGAATAAAGATACGAGGCTGGAATCCTTTAGCGTAAATGGTATTAGGTGTATCGAGAACTGACATGTCAATTGTATTATAATTCAGGATTTGAAATATGTTATCGTGTAAAAACGTCGCAGTTTACGCAGAGAATAATCTTCGAATATTCTTTGACGAATAATATATACGTAGTTTAAAGTTTTAGTACTGATGCTGCAAGGAACTGGATAGTAAGATTTTGTTAATTAAAAATCACATTCCTTTGGAGTTTGTCTTCACAGTATAACCAACCTTGTTTTTATTCTGTCATGGACAACATTACAAAGGAGCACAGTGAACATTTTGTAATGTTTGAGTCTTAATGTAACATGCAAATCAGACATTGTTTCGTTTAGAAATTATAAAGTAACGCATATTGTAATTCATGTGATTAAAACTTATAATATTTTTAACTGGCCACTGTGCATTCACAGTATATGCGACCATGACTTTTATTCTATTATGAACAAAATTATAGTTGAAACAAAGTAAATATGTTTTGTGCTTCGAATATTAAAACAACGCAAAAATCAAACATTGTTTCATCTGAAACATATTATTCAACACATAATGTAAGTCATACAGATAAAAATTATTCTATTATTAACTAAACACTATGCCCTCACCATGCCTTATATTCTATTATGAACAAAATTATAGTTGAAGCAAAGTAAATATGTTTTGTTGTCCGAATATTAAAGGAACACGAGAAGCACATATTGTTACATTCAAAAATTTTAAATTAACACATATTGAAAGTCATACAAATAAAGATTATTCTATTATTAACTAGACACTGTGCCTTCACAGTATATACGACCCTGACTTATTACGAACAAAATTATAGTCGAAGCAAAGTAAATATGTTCTGCGGTCCGAATATTAAAACAACGAAAAAATCAAACATTGTTCCATCTGAAACATATTATTCAACGCATAATGTAACACGCATAAATAAATTTAATATTATCGTTAACTATAGTATCGGTAGCGTGCAATTCCATCCGAAGAGGAACGGCCGATGAATATTTACGTTGTCAGGCGATCTCGTCCTTCGTTGTCCAGTTCTCCTCCGTTCTTTGTCCCAGTAACGCGCGCCGACTTTCAATCAGCTGGAGGAAAAAGAATCGATCGTGATGCATCGCGCGGCCCATTAATCGGCCGTTAATTAATCATGAGACCGTTTAAAGGGACGGGGCTTAATGAAAATGTCAATGACGCCGGTGGAAGGGAGCAAACGGAGCGAACGCGTATTCGGTATTCGCATGGCGTTCCGATCGGTCGAGACTCGGGCACCGTTTCTTGCCGGCTGCCATACTCTTTTTCTCGGCGTTGATTTGCGCCCTGGGCAATATTCGTCATTGCGGACACCTTGCCCGATCACGCCCCGAAGCAAAGAAACGTGGCTTTCTGCGTTTCATGAGCCAGGACGCATCGCGTTCTCGGCAATCTTGCATCGAATCGTGGTTCGATACTCATTTCCGCCTCGTCCCCGGCAACGTTCCTGTACGCGAGCGTTTCTTTCTGCGACGATCCTCTTTCTGCTCTGTCTCTCGTGGGCTCTTCCTTTTTTTTTTCATCGCCGTTCCCCGACGCTGCCTGGCCAGTATAAATGAATTGGAAGCGTGGATCTCGTTGCCGTCCCCACCGTTTCGCCACTCGCATTCTTCTTCGAATCACTGCGGCTTCAAGCGATTCGCTTTTTCCCGTTGCTGGAAGCGTTGCGTCCCGAGAGCTCCAACGAGAATCCAAAATGTATTCGCACATTAAATACTCGATTCTCGGAAAAAAATACCCGAAGTGTGAGCATTTTATAAAAACACATAGTAGAGTTATAAACTGGACGAATTTTTATGCTTGGTGCTTCTATTATCGTATATTAGCGTTCATTTCACTGTATAATATTTTCATACGATGTGGTAGATGGGAAATTATCATTTCAAACGTTATCAAAGACTAACAAAATTTTGTGATAAATAAAATTGCAACAGATTCAAAGACTTAAGTTTCCTCTTTGCTGTGACTTTGTAAAAATTTGTGTTCATTTATTTGTGTAATATTTTCGTATGACGTGGTAGGTGAGAAATTATCAAAATCTTTCGAAAATTTTTGTAGGAATTAAAATTGACATAGATTTAAAGATTGAAGTCTCCCCTTTGATGTGACTCCTTAAAAATTGGTCTATTTCTCTGTATAATATTTTCAGACGATGTGGTAGATGGGAAATTATCAATTCAAACGTTTCCAAAGTAATTCGAAACATTTTCTAGTAAATGAAACGGGAAAATATTTGAAGAATTGAGTTTCCTCTTTGCTGTGACCTCTTAAAACTAGGTGTTCGGATTTTGTTCACTGTTTTATGGAACAAAAAGGAGGAACAAGTTCTGTTGCGCAAAGCCTTCAACAGTGTAATTTATGACACTATAAAGTTTGCGGCACAACTCTCGATAAAATAACTAAAAAAATTGTCATACTATAGATTTTTGTATCACCGTAAAGGGGATATTTCAATCTTGAAATCTACACAAAATTTATTTACGAAAATAATTTTTCAAAATGTTTCAATTTATATTAATTTATTTATTACTACCTGCATTTATTCTTCTCTAACTCGATCTTCGTCAGTTTTATTTCAGCTTCGAAGTGGACATTGCTTCAGGAATACATCTTGCATTGCAAAGATAATGACGTTCTTCCTTTTTGGCCAAAGCAAAATAAAAAACCATTTTTTCTGAAAAGCTGTCTTTGAATTCACTGGACAATAAGTAGAGCGAAGAATAAGGATCCGGTTCTCTCTTCATTATTCCAGAATTCATTATGGAAGTACAATTCGATTTTCTTCAACGTGTTCGTTCAGTCTTCTTAAAGGGAGGATTACTTTTTTTCGTTGAAAATAATCGTCTTTTGTCGTAGAATTTTGTTAACCGCAAATGAAGAAATTACGCGTAGCATTCTGGTCAACCGCAGATAAGAACTGCATCCACCAGCAAATTGAACTGAACAAAATAACTTAAACCCTTGGCACTAGGATGTATTCCGACTCTAGAACGAATTCAAAAAATTGATTTATCGAGTAAGTCGATGGTACATTTGAAGATTGAATTCTCTCCTTTGCAACGACGCAAAAGAACTTTATTTATGGTTATCTAGGGCTATTTTATCAAGCTTCCAATGAAATGTGAATTGTTGAATATTAATTCAAGGTGCATTATTATTCATACTCATCGTTATTGTACGAAACAGTGAAAGAGAACGTAAGGAGTGTTTGTATATGTACGTCATACGTAACTTAGAATTATTTCAATTTTAATATTTTCTATCTCATCAATTTTTCTACGGAAGTAGCTTAACCCCTTGCCATACCATTTTCGTTGTAACTAAAGCTACTATAACGTTTTCATTACTGAAAATATTGCAAAAGACAATTTATATTTTTTCATACTGTCACATTTACCTCAATGCTTAACTATTGTTTACAAAAGAATAAAATTTGAATTCGTCTTAAAAGGCAAGTATAATATTTACATTTGTTAGACTCTGTGTAAAATCTTCACCACGAGTCTGACTCGTCATTTGACAAGGGGTTAAAAACGAATATCGTTTTTAAATAAAATCATTTTTAAAGACCAAAAAGATTAGTTTATTTGAAACCTGTTAGAAGGATTAGTATATTTGCTAAGGTGTGAATCATTTTTAAAAAATTGCTTTCAGTTGCAGTTGTAAAGAAAAAAGTGTAGTTTAAGTTTTCTATCTATGCCTCCACTGAAAATTTGATTTCTTTCATAAATATAACATTATATAAATTTATATAGACATTGTAAGATGTGTTTTAATATTGAGAACACATAAATTCAGCAAAATAATGAATTAAAAGTTAGCAATTCAATTGAATCACAGTTTCTTAAAATTTTTGCTATTTTCAATCAATCTTCATCTATTTCGATGAAATCTCGTGAATCTATATATAACTTAGATCTAAAAAACGCACGCTCTAAATTTTCATTACGGACACAGTATTAATTCACTTAATAAATTAATCCTTATATCTCAAAAACAAAATTCAAGTTGTTTAGTCCACATTTTAAAAATTATTCCTTTTTTAACGAGTGTACGAATCCTTTTTACATCTACTGTACATAAATTACAATATCTAAAGAAAATTTATTATGGAATAAATACGTATTATTTATCAATGCAAGAAAGGTTTCATTATGGAATGCGCTAAAATGATTAAGTGAAAATTTTTAAACCTTTATGATAATAGGAAAATATTTGTAAACGAACGATGACTAATTTCACAAACGAGAAATGTTTTGCCGTACGCAGCTGAATGGTGAATGAAGGAAAACCTTGATCTGGAGAACAATGGCAGAAACTATTTGGCGTAGGTGATGCGCCTAAAGAAAAATGACGCGCAAACAAGTACCGTTAGGTGATCATTATGTATTAATATTAATGACGTCAGCGAAACGTCCGAGCATTGCGAACAAGGTTTCTCTCATAATTTATTTATTCATTCCTTGGAAAAAACGGACAACCGCGTATCGGCATATAAGCAATAATGCAATTGATCGTTGCGAAACTTGGCTCGGCGGCTTGCGATACTGTTTCCACGGTGCATTAGCGGCGATCTACGCGAGATCTCGTTGTAACAATCGCTGTTTGATCTAGAATTTGTATTCCAGACTTGGGCAGCAGCTTATGTTTTTGCCACTCCCTTTAATAAACATTAATAACACGATAACGGGGGCCAGAATCCAACAACAATGAGTGTAATGATACAGTGCAAATATAAAGTCACAATTCCTCGCTCCGAACTACTCTATTACAAAAGAAAACTTCCTTTGTTGCGAAGAAATTTATCGTGTTTCTGGGTACCACGGAATACATAATTGAAAGGAAACACAGTCCACTGCTTGTAAAATAGACTCGCAACTGTCTATTCCTACAGGGATTAGAATAGAAAACTAATTTTCATATTCATAGGTATTTCATCTCGTACAAGTGAAACAGAGTTTTATGCAATTTAATTTAACAAACGTGTATCTCATTTTATTCTTTAAAAACTTTCACATATTATAAATTTGTATTGTGCACATCTCAAAATCAACAGTCAGTCATCGTGTCATCGATCTAATCGGTTGGCAGTATTTCTTGGATTATAATTTAACGTATTGCAATTTGATCTTTCAGAATGAGTAAGTTTTGCAATCTATTATTACATATTCTTTAGATGCACAGTTTCATTGTGAAATACTAGGTGGCTCTGTTGCTAAGAGTTATGCGAAAGAATATATATTATTTATACAACGTGTACTCGTTAAGTGACAATTTTTAATTCACTTTCGGTAGTGCAATTAAAAAGTGTTTTAGACAAATCTTTATTAACAGTTGTTGAGCTACATGTTCGTATATTCGTAAATCTCAAAAATGCATTCTAGGTAAAAAGGTCAAAGTCAGCTTAACTTTTTTTTTTAATTGACACTATTAATGTATTGTCCTCAAATTTCGCATACGCAATCAGAATACTTACAACTAACTACTGGAATAAAAGCATTATAGAATTCGCAATGTAAGTAAATTTTCTAAGACCTCAAATACTTTATTCCACATCGTCCGCATACTTTCATGGTTCACTGTACTGTTTGTGAATTTTGTGAAATTTTTTGGCGAGACTTGTCTTGGCGAAATGTCACAGTTTCAGACGAGAAAATTACTACGCTCTATGTACAAATCCATTAAAGTGAACAAAGTGTACTACGGATATAACATTTTGTTACTTTTTATAGAAAACGTTGATGACAGCGAACGCTATAACACGTGTCGCCGCGTACGGAACTGCAAACGCTTTCACGTGCCGCCTTCTGACACCAGCTAATTACTCTGGAACGCGAAGAATATTGATGGCAGTGTTTAAACGAGAAATTGTTACGCGGCCGTCATTGTCTCCGTAATTGTCGTCCGCGGAATGATTATTGACTCGCGCGACGCTGATTACAGCGACGATGAGCGACACCGTTCATTGTGTGCAACACCCCGGCCTATTAATACTTTTCTACAGCGGCGTCGTTGACGGGGGTCAGGGATTGCAGTAGAATACCGGTGCGCCGTCTATCCCTATGGATCTTCGTTTTGAATTATGCTTCATTGTGCGTCATCCACGATCCCGCGTCGCCTGCCATTGTGCTAAGGATACATGTGGACGTGATTGTTTTGCCTTCGAACAAAGTCACACCCTGACAGGAATCTTTCCCTTTAACGAGTAAACACGTTACGAAAATGCCATTTCTGCGTGACGTTACTTTTAACGAACTACCGCCAATCTTTTCATCCCCCCTTTCCCCCTCGCCTTTAATCATGTCCGCCATTCTTTGATTGATTAATTGTTTCGCTACCTTCCTCCGTGCGCGACGCGACGCCGCGATTCATCGAACGCGTGAATTGTGTGGGCTGACTTGCATCGCTGTCAATCCACGTGACTTTTCATTAACAATCGACCATAGATTTTTATGAAAAATCGCCTTGTTTAAGCTGATCAGCAGATGTAAATTTAAATAGAAACTGCTTGCTTTTGTGAATTTTTTCTTTTTGCTTTTTCTTTCTAGAAATAAGTAAATGTTTTGTGATCTTCGTTATTACGATCTTTTAATCTGGTTTGCAGATATAAATTGAACAGTGTAATAAATTAATTGGCTTCATTGACTTCATTTTTTGCACAAGGCTGCAATGTTTTAATTTGGCAAGCAGACGGATTTTTTGCAAGTGTCAGTATTCTTCATTTTATAGTTTTCTGCATTTTTAAGTAGCAAACTAAGTTTAATTCGCGTTGTTGTGGCATAAAACAATACCCATTCAGGTACACTATCTGTTACTGACCATTGTTTCGATTTTTAATAATTCTCTTTAATAATTCCATCCTCGATTATAATGCTGTAAGCTAATGAATAAATTGTAGATCTCTGGATAAAAGAAAAATTGTCTGCATGGATTGTAAGATTGTAATAACAATTTTTCCGTAACCCTCGAATGGTATTTTTGTGATTTTATAATTTATGATATTTAGGATAATTCACAGCTCTATTTATAAATTTTTAAAATATGCTTTCGAAGGAATTTTTTCCAAACGACAAATGAATGTGCAATTAAATGAGCAATTGATACTCTGGGTCGAAAAGGACTCAGGCACAATGGGAGGGTTGATGATTTCACTACAACAAAAATAACATACAAATCTTCCAAAGTTCTTTTAACTTTTTACTATTTCAAATTCCATTTACTGGCATTTGAAATGCTCGGAATCGATAAATTCATTAAAAACTATGGATGCAATGTATTTCGAACAATTCGTGACACTGAACTTGAATCATCGGCCCCACTGTAGAGACCAAGCTAGGTCATAAATCTGTTGAAAGACGGGCAACATTGACGACCGGTGACACATGACCTTAGCCTCGACACTAGAGTACCCTTCCCCAAGAATCCTTGCAGTCTTTTTGTAACAGTTTTTATTCACCAGTCCTAAACAACACTCAACCAAATTTTTTGACCCAAACATTTGCAAGTCTGAAACTGCCATTTCGGCAGTTGCCGGTTGGGACTGACTTGGATATCTTCCGTAATTCCGTTCCAATCGATCTGAATATTGGCATGCATTCTGCATACGCGTCTAGTTAC
>CM052082.1:11527421-11555963 GCA_028453745.1 Agapostemon virescens | reverse complement strand
TGGGGGTTGTCGGGTTTCACCGATCTGCACATTTTCCGTAATTTCAATCCGATCGACCTGAAAGTTGCCATACACTCTGACCGAGCGTCTAGAAACGTGTAGACAAAATTACAAAAAAATCGGAGACCTTTTATTTTTTCCCAATTTTTCGCGATTTTAAGAATGGGGTTACCTTCAATATTTAGTAATTTTAGGCAATATTTGGCAAATCTTTGAAGTCGTGCCCCGGCCAAACTATTAACGCTATCGACATGATTCGAAAGCTAATATCTTGGTACAACCTTCCTCTTTAAATATACTACTCAAAACCGAGGCTAGCATTTCATGGAAATCCAGGAAGCTTACTTTTAATGACCCTATGTACGATAGGACATGAACCATGTACAATGCTACTATTATAATAAAAAAATGTCTCGATTTGAGAATTAAAATTGCTTGGACTGCAAAAAGTTAATTAACCGCACCGGAAGTGACAGCTGCGAGAAAGACTCGACACTGGCGACCTTTCCGATGCACGTACAATCTGCATATTCTTAAGAAGTCGCACTGAATTAGCTTGAACATTTTGTTACTTTCAGGACTGACTGGTGTTTGCTGAACCAGAAGAGCAAAAGTTCGTCCGAGGTACGAAGGCCCGCGCGAAGGGTTCGAAAGGTCATAGAACATAATTGCTATCTTTCAGCGTGTCATGTTTGCCAAGACATTAAAGTGAAAGTTTCCGTGAATCTATAATCTTCGTTGCCAAGAACTGACAAGAAGCGGTGTTAATCATCGAAGATTCACGTCCGGTTGAACGTGCTAATACGGGCGTTATCAAAGTGTGTTAACTTACGTGACATCCTGAACGCTCGGCCAGGTTGTCGGTTATCCTGCAATACTCAAAGGGACGAGTGTCATCAAACATGCCGTGCGTATTCAAAGAGTTTGTACACCGCTCACGAGTCAAGTATGCGTGTACTTGCACCGCGTACATGCGTGAACTGGCCTTAACCCAGCGATCCTCAACTTTCCTTGCGTCGGATCAGTGCAGAAGCGATCCGAAGATCGGACACACGAGCGGTTAACATTTAAAATTGACTGTTTTATCAAAAGAAAAATGGTACAGGTCACGATTTTTACGTTTTCTATCTGTGCCTGTGAATGAACACTTAGCAGATGTCTATTATGAAAATTAGGGGTAACCGTAGGTAATAAATTATTTGGAAATTCATTTTGAATTTGAAGGTCGAGGTTTGAAATCGTCATTTTTTGTTAACTGCATCGTGTTCTACTCTCCGCGAGAATAACAAGCGCAAAAGGAACCAGAGATAATTCTATTTGAAAAAATTACAGTGATGTTTTCATTCTTGTACTAATTTTATTCATATTTTATTTTTACTAGGTGCCAAGAAATAATTTCAACGGTTCGTTAATACCACCCTAAATAATCGATGACAGTCTCAGTAACAACACCTGTCAATAACTTTTGGAGCAGGTGTCACTCCTCACCTATGGCGTAATCTCGTATACCAGTAATGGCATCTGCTCGAAACAAGTACTTTTATCTCTACTGTTATCTCCCACACTTCCAATTTACAATGTACTAAAATCTATTATTTTCATGTTCACAATTCTGTTATTTATTGTTACTTAACTGACAAATAACCAACATAAATAAATCCAGTTTTGTAATTTTTATAAAGCAGGCCTGTCGCATTTAACATTTTGACAGCCCATCTTTACAAGTAAATTTTTACGTTAATATATGTATTCGTTGCATTTTGGATTGAAAGTGAACCATTTGTCATACATTTTAAGTTTTCAATTGTTGCTTTATTAAATAAATTACTTTGATTTTGTGGAATATTTTAGGTCGTTAGTTGGGCAGTTAAAGTGTTAAACAAACGTGGCAATAATATTGTTGTGAATCATAGTTGCGCAGAATATTAAGCAGACTGGATTTCTGCAAGGACGGTGTGACTCAGGCGAAACAGCTTCGCCAAATTTGGTAAAATCAATGAATGTTTACTTCGACGAATTAATTTCACAACTTAATTCCTCCTATCGGTTAACTGGCCGTCAAATAGCAAGAAATAATGATTTTATTCACCCGTGGGTCAATATATTCCTCGACGAGAGTGTAGAGCTGCCATTGCTGGCACACGGAAGCGTATCGTCCATCGTTGCAAGACGGATGACCTTCCGAAGGTCAGCGCCTTTGCTCCTCAACGTCGTTGGATACGCCATACACTTAATCGCAAAATTATTCCGTAAATAATCACGCGCGCGCAATAAACTAAACGCTTTCAATTAAAGTTTGGCCGTGCGGCCAGCCGTGGGATAAATAACCTCTATAATGCTGCTGCGGCGGTGGAAATAATTAACAGTTGATTGTAAAAGGAACATTTAGCGAGGCACTGGAACGCACACCTATAAATCACGTCGTTTAATGATACGATTTTTAACACCTTCGCTTTAATTTCCAATTAAACGATGCATTCGCGGATATAAAGAAATCATTTTCACTTCGTTAAGGAAAATGATAGCCCTTCTTCGAAAAAATTCGCTTCACTCCTGATAACGAAGATGCCAATTAGAAACAGAAACATAACTAAGCCGTTCATGTTTAACAATAAACATGCTTTGACTTTTTAACACATGGAATACACGAAATGTAAAAATTATGCTTTACATTAAATATTTAATGAAGCATAAAAAATGTTATAAAATATTATTTTTAATTCTTTCATCGATGTACTTGTGCTCAGTCCACTCCTGTGTGAAGTATTACAACCAATTGCATGAGAACACATTAATATATTTTTTGTATTTCATTGTTCAAATGTGCAAAATAAATACGAATGTTAAAAATAAAATCTTCGCTTTGCACTCTGTTTTTATTAAAATTTTATTATCTGCGTTCAATCTTTAATAACTTAATTTTCAAACAAACGTTATTTTAAATTGTACCTTTTTCAAGAGTAATATACAGGATGTCCCGAAAATATACATCCTCAAACAGGACGATTGCCGAGGATATTTGAAATCATTTTGCATAAATGTTCTCCGCGGCTATGTTAAGTAATTGTTAATAATTCTATAACATAACCGCGAAGAACAATTTCGCAAAGGAAAAAGTTACTTCGAATGAGTTTCGGTGTCATCTCTTTCAAGGCAGCATAAAATTTGTAGGACACCCTGTACGCGTGTACAATAAATCCAATACGTACATTAATTTAATAGAAACGTTATTTATTAAACGTTTATTTATTTTCAATTTTCGGCCCTGAACTGTTTCTTAATTTCCCAAATTAAATTACAAACAGTTAACACTAAACCTACTGCTGCATCAAAATTGACAGGTTTTAAATTTTTCATTTCGCAATTGTTGAAATTATAAGTTGCCTCCGCGGTAAAATTTAAATAAATATATTTACTATACTTTTATGCTACGCTATGACACGCATAAAGTCTAAATCTAGTCTTGTCAGTTTTATAAAGCAACATTTGCCAGTTACTTTCAAAGCCCGGTAGGATTACTGTTAAATCAATTTTTATAAAGCAGTATAAACGAATTCAGGACGGCGATGGTTTGATTTACGCTCGAATGGTTCGAAGAAAGGGACAAGCAAATGGAGAAACGGTTAGAATGAAATCTTATTTTTCATCGGATTTTATAGGTAACACAGTGACGCGAGGACTGCGTTGATTGCGTGGAATATTGCAACTTACGGTTCTGCGAACATTTTTACGAGCTATAAACGTATAAATATCCGCGGTCTAGCTGTCAGCAATGTTTTACCGTGCAAGAACGACTTGTCAATGTCGATTTGTACACCCTCAAGGATGATGAGTTAACTCTTCGGAACGGGATATCGATCCTGCAATGAACAACGCCTCCTCCCAACGAGATCCCACGATCCCACTATTTACGTAAATAATTGCCGTTCCAGTTTGCGTGTATTTGCACGTCGCATTTGCGCACTGGAGCCTGATTGCGTCGTGGTTGATGCGGTGTTGCGACACCGAGACGTTCTCCATGTTAAGGAGCTATTCTTTTCAGGCGCACTGGTTACCTCGTTGTGCAACAAAGTTACAGATCCTCTGTGCGCTGGCACCGTCGCCGATTCAACGAGATAAGCGGCGAATGTCAACCCCGAAATTCCCACAAAATCGAAGCAACTTAATTAACCGACCGAGCACTAAAAGCAATCTACATCTACATATCTGCATCTACAGGACGAGGCTTAAACTTTACACAAACAATGCCACCTCTTGGGTTGGTAACTAAATGTGCCCATAATTATGAAAGTGGTCTAAGTCATATATTTCTTGTTTCGAGATATTTAATGAATTGCATTTGAATAAATTAAAAAATATTTTTACATTATGGGACATTCTAATTTATAATTTTATTAGTCTTGATTAATGGAAATTTATTATGAATATGAAATTTTGTGTGAATTTCATACGAAAATGTTGTTTTTAAAATTAGAACTGACTTAGACCACTTTCATAATTAACATTAAATGAATTCCATATAATGTTGAAATTACAACCACTATCTAATGGTTCATTTTTGACGATATCATAAAAATTACATTGAATAAATTTAGTTTAAAATAATGTGGTGTGATATAACTGATAAACTCATTTTTGTTTAAATTTTGATTTAGACCACTTTCATAATTATGGGCACAAATGATTGCGGATTTTGTCGATAAATGGTTTTAGCACATTCTTTTGTCAACGTGTTCAAAGCACGTAACATATATTGTCTTCTCGTTGTTTCGATTTCCACCTTTAAGAATTAGTATGAAAATTTTATCGTTTGTCATTTACTTTCGTTTTTATCCCAATTTAGAAACGGAAGAACGAAACGTGTATTTCAGGCAAATTTTATTGTATCGGGTTGTCCGGAAAGTTAAAAGTTGAGTGCGTTGCGTTTCAATCTTCCGAACAAAAAATCGGTACGAACTTTCCGGACAACCCAATATTATTACCGGAAAGGCAGGAACGCATCGCAAGAATACAAGAAGTTATGTGCCGTAGATGAGAATGAAGCCTCGGAAGAAAGGCAGTGTCAAAATTGCCTTGCCAAATTTCGTTCTGATGATTTTTCACTAAAAAATTCGCAACGTTCTGACCGTTCAGTTAAAGTTGACGAGAGCCATATCGAGGCCATTATCCTTTCATTATTAACCCTTTGCACTCCAAGAAATTTTTAATTCCTGATTCGAGACACATTTCTGTCCTAGAATAATTCCTAAATAATAATATTAATCGTACGCACAACATATCAATTTTTATTATCGTTTTAAATACAAACATCGTAATGTAAAAATCGTTTAGAATAATAGGACTCTTCTGGTTCATTAAAATCGGCTGTTGCGTATGGTCTTATAAAAAACGAAAAGATTTAATTTATTTATACGATGCGAGAACTTTCGTTACAAATTCACGAACCGAATAAAGAAATCTATCGAATCGATTCCAGCGGAGGTAAATTTATAACTTCGGTAATTACAAAAGAAGAAAAATCTGAAAGCGATCATTTGTCCAGCTGTAGTAGGTTTAGTGGTAAATGGGAAAGTGACTTACGATGCACTCGTCGCGGGGCAAAAGAATAAAAATGAAAAGACAGTCTCATTAAGAAACCCTCGAAGTTACATTATTGCTGCGCCTCCATTCGGCCAATCAGCGTAATTATTAGCAAGGTAGGACGAGGAACGGGGCCAAGGAGGGGGAGGGAGGGCAGTATCGTCGAGATGCGAACTGTCACGTTGAAACGAGCGGACAAGAACCACGTATACGCATTGCTACCCTTAGGCCAAGCCGCGGTAACCTCGGGAGCACGCGCGTCCGTTTCGAAAAAAGGAACTGCACGATCGTCCGAAAGCAACTTATCACTGGCGTCGAAACGGAGCGATAAAGCCCGTGATTTTTTCTCTTCTATCTTTCTTCTTTTTTTTCTTTTCTTTTCTTTTCTTCGCGAAGGCGCATTACGCGAGACAGCAGAAAACAAAGTAGCCACACCGTGAAATGACTCATGTATTCGGTATGCCGTTGCGCTCTGCGCGGCTGGCGTAGCCGCCTCGGCGTGTTGTGTATCTGTAAAAGTGCAACGCGAAGCGAAGGCAAGTGTAAATCTGTCTTTGGACGTTTATTCCGTTGCAAAGCGTTAATTTCTGTGGGTTACCGCGGCCAGCCTCGTGACGGTCTGTCCTTAAATGGCGAACCGGCGCGACGCTTTCTTCGGTCGCGGTCGCGGCGCGCTCCGCTGTTTGCATTGTTAAATATTACTAATAATCGAGCCTGGGGCGCGACGCGACAAGAGGTTGCGCAATTTACGAGCTAGGAATAAATACATCGCATAGCCTACAGCCTTGGACTAACGAAGTTGGAGCTGGCTCTACCCTGTGTGTGAACCAGTACACGATCGTAAAAACGAAGACCACCGGAGGCTCCGGCATCTTGCACCGGTTTCGCCAATACTTCAGTCCACCTTGAAACCCACCGAGAATGTATTATCCTCGACGATTTTCTGAATCTTTCGAAATTTCGGGAATGTCCACCGTCGATCAGGCAATAGTTTTATTGCAGAGAATCTCGTAAGAGATTTATTTCCAATGTACGTGTCGGTGTTTATGTTAGAGTTCATTTACGGTCGCTAAGTCCAGGTAGAAAAATCTGCAAACGGCGCAGTTAAGCGATTTACCGGCGACGAGGTGAAGAACGGGTTTGCGGTTATGCGTGAATCTATCTGGAAGAACTCTAAAACAATGCCACATCAAAAACAAGCGAAGTCCTGTCTGAATTGAGCGCGAAATACAATTACAGCTTCTCAACGGTGAGAATAACAAACGAGGAACATTTTCACGAAAGTAGAATGTATGTATCTATTAAAAACACTGTTAACACTTTAACTGGCCAACGAACCACCTCAAAAATCCCATAAAATCAAAATAATTTATTTATCTAACTATCCGTGTAATTTTCAGGTCACATTTTAATTTATCGATATTTTACCAAATAATTATAGCTTTTTTCATGAGAGGTGAGCATAAATCTTAATTCTATAACGTTGCCAAGACAACCAATTGTGACTTAATGAGTCTTTCGTATAACTCTTAACAACAGCGTCACCTAGTATTTCCCAATGAAAATGTACACCTAAAATATGTGTAATAACAATAGATTACAAAACTTACTCATTCTGAAAGATCTATTTGATACTTTGAACTTGTACACCCCTTAAAAGTACTAGTACTAATAGTTCTGCTACGTTTATTTACAGTCAATGCCCAGAGAATAACAAAGCGTTTAGCGTGTTCAAAATAAATGATTGAATTAAAATTATTTAGTGTCGGGCAATAAGCTACTCTTCATTGCAATCTTACTTAGACAAAAAATTAAAGACGAATAGCAAAAATAGAGTTTTCCAACTTATACTTACTCCAATTTTAATATTGCAATATTTATTTTTAACGTAATTATCATAGTTAAAATATTGACAATTTCTCGAGAAAAAAGAAAGGCGATGGAATATTTTATTAAATTCCCTTCACATTTTATGATTGAGATATTACACGCTGGCTTTTTTAGATCACTTCAGAATTTAACGGGAAAGATATGTAAAGTGTAATTCTCGGAATCATCGTATCCCATGCACGAATCATAGCTTGCGTTTCCCACGAAAGGATCATTAGTCGTTGAATTATGGGTGTCGGTGTGCATATTCGAAGCGACAATAATCCCGTGTCCATTTTCATCGCCACCGCCATGAATAGAGACATCCCTCGCGAACACTTTCATTACCGAGTAATGCAGGGATTACCATAATTATCGTCGCTCGCTGATATCGATTTGAAATATCCGGCTGGCTGATCGTGTCCATCAGATGACGTTCGAACATCTGGCGTGCCACTTTCCAGAAATCCTGCAGAACCGCTATGCAACGCGTTCTCCAACGACGTCATCGACCTCCCATGGAAATCGTAATGCCTGTTTGCTTCTTCGGTGTCGCGGCCGACCTTCGCTGTGTCTATATGAACAATTAACGAGAGTTTCGATAATTCTTCTCCTCCACCGTGACCTCCAATTTGCTTCGACGCGCGTTTAGCCTTTGCGTAACCCATTATGTACAGTTACCAGCTGATGTTTTCCTATTTCTCACAACCGTGCGTTCCACCGCTGCTGACACCTTCTATTTTCCATGTGAATAAATATTTCCTCCGTGCACACAGTCCTTTTTTCCAAATTAAGTGGTAGTCAGTTGAAATTCTGCAAAAAGAGGCTTCTGGTCTAGTACGCCATTTTGTGGGACCTGTTTACAAATTTCTTTTAAGCTATCTGACTACTGCGTAGGGGTTTTGCATGTATATATATATATATTTCTTTTTTTGCATGCTACAGCGATTGGGAAACTGAAAATAACTTTTTAGCCCAAAATGATAGAAATTTAAATGTCTGTGAAAACATTTATTGTTGAGATTGAAACCGCCATGGATTTAAAGATTGAAACTTCCCTTTTACAATGAGTGTTTAACACGCTATGCTTCCTTTTATAGTTGTCTTAACGAATATTTTATGTCCAAACTTGTTTCTCATTTTCGTTCTTTAAAAAACTCCTAAAGATAGTAGATTAAATGACGATTTTCACATTGTGCGTAAAAATTGATCCAGACATTATCCAGACATTAATGCTATAATATTATATGAACATTATATTCTTATATTAATGTTATACTATTATAAGACTCTGAAAATAACATAATAATATTATGTTAATATTAATATTATATTAACAGTTATATTTGCCATTATGATTTCATATTTTATATTATAATATCGTGAGACGAATATTATAATATTATATTGTATATTATAATATTATAAGACCAATATTATAATATTTTATATTACAGGACCAAGAATATATAATATTGTAATAAAAAGTATTGATATATTATAATATTACAAGACACTTTTACTGTTGCTAAGTATATTAAGCAATTTTCAACGTAGGTAAACCGATAATTAAAATTGACTAGTGTATATTGTGGAAAAATTACGAGATTTAATTTATTTGGATTTTGCGCAATTTTAATTAGAATATGTAATTGAGGAAAGAAATCAAGTGAATGGATTCCTATTGAGGCAAATTTATAACTTAAATAATTGTAAAATAAAGGAATCTGAAAGAAATCGTTTGACCTGGTTTGGTAGATTCAGCTTCAAGACAAATTCTTAATTATGACCGTAAGAATGGGTTTTAGCTGTTCGCGGATGGAAAGGAATGTAGACGCGAAATTTTTCAGGCTGGAAAACGTAACGTTACGTGATGAGATTAATCAAATACCACAACGCCGATGCAATTACGGTATCAAGTGAAACGTATTCAGATTATGGCCCCGTTGCTTTAATCCCGGGGAATTTATGCAAGCTATACGGACACGTCGATGCTCTCTTAGCTTCATCGTGAAATACTAAATTATGATGTAGTAACCTATGTTAATTATACACATAGGTTATATAATACCGGGTTGTTAATTAGATCGCGAACGGTGTAATTAAATCGTGATACCCAACCCTTGTTCGATAATAAATAAGTTAGTATTTAGTGGTTGTCATATCATAAATGGATAACGAATCCTCGCATAAACATTAAATGTGAATGGCCCCGTATAGCGCGGAATATGATATTTTTTTGCGCAGTCCCACAAAAATATCGGACACTTTAGCCCTGTTAATGACGAGAGGGAATGTTTGTTCGTTAATGTATCATTTATCCAATTTATTTCGGACCTAGAAGAAACGTGACTCTTATTCGTAGAGCGGTATCATTCAAATATAATTGAACGGTTCAACGTGTCTGTTACTACGTGGTAATTTGATCGTAATTTGCATGAAAATTGAAAATCAAATGTCTTTGCAAATGGGGTTCTAGAATGTCAGAAGTCATTAAAACAAACACACATACCTGATTTTAACTTATAGCTTTTTTCTGGCAAGTTCGTGTTATTTAATTTATTTATTAACACTAGAAGTACATCCGAAAATTACTAATGAAAACATTTTTATAATTTCAGTAATTGAAAAAGAAATAAGTAGAGTCCAGTCATTTTAACTGGTTCGGTAGTTCTAGTATTTCTTTGTTAGCAACATTTAATTTAAGTTAAAGTTAAATATCATTTATTTATCGTGAAGGATGTGCTTATGGTGTGAGAAATTTGTATATGTATTTCATATTTGCAGTACATAGGGAAATTGATTTTTCCAATTATATGTATACATATAGTTTATCAGATTAATGATAGGAGAAAATATAATTATTATAAAAGTGTACTTGATTTTTCGATTATGTGATCGAAAGTCAATCGTATTTTTTGTAATCCTGTATTCCATTTTATGTTATGGGAATCGATGTTTTCTGAAAATACGTGTACATGTTCATTAGGAAGTAATAATACCTGATTAATTAGAAATGCTTGTTTCTAATTATTTAATTTAAAGATATTAATGGTAGCGTACATCTGCAGTAGTGGTAATTCAACAGACTATGCGGGTGGCATGATTATACGGCGCTTGGCAAAGCACGATTATAAGAGGCGAGCACTGTGTTTTAAAGTGATTATTCAAGCAAGGAAATAATACGTTTGATTAAACCTAATTTTTCAATAATTTGGTATAATCTTATTCGACTTTATATCTCAAAACGAGCTATTCAGTTTTTTGTTATTCTATGTCGTTTAGGAAAGTGATTTTTAATTTTATATTATATTAGTTATGCACGTAGAATATTATAATAGTACGAAAAGAACGTGTAATGTTTATTGATATGAAGCTTAAATAATCATATGTTTTTATTCAAATTTTGAATTAGAAAGGGGACTTACAGATGAATATAAAATTTATTGAAGAATTAAGGTATTTAGAAACTCCATTTTGAAAGTGAAACTTGTAGTGTAATTTTATATAATTATTCAAAATAAAATATGATGAATATTATAAGCAGGAAATTGAAACAAAATGGGTTTTCGAATTTGCTAATTACTTATGTCGAACCTAATTATAGGTATCGATCGTAAATACATAATTTTAGGTCACTTCAATTTCCTACCTTTCACTCCATATATTTTGTGTGGTCATAATTACAAATAGACATTTCATATTAACTGCTTTCATGTATAATATTTTATCTGCGATAATTATACCTGTGATTCTAAAACACTTTTCATTTTTTCCATACAAACAAATAGAGCTTTCTATATTTTGATTCATTTACTGTGATAAGAAAATACGAGAACTGACTACGTAATGCTATACGTCACATTTAAGCTAATGCTTTTCACATATTTGCAACTTTCAAAGATCTAAAACGTCAATGCAAACAAATTTAAAAAGATCTCGTTTCTCTTAAAAGATCTCGTTTCTCCTTTTCACATATTGTATAGCTACTGTAAAAAATACACGAAACAATAGAGTTTTCCAAATAAGCAACATCCCCAACAAAAGACTGAAAAGAATAATGAGCAGTTTCAAATATTATAAATTAAAATACTTGGTACCCTTCATTCTAAGGAGTAACTCATCTTAAAATCACAAAGATTATAAATTCAAAAAATTCCTAGTTTGTCTATTCGAGGGTTCTCTTGGAACCAGTGTAAAGGATCATCGAAACAATACAACTTTCAAAGTGAGCAAAGTTGCCAGCAGAAGACTAATAAAAATAATGAGCAATCTTAAAAATGACCAAAGTAAACAATTTGGAATCCTCCATTGTAAGGAGTAACTCAAAACTGGGGTAAAAGAATTCTCTAAACAATTGACTTTCCAATCAAACCACTAATAAATGCATCTTACAATCGCAATGATTATAAATTAAAAAATTCCTAGTCTGTCTCTTCGAGAGTTCTCTCAGAACCAGTATAAAGAATCATCGAAACAATAGAATTTTCCAAGCAAATAAAGTTGCCAACAGGAAACTACTCAAACTAATGAGCAATCTTAAAAATGACCACATAAAATATTTGTAACCTCCAAGTAATCTTCTTTCTGATCAAACAAATATATCTTACGATCACGTACATCATAAATCAAAAAATTTCTAGTCCGTCACTCCGAGGGTTCTCTCAGAACCAGTCTAAAGAATCATCGAAACAATAGAATTTTCCAGCCGGACAAAATTCCCATCTAGTATAATCTTGTATATTCTGTTATGTTATGTCATATATTGGTATATTCTGCTTTATTCCAGCATATTTGTGTATACTCTGGGGTAACATGGTGCACTCTTGAACATCCGAGTCAATTCTTGTATATCCTGTTGCATTTTAGAATATTATTGTATATCCTGGTGCATTCTAGTATAATCTTGCATATTCTCTTATGTTATGTCATATGTTGGTATATTCTGCTTTGTTGTAGTGTATTCTGGGATATTCTAGTATATTTCTGTATACTCTGGAATATTATGATGGATTCTAGTACCTATTAGTCAATTCTTGTATATCCTGGTGCTTTTAATATATTATTGTATTTCCGGATGGATTCTAGCATATTGCTGTATATTTTGGTATCTTATGTCATGCGTTGATATATTCGGCTTTATTCTACTATATTCTACATATTCTGAAATATTATGGTGATTTCTAGTGTACTGTAGTCCATTCTGGTATATCCTGTTGCATTCAAGTAACATCTTGTATATTCTGTTACGTTATGTCATATGTTGGTATATTATGCTTAATTCCAGTGTCTAAAGATTCATTGAAACAATAGAATTTTCCAGCCGAACAAAATTCCCAACAAGACACTAATAAATATATCTCTGATTCTCGGTAATTCTAAACTGAACAAAATTCGGAATTTGCCATTTGAACAGGTTCACCAGAACCGGCTTAAAAAAATCGTCCAAACAATAGTGTTTCCCAACTGACGCAAGCCTTTCCCAACACTCCCCGAACCCATCCCGCGATACTCCCAAACGCCTTTTACGCAATGCTCTTCCATCTTGCACGGTGATTACGCGGGCTCCGATCGCGGCAATTACAATCTCGTATTACCCATTCGCGGTGGATCGCAGCAGAGGTGGAGGAGGAGGAGGAGGTCGTTCGTATCAGCGCAGCGCAAGCGAACCTCCTCGGCATCCTCAGGCGAGAGGAAAATCGGCGGAAGAGCGGTGGCAAGAGGGCACGCAGCGGGAAATCTCGGCCGGAACCGGAAGCGGTGCTGCGGGCGGCACGCGGGAAAAAGAGGATCCCTTCTCGCGAGCATAACCCCCTCCCGCCCCCGGAAGTCGCGAATAGAAAGGGAGTGGAAAAGAAAAGGTAGTCAGGTATAGCCTCGAAGGAGATCCCTCGGCTTGGCGGGCTCGTGTGCCCGTGAGTCTGCGCGATACAGTTTATTTAAACTGGTCGAAAGGTGGGGATACGGTACTCGGCTCGGCTGCGCTTCGCTTCGGCGCGGCGCAGCGCGGCGCGTCCTCGCGGATCGCGAGCTTTAGTCGCACGATCTCGTCCGGAGCGTCGAGCCGCTCCATCGTCGCGCTCGAGAGAGTCCTCTCCTCGATCGATCCACCGGATTGATCCTCCGGATTGATCCTACGGATTGATCCTTCGGATTGATCCCCGACGAAAATCCTCCGGATGGTGTTTGTCCTCCAGTCGATCATCCGGCGTGGGATCGATCGATCGTTTCTCCGGCTCGGGAACACTCGACGGACGATCTCCTCCTCTGTCTTTTTCTTTCTTTCTCTCTCTCTCTCTTTTCTCTCTTTCTTTTCTTTTGTCAGTGAAAGTTTTTGCCCGACGAAAGCTCGACGCCTCTTCTCTCTCGTGGTCATGGTTCTCGTGAGTTCGGTGCAGGTGAACCGCGTGCGTGCTACTACTCACACGTTCGGTGGATGATCCTGAGGAGGTATCCTCTGCGGAGCAGCAGCATCGACAGTGAGAAAGGTGGGTGTGCGATGGAGAACGCAGGTGCTACCTATCCGGGCCCCTGCATTGTTGGGTACTCTGTAAGACCTCGATTAACAGGATTAAGCGGCGGATGAACGGCAGGTCCCGGTGATCGAGACTCGGCAGGATCAGGATTGTCGAGCGCCGCGTGACGATCGGTGTTGTAGGTCTTTCGTGTGGTCTCGGGATTGGTTGATCTTTCGAGCAGGATCTACATGTGACAGGGATTTTTACGGTTTCTGGGATGGTATTCCTGAAACATGGAAATTATATTGTTTCGTTGAGGCTCGCCGATCAGACGGCTGTGGAAGGCGAATCGGGTCTTGTAAGTTTCTTGTATGAAATATTTGTGTTTAACCCGTTGCACTATGATTTTTCTTTTTTTTTTGATTTGCAATGTTTAGAATTTCTTTGGCGTTTGCCCTAGATGCAATAAAATGTTTACATCTACTATTTGTATACATTTATTTCAGTGCCTAGATATTAGCTCCTTGAACTAATACTTGTTTCAGGGTTTCAGTGAGTGGAATTGCTAAGTCTTTGAATTAGAATTTGTTCCACTGTATATTGTTGATTTTCTTTTGTACATGTGAAGCTTATTACTAGTACTCGCATATGCAACACTTCAATTTTTATCAATTTCTTAAATGCAAACGTAGTGTGATGTGAAAGTTGTTTTGCATAATAGTAAGGTAATTTTTCATGGCGCCTCTAAGGCTAAGTGTTAAGGGTTAAAAGATTATTGTTACAATAGTTAGCATGTTGACTGCCATTTCAGTGATCATTAAAGTCACGTAAAATCAGAACAACGTATTTAATAATATAAGAACCGAAAATTATTAAATAATAATAATGCGAGAGTAAAATATAACATATAGTGCAAACTATAATGTCGTGTAATATATTCTATAATATATAACATATAGTATCATAATAATAATAACATAATATATAAAATAATATTAACCCTTTGCACTCCAAGTATTTTTAATTCCAAAATCAATACATTTTTTGTCCTAGAATAATTCCATTGTACCTGGTTAATTTCCTTTCGTGCACATTAAAAATTTGTTATTATTAATCGTACGTACAACACTTCCATTTTTATTAACTTCTTAAATACAAACAATGTAAAAATTGTTTTTAACACTAGAACTTCCAAACTAGACAAAATAACTGGTCCCCAATTTTTTATTTCGCAATTGTTGAAAATTGAAAGTTTCAATGTTAATACAAAGCAATGTATATCGTTAAATTTATTTTTCGGTAGTTCTAGTGTTAACAATAGTCTAACAATTTTTGGTGTCGTCTCAGAAGAGCCTTTGGAATGTTACGAATTAACGATAATGTCGTATAATTCATAAAACCAAAGTATTTACATTTGTTTACTAAACAAGTTTGGTTTACTTAATAGAATATAAGCAATAATAATTTACGAGTTTGATAAAAATATTCTGTCATGCGTACACGATTGATGTAGCAGGCAAAAGTTGAAGTAAGGAAAAAATTATAATTTATAATTGGCCAGATGAAAAAAATTAAGACAGGATATGGAAGTCTAATAATAAGTAAATTTCTTGTTGTTCGTTTCTGGTGCTCACGGTCTAAAAACCATATTTTATACGTTTTGCGTTTTGCTAATTCCCTGGAACAGGATCTACGAGTGACAAGAAACAGTCTGTGAGACGTCTCTGAAACACGAAAGCGAAATTTAATGAAAACAGATTGCATAATTGATCGTTCAAAAAATTAATCGTTCGTTCTTGAAAAAATTGTGGTAGGAGACAAAGGTCTATATTGACCACAGTGTTTTGCGAAGATTTATGATAACATACATCTTAAAACGTGTTTTATTTGGCAGTGTTGATCAATACTGTTGAAGAATTCAGCAGTGTGTGTTTGTAAAATATTTTATAACTGGAAATGGAAAATTAGCATTGGAAATGAATGCATTGCATTTATAATTGCTAATTAAGAGCTAATAAAAATTGGGACAATTTGTATTTGAATAGTACCATCAGTATCGTATTTGTATTCTTACTTTTCAGTATTGTTAATTAATGATTTGTAAAAGATTTGTATTAAAATTAATAAATGCAACGACCTACTTTGAATTCATTATTATTGAATTTTCTTCTATCGAATTTAATTATCTTCCAAAGAATGTATTTATTTATTCGTTCCCATGTTGCAATAACAAATATTCGAAGATCTGGTAAACGTTATGATGTCTATATGAAAATTCTTAAAGCTAGCCGTTTAATTGTGCAATCCTACGTATATTACTTGAAATATTTATTGCATCGTTAGAGTGTTAAGCGTGTTACGAATTACATCACTGTTCGCTGTACGCTTTTCAGTAGCACCCTATCAAATGGTTTTAGGACACGTTCTCCAAATGTCAGATACCTCTTACGTTTATAATTGGGAACATTTATTTACGACCTGTGCAAATTTTGAATAGCATCGTAAATCTGTGAACAGTTTAAAATAATTCACACCCACTAAAACGTTCGATCGAAAAAATGTGCAAACAATTTCGTAAGCTAACGAACAATTTGCAATTTCGTGGGACCCTTTCAGTGAACTGTATTCGCAAACGTTATTACGTTGCTTGTACGTTGTTCTACGTTCCTTGATTTGTAAAAATGTTATGCGGATCTGCAAAAGTATATGAACATAAAATTCAGATTCTCGAGAAATTGTTATAATTTCGTAAATAACAATCCTACAACAATAAACTTGAATTGATTTTGAAGCTTGAAGATTCTACTTGCGCACACCATTATTTATTTTTATCTAAGATATTTTTACATAAATAAAAATTATATAAATCAAAATCTCTGGGAAACCATTCAAAAATTCTTTTCGTGAATGAATCTCCCACTGATTTAATGATCAAAATCTTTCCTTTATAACGACGCTATAAACAATGATTTACATTTTTTTTCCCTGATTTTATCGACCAAAAAGAAAGCCAAGTTTGGTGGTCTACATTAAAAAAAAATTCTACATTTAATGTTTTAATGTTAATTGTTAGTAAGCATTCATCTGCGATTGGCGGCAAGAAATGAAAACAGCTGATACAGAATTTCGGAAGAAAGTCGGTTTACCATTACCGTTCATGAGGTACTTTCCTCGAGGTTACGCGTAAAGCAAGTCATCCGCGTACTCGAATACGATTTGTTATTCGTAAAAGTAGACCGCAATTATGCTTGTCATCAGAAATTTTAAGAACAAAAAGTAGCTTCCTGTAAAAAAAAGTATCATGGAGGTCGTTAGGCTTGGCCATTGTCCTACATGTGCAAATGAAAGTGTAAGAAATGTCACCTAGAATTGGAGTGATTGTGGAACAAGTATTCATGTCAAATATTTCTCAAAGTCATCGTCTAAACCTGTACCCACACGAACAAATGTATTATGCAGCAAATCGTGTCGGTGTGAATGTGATATAAATTTAAAAAATTAATAGGAGAATAAAAGCATGTTTCGTTTATGCGAAAATTAAATACAGAAGAATTTTAAATGGAACAAAATAATACACAAACCTCTTAGAAACAATTTATTGTATATAAAAAATATATAATTAATTGTACATGTGGTAAATAGAAATTCTAAGTTTTGCAAACACTCTTCAACGTTTTTAATAAATGTGGCAAAACAGTACACAAACCTCTTAGAAACAATTTTAAATTAAAAAAAAATTTTTAAACAATTTTACAATTTTACAAATACAATATTCATTAAACGTTAAATAAATTAAAAATTTCTAGATTAGCTGAGTCTTGACAATTTTGTAAAGCAACTAATGTTAATTGTTGAAATTAGGGAGATTCTTTCGTAGCAAATTATTGAACAAATTTCTTAAATCAAACACGTACTGTAATAAAATTAGGAAGAAACCTACATAAACTAAATTTTGACAATCTTGTAAAGCAATACGTTCCACTCGCTCTTTATGCTCAACATGTACAGTATGAACACTCGATTTACGGACCACTTAAAGCAACTATTTAACATTACTTTATAACATTAACTAGGAGTAAATTTTTAGACGAATTTCTACGCTCTATATTCACAAAAATAAATCTAACGAGTAGTTCTTCATAGGTGCATTTTTACAATCTTAATTTTTGAGAATTGAACGATTACGATGCGCCATTTTGACTCGTCTGCTAGAACCTAGTAACAAGAACACTACCATAATTGTATATTTCACATTTTCAAGATACAAACTGTACTCCGTTAAAAATTAACGAAACGGCAATGATGTAACTGACAAACGAGTGATCCATGACGATCATGATATCATCAATAACTTCTAATGGATTACACTTTGCCCAACTGTGGTCAGTAGCGACCACAAGCCGCAATTTAACGGGGTCGGGAAAAGAAATTTTCCATGGAGATGATCGAACGTTGTGTCGATAAGGTAATAGATCGAGAACAGTGGATTGTGTTTGGTGAATCACGGTGATTCGCAAACGCGCGCGTTGTTTTGCTGATAAAGCAATTTCTGAGCGGATCGATAAATCGAGATCAACAGTTAAGGTACCACGTAGCTGGGTAAATCAACGTATTATTAGCGTGTTTGAGTCACAGGAAAATTGGAGTGACCCTCGCGATCGTGAGGCAGAACCGAGGACCGAAAGAAGTATCTGGTGTAACTATAGTCGTTGAAGAAAGGTTTCTGGGGCTCGTGCTCGTTTAGGGACCGCAGAAAAATTGGTGCAACTCGTGACTAAAAAGGAAAATGATGTGACTCGCGGTTAAACTGGGACTCCTGCGGTTCTAGAAAAATAGCGTAATTCGTGGGCATGGGAAGATTCGTGATTCATTGTTCGAGGACACGACACAATTATTTACGAGAGCCAATTCTCGTAACTAGACGGAAAAATTGATATTGTTTTGCATAAATCGATAACGTAACGTCTTAAATATGCTCCTACAGTTTCATTCATCATTTTCAAGTCTCAGTTTGTCTAGACGTTTTGCTATTTTTATCACAGCACATGTCTGATTTAAGAAATTTGTTCAATAATTTTCTAAGAGAAAGTCTCTCTAATTTCAACGACTCACATATATTGTTTTACGAAATTGTCAAAATTCAGTTTGCCTAGACGTTTTTCTATTTTTATCATAGCACATGTTTGATTAAAAAAATCTGTTCAATATTTTCCTACGAAAGAATCTTCCTAACTTCAACAATTGACATGCATTGCTTTACAAGATTGTCAAGATTCAGCTAATCTAGAAATTTTCAATTCGTTTGACGTTTAATAAATATTGTATAGTTCATAGGTATAGTAAACACTATACGATTTATAAATTATAAACAAATTGTGTTAAATGTCAAGCATAATAGACCTTGACGCAACACTTCAACGTTTAGACACCAGTTCAGTACTTCTGGTTTTTAATTTATTAAATACGATGATGAGGGTTTACAAAACTTACAATTTCTATTTACCACATCAACAGAGTAAAGCTACGTTCACACTGTAACAATATTGAATAACTTTTTGTCACATCCTGCTGCCTTCTTCTTGTTTTATTCAGTAAAAGTGGTGATTTCTTCAAGATAGCTGCAACAGCAATTGAAGTTGCAGTTTCAGTGTGAACTTAGTTTTATGATCGGTTTTTCTATCGTAAGTTATACGATTATGTTACATTTAATCTGAATCTTTGTCAGCACAATTTGTAGTAATAACAGTAAATCGAGATTTTACTTCTCTCTGAAACTTAACAAATGCTAATAAAGAAGATCTTTTAATTGATATGATTAAACAAAAGATAATTAAAAATAATCTTACTTCATAGGAAATTATGAATTATACAATAATATACTAAAAATGTTATACATTTGCGACGAGAACGATTATAATATTATTATATTTATATTAATATAGGAATTATATGTAATTATAAGAATATTGTCACATTATTGTTAATCTGTTATACTTATCAAAGCAGAAATTAAATTTATATTTTACTCTAGTTTGTGTATAATTGAGGTAGAAAATTTTACATAATTCACATTTAATCAGGTGGATATTTTGCATACAAAATGATGGATATATTCTGCAGCGTATGAATTTATATTGGTAGTGATATGATCTTTAAAAATTGTTGTTACACACGTTAATTTTATATTCAGAGTTACACCATATCATCAAATTTTTATTCTCCCTCATGAAATTAGGTTCGCACACTCTGCAATTTTAATTTAAATGCCGAGAAGATGTCGAAATATTGCTACAGAGTTCTCTGAGAACTATACTTATTAAAAAATGTGTGCTCTACTTTCGAAAGTGTGTAGTAATACAGCCAAAAAATTGAAAGACAATACAGAGAAACTTTCCCTAAAATTTTATAAAAAATGTTGTGTTATCGTTTTACTTGAGTCTCCACCCATAACTCTTTGGCAGTAGATGATTTCAGCAATGAAACATTGCCACCATTTTAATTCAAATATGTTTAATAATTTTTTAAATAATTTTAGTAAGTCAAAAATATTGTAACAATATTCTTAAATTCTTCTAACGTTTCTGCAGTTTTTAATTGAATTTGTAAATTTTTGTTGTAAATGCCTAAGGGCATATTTCCACTTACAGTCAAAATTTCATAGAATTTATCTGATAGAAACTAGTTAAGTTATTTTAAGTGAAGAGTTTTTCTGCATATATAATTGGCTAGATCGTAAGGAAATGCAGTATCCTCCCTAGTATCCCTACGTTATACTAGTGCAATTTTTACAAAATTATCTCAATTATTCTATAAATTATTGCACAATTTCAATATATCAATAAATTAATCATCTTATGTGGTGAACTAAAATTATGTCGATATCAAAGATATTTTTTGTTTGGTTAAACAGTTTCAATGCAAATGAAATTCACACGTCTGCCATTTTCTTTCTGCATCATACCAGTTTACAAGACAAGAGTCCAATTCATTTTCGAGACATCGTGACAGTCGTGACAAGTGACACGCTACTCGAATCATATAATTTAAGTAACGATACACAAAATTACATTGTGTTATTCTGAAATACAGCTAAATAAATGTAAAACAATTTTGCAACACTTGGCTTATTTGTAGTCTCGTACATGTAACGTCCAAAATTGACAAGTCTGCAGTGAAGTCCGCAATTTATTACATTTGCGTATTTTTTACTCGACACAACATAAAGATGCAATTTATTAGATTGGCATACTTTTTATTCGGCACAACATATAAATAGACAATAATTTAAACATGCTGCTACAAGATTCGAATTTAAACGCGACATTTGTAACTGCGGGTCAAAATGGACGCTCTTCTCGCCATCGGAGAATTAACCTTTTGAGGATTAACACTTTAACATTGAGTATCGTCATATGGTAACATCAGGGTGTACATATTCTATTCTTAACATAGCAAACAAATAACTGCATTATTGCAGTACCAAAACATCAATGTATACTCTTATTTGTGTCCATAATTATGAAAGTGGTCTAAGTCATATATTTCTTGTTTCGAGATATTTAATAAATTGCATTTGAATGAATTAAAAAATATTTTTACATAATGCTACATTTTAATTTACAATTTTATTAGTCTTGATTAATGGAAATTCATTATGAATATGAAATTTTGTGTGAATTTCATACGAAAATGTTGTTTTTAAAATTAGAACTGACTTAGACCACTTTCATAATTAACACTAAATGAATTCCATATAATGTTGAAATTTCAACCACTATCTAATGGTTCATTTTTGACGATATCGTAAAAATTACGTTAAATAAATTCAGTTTCAAATAATGTGGTGTGAAATAACTGATAAACTCATTTTTGTTTAAATTTTGACTTAGACCACTTTCATAATTATGGGCACATTAATTCCCAAAACTGAAAATTTACCTTTCTGCAGAGGATATTTCCAATATTTCCAAAAATCCTTGCCCGCAAAGGGTTAAAAATCGACTGTCGATGCACACGTTTGATCCGTTTTCAATTTTTTTCGCGAGACGAATGCGATTTTCGTGGCGGCGAGCGTGCGCTGCGAAAGAAAAATGGAAATTTGATATTTAACAGGACATAAAATAGAGGGCTATTAATAAGGGTAAGTGAAGGGAGTTATTAAAGGCATCCATTATGACGGCAGGGACGCCGTGAAAAATTAGCGTTGCTCGTTCGTAAAAGAAAAGCAAACAAGTGTCCGTGGCTTGTGCGTGCGTGTGTGTGTCTACGTGCATGTACAGCAAAAATGTTGCACGACGGCTTTTAACTTCTCCACCGGGTAGAACGAGTTAACTCGTCCTTTACGAGAACCGCCTTGTACAGTGAAGTTTGCACTTTTACGAGGATAACACTTTATCACAGCCTGTTGACGAGTTTATTTTGAATTTTCTAGTCCTGTGGAGCGAGGCCAAGGTAGTCTGGAAAAATGGCCGGCTCGCCAATGTGTAAAAGTGTGTACCGGCCGGCGCAGGATTTCGCTTTTTCTTTGGGCATTAATATGCAAATGACCGACTGTTTATTGCGGACACGTTGCACTTTCAAACATCAGACTTATCTTATACATAAGGATATTTTTCTACGGTCGTAATAACGCTAGATGGAATGATAAGTTTTTGCGTTCGGCTGACATATTGTTATAGAAATAAGCAGACCCATTACGCGATTCGCGGACAGAGAACTTCCAGGTACGACATAGGTATATGGTTTTTCATGTTTATGCAGCTTGTGTACCTGTTTTTGCGACTTACATCTTGCCGTAACATTGAAACTACCATAGCGAACCTAACTATCGTTTCTACGTCTTCTGTTTCACTATTAGATTTTATAATCATAGAATTGTATTCGACGGAATCGATGCTATAGTTTTCTTCAATGAATCATATTTTGTAATAAAAATCGTACAAAATTTGGATAAGTTAAATCTTATCATTTTTATGAGACATCATACTCTAGTCAATTTTCATACTCAGTAGGTTCAGTGCTAACAGAGGTTCAAAGTAGCGATATATACTTTGCAACAATATTATAAGACAGTCTAATTTAATACCCATTTTTTTAATTAATCATATGCCTCTATGAAGAACGTATTATTTAATTTACATATTTGCATTCATTACAATCGATGAAATTTTCTCTATTCAATCATATATTACAATAAAAATCTAAATAAATTAAATCATATCCTTTTTATAAGATAGTAGTCATCAGCCAATTCTAATGCACAGTAGATTCAGTATTAATGCCTCAGGAGTATAATAATAAGCAGATAAACGAATAGTGTGGCATTTAGTATACTCGTGTGGAAGTACGAAGACAAAAGATTCTAATATTATAGTTGTGAATACGTGTTCAATAATTACAAAAAATATATTCCTTCAATTCAGAAAATTTCAATTCCTTCAAAAATTCAGAAAATAATACGAAACAATTGTTTGTTACTTTAATGAATACATTCAGCTAATATACACCTAATAACATCAATATCTAAACAGTATATGAAATACATTTGAATAAATATTTTTAAGATATATTATTCTTAACAAAATGTTTAATCTGGTTTTTTAATTGCAGAGAAATTAAAAAATTATATTTTAAGATCGACTGTATTTAATTTCGGTGTTAGCTACCAAAAAGAACATAATATTTTTATTTTTGGCAAGCTAGGAAAATTAAACTGAAATTATATTAAATTCCTTTCAACTTTGCATTTTAATACCCTTTAGAAATTTATTCAATTATAAATTCTGTAAAAATACACGCACCTCGAAATGACATTTGCTGGTTTAAAAATTCCTTTATATTTAATATTATAAAATTGTAGCAACGTCATTAGGGCAGATCGGATACCGGCATATTATGCGAGCAAAACTGGAACCTATTAGGGCAAAATTATAATACAAATGATCCACGCATTTGCATACACTGCTATATATTTAAACAGTTATAGCTTTTTCAAGAAATCTGAGATATATAATTATGTCAAGCGAGTCTTTTTATTAATATTGTCATATGCTAATATTGGGTGATAACGTTGGTATTTAATATTACCTTCTTTGCATGAAAATTTAAATAACTGTCATTCAGTGAATATTTTAATTGTGAGAATCATTTCAAATGTTTCCATCCCGTTTTCCAACTGCGGGATGCCAGAAGAATGATTTTTTTAAATTGCAAGTTAAACTAAGGAAAGTGGAATAGTTGTTAACGAAGCAGTAGGGTATAAACGTATGATTATTAAAACTTGCTATAAATG
Organism: Agapostemon virescens; assembly: GCA_028453745.1. NCBI lineage: Eukaryota > Metazoa > Arthropoda > Insecta > Hymenoptera > Halictidae > Agapostemon > Agapostemon virescens. The sequence goes on along the minus strand of CM052082.1, from coordinate 11,531,765 downwards.
ATTAGAAATGTTTGAATTAACGGAAAAATGATATTGCAACGCAATATTCATTATGTTGAACAGAGCACATTTATTAGTGTAAAACACTTCACTTTACTAAACCAAATTGGATCTTTCAAATAAATTTTACTCAAATAAATACACAAATTTTTATTTTATTCTATATACATTTTTATTTTACCATTGCATCCTATTAATATTAGTGTATATATTTCATTAAATAGACTGATATTTTTTTATTTTATAGGTGTGTCAGTTTCTGCGTTAAATAATATATTAATGAATAAAATAAATTTTAATACTAGAACTACCAACCAGTTAAAATGGCTGTCGCCAATTTTTTCTTTGACAATTGTTAAAGTTATAAAAATATTTTTATCAAAAACTTCCGAATGTGCTTTTCTGATGATACCATATAGTACGATAAAAATTGTGTGAATTTGGAATAGGGAGAGTTTTGTTATTATTACAAAGCAACGTATATTTCCCCAAGATATGTTTTATGTAAACTGCAAAATAATAATGTACAAAGGACAATGTCGTGTTTTAGCATTGTTTCATATTATTCAGTTAATATTTGCATAATATTTTAGGGAAACACCTCTGCACTTCTCGAATTATTTTCGACCTGACTGGTAATTCCAATCAGGCATTTTTTGAGTGAACCTTTGCGCAGATCGATGGTCGTAACAGATTGCAAATTTTATTTTTGCATCTAGAATCGCGTTGTGGCTCATTGTGTGACAGCAAGAAAGATTGATTTTCCAACTCAGTCTTTCGAATATTGTAAGTGAAGGATACACGGGGAGGTCCGCAGGGAAATAAAAGAGTGATCAAGAAAAAGGAAGGTTTCCGCAGCAGGCGCGTGATATATCGGGACGAGTGAAAGTTTCAGATTTAGCAATTTGCCCGTTAGCAGCGTACACCAGACTGGAAACCGTCAATGCGTTCCGCAAGAAGGTATTCCCGCCTTGTCCCTGCGTAATTTCACGCGAAACGCGTCCACGCGGAGACCCACGCGAAAAGAAACACGGAAAGCCATGCGAAACCACTCGGACGAATTTAATTAACAGTAAACCCATAACCCGCAGTCAAATGCCGCATCCAGGTTCTTTATTTTGCAATTATTAACCCTTTGCCCTACGATATACTCTACTATATATTATAAATGACTAATAAATTTTGTTACGTCGTAACAAATATTCGTAAAATACGTAAGTCGTATTATATATAAGCACATATGAATTTTTTGACACTGTTCAAGTTGAGCACTCGGTATATTCCTACAAGCCGGTGCATTGGAAATCCCCAGCAATAAACCACCCCTACGTTTAACATCTTGCGATCAGGCGCAACGGCCAAACCGAACGTTTACCTTCTGATTGGTGCTTTAACATGAACCATTTTCTATATAAATACTGCACACTTTTCACACTCTCCGGAGATTCACATTTCAAACGTCACTGAAACAACTTCAAGTCAACAAAACCGCTCGTTTGCAAATCCGTATAATTTTCGTAAGAAAAACCAGTACCTCAGAATGATTAAAGTCAGTTCTACGTTCTAACAAGTCGTGTGTCTTTATAATATTATTTGCACCACTCCTAATTATCGAGCCTTGTTAAGTTAAGCGCTCGAAGCGCAAGGATAAATATAAAACGTTCAAACTAAACGATTTATTATTCGTGCGATTAAAACAAATTTGTTGCGGTCTGTTTTTAATTCTTTGATCCGCCAGACTTTGGCCGTTTGCACGCGGCGTGTCGACTAATAATAATTAATAATTTTTTCCAATTAATAATTTTGACTACCTTCTCGAAGGACCACCTTCCTTTCGGTAGGAAGGACTATATACAGGGTGAGGCAGTAACTTTTTCCACCTACGATAACTCCGAAAGTATGATAGTAACAAAAAAGTTTTCGAAATAAAAGATGCACGGCGTTTGATTGAACAAACGCTAGAAATATACGCGTTATTACAAACCCAGCTCACTGTGCTCAACCAGAATATTATACGCTTATGTCAAGCTGTTGGTCAGGAGAAATAGTCTACTAGGTTGGTATTCTGTAACACCAAACCCAGAGGGAAAATATTTTCCTTCGAACATTCAATGCAGCCGTTTTTATTCTCAGCCTGGGAACTTATTTGCACTCCTAATAAGATCGTACGACGTCTAAATAAATTTAATTGTATAATTTTTATTAGGTAACTCGTGTTAGCTATCGTAGCGTTCGGTGGGTTTAACGTTGAGAGCAGAAAAATCGGCGCCTCGCGTCTTACTTTCTTGCGGATCGCGATTGTAATTAACGAGCACACGGCGAGAAAGAAAACGGTAATATTATTTTTAGAGCCGAAGCCGCCTCTGAATTTATGATTCCGATGCGTTTGATATTTTTCAACGAGTTCCGTGAGAACGAAGCCACCGTCGGGATACCGGCAGGCCTTTTAATCGGATCGATCGTCTCGCGAGCGTGCACAACCGTGTTCCACGGATTCTTTCGAACACGTTGCTCTGTCAGCAGAGGGTAAAATACGGTTTCGAACAGTATATCGTACACGGGCTGTTTTACTTTCGATCATGTGTACTGCGAAGACCCAATATTTTATTCGGGGAACGCAACGATCATCCGTTTTTCACGAAATTCTGTTCGATTTTGTTTCAACCGTACGCAGAAGCTTCAGTCTCTTCCAATCGTTCTTTCGATCGGTTAACGATTTGCATTTCACACTAGAACTACCGAATAATAAATGCAACGATATGCATTGCCTCGTAATAATAACGAGGCTGCATCTATTAAAACTTCATATAATTCTTATTCTAACATGTACGTTATTTAAAAAAATACATCCAAAAATTATGGCGACTCCATATGGACAATCGCCGTAACAATAGCAATAGACAGAGTGAGCCATTTGAGCGGCATACCTTTGAAAAATATTATATCCATAAGAGCCACTATAGTACCGTTCAAGAAGGTAACACGCGAGAGCCAGTATAGTGGCATTCTGTACCTGAAAGGCTAATTCCAAAATCGATAGTTTTTGACCTCGAATGGTTTCTTTGTACCTGGTTAATTTCCTTTCGGGCATATAAAGATTATTTCTATTACTCGTACTCTTAACACTTCCATTTTTACCGATTTTTTTCAGTGCAAACATAGTGATGTAAAAGTTGCTTTGAGTAATAGTATGGTAATTTTTAGTGTCGCCTTAGAGGCGCCATTGGGGTGCCGAGGATTCAACTTCTTTATTTATTACATTTCGCGTGTTAAATTCAATCTGCCTATTTGTTTGTAATTATGCAAATAGTTGAAGTGTAAGCAGTGAGCAGTCTTGTTAAATAAATAATATAACGTTATGAATTAAAGTTACGATTTTTTCCATGTAAATAATAGTAAATATTTCTTAAAGAACGAAGTAATTTTTAATGTATTTTGTGTATCGTGGATAAATGAAGAGAAATTGATAAAAAACTTTTGCGTACTTCTAATACTGATAATTTGTTGTCCTTTCGATCGTTTGATTGTTGTGCATTAATTGTTTTAGAAGTTATAGGAGTGTGTGTTGCATATTATAGAAAATAAAATAAGTTTTTTCTGTTTATAAGTGGGCAAAAATATTCAGACAATTGATTTCCAAAAATATTATATTATATCTATTTTTAATGTATTTTGAGATAATAGAAGCAAAAGTTTGGTGGAGAATCTGAAAAGAGAAACTTATTATATTGAAATAATGTAGATAATAATCTAATCATTATTATCGTGATTACTTTACTGTTAACGTTAATCAAGTAATTGGTATACCCCCAAGCAGGTAAACGTACTTGAAACGGATACAATGTTGCTCCCAGAATAGCATAATCATGAGAAACAAGCACGATAAAAGGAAAGAAGCGTTGATTGTTGCTTAACCAAGGACGTTCACACGTCCTCCTGAAGAAGGATACAATAACAGGTCAAATGTTCAATGTTTAAATCATAAAAAAAAGTATAGTGTGAAAAAAACAATGTTGTGGCGTTTAAACAATTTTTAAAGTAATAAACACTGATTTACTATTAAAATAATGGGATTATTTATTTTTCTCAACCACGTTTGTGGAAAATACACTCGATATATTTTGAGTTATATCACAATAAAAAAAGAGCATAGGCAAACAGGGAGATAAAATAAGAATCTATTTATAAAATAATTTAAATCAAAGTTAAGTCAATTTCATAAATTTTTATGTTTCTACATAACAGTAAAAGTTTATGGTAGTTACGTTAAAGATTAATTATCAACTGCTTCGTAAGGGAAATAAGGTAATTGTAAGTGCATTATCATTGAAAAATTTATAATAA
>CM052082.1:11500398-11517421 GCA_028453745.1 Agapostemon virescens | reverse complement strand
ATTACTATATTCGTTGCACTAAATTTAGTTGTGATTTGAAGAATGGAAGAAGATAGAAGGACAACTTTGCGTCTTCATTTTCAGTTTTCCATTATTGCTTCATTAGATGAATTACTTTGATTCTGCGGAATTTTTGAGATCGTTGGTTGGCCAGTTAAAGTGTTCACGATGAAGGCATTATAATAACTTCAGTTACAAAGAAAATGCTGTAGCAAAAGGAGTTAAATAAAATCCTATATTTTTTACCTATAGTCTAATAATGATACAAGCGTCAACTACTTTAACCACTGCACAAGGTCATCCAAGGTCATGCGTAGACAAACGAACGAAAAAATGTCAGCTATTGTGCTTAAAGAAAGTAACGGTATTACATCAAATCTAGAACGTCCAATTAAAATTGTTTTTACCGTTTTAACACTAGATAGTTTTTTCTTTTGTAATTATTGAAATTATAAAAATATTTTCATCAGAAATTTTTGGATCTACTTCGTATATGTTATAATAAGAATTATAATGTCGTCCTATTGTCGACATATAAAATTCTTTTTACAGGAGTCATTTCTGCATAATTCCAATTGGTCAGGCATGTGACAACCCTCTTGTCTTTCCTTGCTGAAACTAAGATATTTCCTTTGCGATATGTTATTGTAGATTTCTCGCGAAATTTTGCTTCTTTTATTTGATTTGGCAGATGCTTCCTATTTGTTAAGACTATACATAAGAAGGGTCTTATTCGCACGGCGCTTGTCTCTCTAAAAACGCCACAAAAAACGTTTAAGTCGAGATAAGGTTCTGGTGAGCGAGAATTACCTCTCGAGTTGCGACATCGAATAATTTGGTGAGTGAGAGTCACCTCTCGAGTGCAAAGGGTTAATATTCAACAAGTTGCCGAAAGCAACAAGGAAGGAAACTACAAAAAGTACTTAAGTTTCTAATTATCCGCGTCGCTGTATATCTTCGTCGCAAAACTAAACAAGCTTCTCGATCGAAGTTTCCTAACGTGTCTTCTCTTTTCCAGGACGAAACGACTTCCGTGGTGAAACGCGCGGCCGTCGTCTCAACGTTTGCCGTGGAAGTCCGTGAATTCGGTGTCTATGGGACCGTGAAAGGCCTGTGTGTGGCGATGTCGTCGAGTGGTGAATTTTCGACACTGTCAAGTGGTGAAGTCACCGGGACAGGCGATGACTCGTTGCCAAGCTCCCGGGAGGCGACCGCCGAAGCCGCGAATTCCGGTGGCGGATTTATGCCAATCCGCGAGTTCTTGGACAGATTCTCGTTGCCGAGGGTGGTCAGGGTGGAAGGCGCCGGTGGCAGGCCGATACTCTTGTACAAACAACAACAACGATCGCTCAGAGTCACGGCTACCCTGCTGATGCACCGTTACCGTCACGACGTTAAAGTTGGACCGGAAATCGTGATCCCAGAAGGATACCCTGGTGAGTACCGAGCTACCTTCGTAACTTCTCCACTTCTTCGTTGAATTCTCTAGCAGCAAAGACATCTATTATCTAAGATCCCGGACTAGCTAGGACGAAAGGGAAATTACACTTCCCGTGGATACGTATGCATACCGACCAATTAGTAGTCACACGCTATCCCCACCTGTTCCTAGAACTGTCTTCATGGTTTCTACGTATCTCGCTGGCACTCGCGAACGTTGATTAGGGTTTTTCAGTGTAACATCGGTCGAGGACGATAGAGATGGAGAAAGAAAAAAAGAAAGAAAATAAGCGTACTTCCTAGAAGTCTATGGAAATTGGTTTTTTATTGATGCGACATGTGAAGAGACACGCTGATCGAACAGGTAGAGACCGAAGTGGTGGTCTCTTCACTTTGATTTCATATTAAGGTTGACGGTTTTGTACACATCGATCGTTTTCTTCGTCACGCAACCTGATTTGTGTGTATTTTTTAAAGAATTGATTGTATTCCGAAAAATATGTGTTAAGACAATAAAGAACTGCATGATGGCAGAATGTTTTAGAATAGAATGAAGAGTATTCACAGTTAGTGGAAAAAAGTTTTGGACACTATTTTGAGAGATGTAATTGTTTTAGAGTTTACCCAACTGTTTGGTCCTTCTTTTATGTGGTAGAAGGATTAATTTACTACTTTATTAAATTTTAAAAATGTTCATGTTTTCATCTATGTCTTTAATGAACATTTAACAGGAGGTACATTAATATATAGATGTAAGCAAGTCATGTGTTTATATGCAGATAGTTTCACAGAAATTGATCAATGTTGCTATAAAGTATGAATAATTTTAATAAAACTTGACCCAACTGTTTCGTTCAATTTTTATATGATGGAAGGATTAATTTACTGAATAACATGTATAATTAATATCTTTAAATTTTTAAGTTTTTATTTATGTCTGTAACGAACATTCAGTAGGTGTCTTATGTCCACATAAGATGGATCTAACTATATCATGTGTATACATGCAGAAAGTATCCACGAAATTGATCAATGTTGCTACGAAATACAATTGTTTGTCATGTAGTATATCATAGTTCATTTAGGTTTTTAATATGTTGATTTGAATTTATTAACGTAAATATTAATCCAAATTCACGTTCAAACTCGATGAATTTATATCGTCCAACTACATTGTTTATACATATATTCTTTAGGATATACATTAAACACAAAGATAAAAGAAAAGATTAGAACAATATGTTATCGTACCAGCTGAAGATACAGTATTGACGTATGTCCTAATATCAAAGACTAATAGTTTATCAAAAATCTATAAAAATGCGAACAATTATTGCTACCAGGGATTGCCATATATATAATTCAATTTTTCTCAATGAACATATAAAATTTACATACAACAATTCCTTCTGAAATTAAAAATATAAAAAAAACACATTAACACTAAATCTACCACAGTCAGTCAAGTGATCGTTTTCAGACTGCTTATTTTATAATTACTAAAGTTATAAAATTGTTTTCACAATTTAAAAATTCAATTATATATTGCAGTTAAAATCTCACGAAATGTACGTAAATTAAATATTGTTATTAGCCTTCACAGAAATCGATTCAACAAATTTATAGATCCAAATATATATTGCAGTTAAAAATCACACAAAATCTAAATCAATTAAACGTTGTTATTAAAATAAAAAATATAATACCAAAGTAATAAATATACAAAAATAATATGAAAGAATGTATACTGCAGTAAAAATCGCACAACATCCAAATAAATTAAATCTTGTTCTTTTTTATAAGAAAACATAAAATTTTAATGGTGTATTTACTGTTTAATACAAAAATCAGAAACAACCAAGGTCCACTAGAAGCGTTCCTTAAACTATACGACGAACTATACGGCTCCGTGTATTAACTCGATTTATTTTATAGCCGTTAGCCAATTTCTCGCAGCGTGTAGTACAATAATTTACAACCGTGTCGCAATAGTATCTGAAAATTTAACGAGAATCCGTCAACGGTGCCCGAGAACAATAGCGATCGTATTACGCGGCGTGTCTGGCGAATACAATGCCGGCTGGAAAACTCAGTCGGACAGCTTCTCGGCGAGGAGAGTGCACGCTATCGGTATATGGTGCATACTGAATCCGTGGACGGGATGGAATTTCGTTATCCATACAATCTGTAAATACGAGCGGAGGGCCTATCGGAGAAATGGCCGATCGAGATTTCTATCATTCTCGAATCGCGCGGTGTCTTTTAGTATTCGGGACAGCTGGAACTTTTCCCCGGCCGATAAATCAAGTCAAGGAGAACCGTCAAAACGCTGCGCCGAAGAAAAAGCGAAAGCCAATAGCCGCGCAGCCAGAAATTCATTAAAGCATGGCGCTTAATGGACCGCGAGGTATCCATAACTGCATAGAATTGACCGGCCCCGGCCAGTAGTGTCGATATATCGATCACGTCGACGGCGATGATCGATCGAGCGCGCGAATCCTATCGGGAATTCGATCTCGGATTAAAGGCATTGCAGCTGCTTGCACAAGATCGCGGCCAAGAAAGCCGCCGATTAATAAACTGTTCCTTTGATCGATGAAAACGTTTGCAGTTTCCATCTTTGTCTCTTTCTTCTTCTTTTTTTTCTTCTTCTTTTCCTCGACTTCTTCGTTCCCCTTTTGTTAGTTCTTTTCTCATTTCTTAATCGGTCGATGAGCTCTTTTTTCAGCGGATTCTTTAATGTCTGTGTCGGCTCTCCCGGATATTGTTTAACACGTTAACTTCCTGAACAACAACCCCAAAAATTCCACAAAACCAAAGTAATTTATTTGATGAAACAACAATTTAAATTTTAAAATGTACGGCACATAGTTATCCTTCGATCTTCTCGTATTCTCCAGATTTCAACTAAATGTAGTGCAACGATTATATTAATGTACAAACTTATTTTAAAAAATGGACAAATTACTCTGTCACCCATATGTGGGTGACATGGCAGTCAAAGAGTTCACTTGTCAACTACCGAATGCGAGAGGAAATTATTTGAAGCACGATGATAATGAAATGTCTTGGAACTACAAAAATGTTTCTATGGAAATTTTCTAAATAAAGTTATTTAGATATATTACCACATTTTAATGCAAAAGTTGACGAAATTTGAATAAATGAAACGTTGTAGTTATTATAAATCAGTGTATATTGGTTTAGTTAGTTTAAAAAATTTCACAAAATCAAAGTAATGTATTTAATGAAGCAACAATTGAAATTATCCTTCAACCTTCTTGTAGTCTCCAGATATCAATTAAATTGAGTGCAACGAATATATTAGCGTACAAATTTATTTTTAAACGGGGACAAATAATTCTGTCAACCATATATGGGTGACATGGCAGTCAAAGTGTTAATAGAAACATAAATACAATTTTATAGTTCTTCCTTTTCTATTGTATGCATAATTTTAATCAATATAATGCACAGTGTTATTCTCGTTCTAAGATTGCAAAACTAAACGTTGTTGTGACATACAAATTTTGAATACATTGAAATAAAAGTGTTCCATATTGTTTGTAAAATTGTTCTAGAATCCTGCAAAATGTCTAATAGAATAAACGAAGCAGTGTATTAGAGGAGGATCAACAAGATAATTAAAATTGTTTATATATTTGTTTTAAACTAGCAACGTTGGTTATTTAAAATTTTATTTCGCACGAATAAATAGTTGATTTATGTTTGAAAACAATTTTGATGCAAACGCTGAAGAATTACTGTTATTAATTAACAAATAAGAATGTTGTCAAGAAATATAATAACATGGAAATAGAAAACAAAAATAATTTAGGAAAAATGAGTATGAATATTGGAAGGAATGAACGTTCAAAGAAATATGCTAGGATTGTCGGTGAACCGTCAATAATTTAATGTGATCGTTTACACGAAGTGACGAAATTGATTTGCCACACGCGATTCAAAACGGTCATTAAACAATTTAAGCGGTAAGCATTTCCAAGCCTATGTAATTACAGATCGTTAAGATCTTGTGGGTGATAGACATGTTAATCAAGGAGCATTGTATCATGTTAACTGGTGTCATAATTCATGTACGTCGGCTAACGAAGTCTTATGACATTTCCCACAATTTCGTTTTATTAGCGCGATTATTGTTACGGTGATGAAATTCTACTTTTTACTGTCTTCGTGGAAATTGCATTCTTAACATTGCATTGTTCGATATATGGTTTTTTCAAGCCTCTCACAATTGGTAGTATCTTTTATTTTACAATTTGTGAGAGGTTTGATGTATGGATTTAAAATTCATTAACTAAGAAGATTATTTAAACAAGAGAAACAATTTATTATGAACGTAATTGTAAATGACAAATAACGCAAAAATATATGATTAGACTGGCCCGACTATGTAGGAAGAATAACGAACGATCCGTTTTTCTTTTTATAATCAATTTAAAGTATATACTTGGTGATTAAATCCTAATGGAGCAAATCAACCTACACAATTATTGATTTTATAAAATTGCCTTTATAGGAATCGTGTGAATCTTTAGGAAAGCGTATCAATAAAAATTGCACGAAATGTAAGTTAATTAAGTCTTGTCACATTTATGAGACACTGTACAATGGCCAATTATGATGCTTAGTAGGTTTAGTATCAATGCACTTTATTAATGCCTTGATTTTAGAAAAATGCTATATGAAATAATAGCTAAATGTTTTAAACAGTATTTCTTAAAAGAAAATTCCTATCTTTACATTTATGATTAAAACGTGTGTAAGTAAAGAATTGAGCATTGTAACATTAGGTTTCCACAAAATTTATTTATTAATTAAAATACAACACAGGTATCTTCTATTCTAAATTTTTCATTTGAGCTCTGTGGCAATTTAATTGTAATAAATATTTAAAAACTGTGTTACTTAAAGCAATTTGTACGAGTCCATTTACGATTAAAAATTTATAAGGTGGAGAATTACATCCAGTAATATAACATTTCTATAAAATGTATTAACTAGAAGAGAACACAGATATCGTTTAGTTTAAGCTTTGTAATTTAAGTCTTGCAATTTACAACTAAACCTTACACAAATTATTTCGAGCGATATAAATAAACATACAATAACTTCTTCGATCTTATTCGTTTAAATGAACGAACGCCAGCCAATAAAATAGTAAAAATTGTAAATTTAGTGTCAGAGATTCGCCGATAAAGGAAAGGGCTGATAAAGATAAGACTACGGTGTATGGTAAACATTCATTTCGCATAAATCTCTGCGCGTTCTCAGAAACGCACATTGTAAGCTGATCTCATAAAGCTGAATTCATTTGATACGAACGGTCATCTTTGACCAGTGATACCGAGGTAATCCTAATAAATAATCATAGGATTACCTGAAACACCCTGAAGACGCCGAGCTGAGACGAAGAATCACTTACAATTACAACATCTTCGAGATTTCCCCGGTGCAATGGAACCGGGATACATAACCCAGTATATTTATTTGCTTATTTACCCGCGGCCAAGTGTGTACATATGTAATCAGGTTGTAGTCGGCACAGTGGTGACTTAACCGAGGCCAACAGAAAGAAAGTAACATGATTGTAGGTGGCAGTGGCGATTTAACAATGAAACCGACTGTTGGGCGCCTGAGAAGCGTTCGACTTGAGCCGCGTTCGATTCTGGACAAGTATTTCGTTTCTGTCTGCCATGATTATAAGGCTGTTACATGCACGAATAGCGAATAAGGTAACTGTCTTAGTGATTCGACATGCCCAGTGATTAGACATCGATTTACATTTTCGTTAATATTTCGTTTGGCATTAATCCTTTGCACTCGAATGGCGAGTCTGAGGTGCCAGTAAAAATTACCACACAGCATCAACTCTGTTGAAACAGAGATTAAACAAGATATACTAGAGAAATGATGTTGGAGAAACTTTTTTTAATCTATTGTAGAATAGCTGCATTCGTACACGGTTCATTTTCTTTCGTGCATGTAAAGTTTATTACTGATTTCTTAAATGTGAACACAGCGATGTAAACGTTATTTTGACAGTGTGGCAATTTTTAATGTCGCCTCAGAAGCGCCATTGGAGTGCTAAGTGTTAACCCCTTGCCCTATAATAACGAGTCAGACTCGTGATCAAGATTTTGAACTGAATCTTTTAAATATGTATTTCCTTAATTTTCTTTAAACGGAAATAAAATTTTATTGAATTGTTGATCGTATATGGTCATTGGAGAATAGCTACGCACTTAGTAGTTATAAATTTGTCTTTTCTTTTTGTCGTTCTACGGAGAATAAAGAAAATCTAGTAACTGTTATTGTAAAATAAGTCGTAGGCCAAGGGGTTAATAATAAGTTTACGCGTGTCTTCAAAACGACGCGTTCTAATATTTATTATTTGCGATTATTTGGGATTGCAACAATGCGAGGAACGTTCCAAAAATTTGTTTCTTTGAATGACAACCATAAAACAATTAACACCATCGCTCGCTATGGACGAACCGCAATAGATCGTCTCTTCCGCCATTTTCACCTAAGTTGCCCACAATAAGTAATCTTTAGCAGTCTGGTCGAATGCTACCCGAACGCGTGTACCTCTGGCAAGGACTATCAAGAAGGTAAGGGAATGATACCGCTGAATGGCAGGACAAAACGAAGCACCGTCAGGAGCTGCGATGAAGGAGAAAAGGAAGGTGGAAGGAAGAGATATCCAGGAAGACTGGTCCCGGTCCCCAATAAAAATGTTGCACCGTTTCAGCGGAGTTACGGCATCAGCGTAATTTCAGCCCACGCTGTACCCGGTCCCGCATACGTAATTCATGCGTTTTCATAGAAAAAATATCGTCAGGCGTTATGCTAATACGAGAGGACGGGGCCGTTATTCGCGACCGTACATATGTCACTGACCACCTCCGCCGCGACCGCTCCGTTGAATAATAGAAGTCCTGTTGTGTCCGTTGATCGGTTAGGGTGTGCGTATTGGGGAATGATCGCTAGATAGATTCGCACGTTCAACCGCAGTTTTTGCAGACACGCGCGAATACGCAGCGCGCCGCGAATCGGGATATTAAATTATAATTCACGACGGCCTCCACCGCATTGCTTCATACTTTCCTTCACTATTTATAGATCGCGGCGATCGCCATGAAGCGACGGCTGCGAGTCGATTTTGTATCCTGCGGAAGAGTTGCTCACAAGGGAACATATTCAGACGCGAAAATCTTTGAAAAATATATAATATACGCGAAAAATATTTGACACGTGTTTTTCTTAATCCGCTTTGAAGGGGTGAAAACAGCCCTCAAAGTTGAGGGTCAAAACCATTTTCTTTTTTATTTGACAGGGGTGTCAGACTTTGCTTCGTTGTATATTGCATTCTATATAATGTCTCATTATTCTGGTGGAAATACAGTGGCTCGCAAAAGTAGTCGGAGACTCTTCAAATCTAAATAACTTTTTTAAGATTGGACTAAACATCTTGACTTTTCTTGAGCAATTAATTGCATTGGTTTAATAAACGATAGGCAAAATGAATTTTGTGAATATTAGAATTGGCATGAATTACATGACCAATGAAAAGGGAAATTTTTAAATATTTCTTATTTGAGCTACGTACTAAAAATTTTAATAGCTAAATGTTTTAAACAGTATTTCTTGAAAGAAAATTCCTATCTTTACATTTATGATTAAAACGTGTCACAGGTATCGTCTATTCTGAATTTTTCGTTTGAGCCCCGTAACAAATTAATTGTACTAAATTTTATTTAAAAACTGTGTTAATCAAGGCAATGCCTACACAAACAAATTTCGTGTGCATAAGATGAAGTATATCGTGTAGAATGAAAATATTCTAGGTCAGAAAAAATGGGGTTGTTGTTAAAACAGCTTCGAGTGCAAAGGGTTAATACTTTTGGCTGAATGGTGACGGAAAATTCGGAGGAAAGCGTGAAAGAAGACATCCGTCACGGAAGATCCCTTTAATCTGTAGGTCGGTCGAGTCGGTTCGCCGCGCCGGCTGTCTAGCGCAGGCTTTATCCACTTCTTCATCCCCAACTCGGCTTCCCCTCCCACGCCGCCGAGAACTTATGCAAAGTAGACGCATAATGATCACATCTGTTCACAATGGGTCGCTAACGAAGTCCCGACTGCTCTAATCTAGCCACAAAGATCAGCCGTATAACAATCGGCGAGCGGTTCCAGGCTCATCGTGCGCTCGAACCGGCGCGCACTCGCTCCGGCAACGAGCACGCTCGCTTCGAACCGCCTCGATTCGTGTCAAGCCGGCGATCGATACACCTTGAGGATTTAATTACAAGTCGAAGAAGGGGCTGGACGATGCTGCATCGACGGAGAGGCTCCTCTCGTCCTTGGAAAAATGGCCACGTTCTCCGAGCCACGCTCGAAAGCAACCCTTAAGCGCTCAATTATGCCGCTCGCTCTGCCCGGGCATAAATCTTTTGCACCGCCTATTACATCCTCGTTGACAGAATAATCTTTCTCGTAATGTTAATTGATGATAAGCAGCCATCACCGACAGAAGATCGCGCGGCGAGGTCGTACCGAGTTCAAGGGTCGCGATTAACGTTTGGCAAACATCGACTTTTACTGCTTATTGCGTGCGTCTGATCATGCTGATCGAGGTAGACGCTTTATCACTTTCATCGATAATGTATGCATCCGACTGAAAAGAAACGAACACTTTTACACTTTAACACTAAAATTAGCAACACCGATCATTTTAACCGTCTGCAGTCTCTCATTTTCCGATGATGGAAATGATAAAGATGCTTCTATTTGGAAATGATTAAATACGCTTCGTTCGAGCATGCATTAAGATAAAAATAGAATAGTTACTTTTAATGCTCGGCAAGTTTAGTGTTATACAAATGTTTAAACAATTTATATATATATAGAGTTATTGTCTTCAGATTATTTCAATTTATCAAATAGAGAAAATTTTTGTTTTTACGAATTTTTTAGTTACTGTTATTGATATTGTAGAGATGCATCTATGAGGAATGGATCACCAGATTTGTTTCATTAGGCATAAATTATTTAAGGAAAAGGGCTAAAAATTTTAATAGACACATCCTCGTTATTTTTATAAAGTTATGGTAAAAACTTTAGCGTTAAATGACCCTAGAAAATGTATTTTAGCAATGGAATGTTTCAATTAAATTTATATTTAATATTCGGAGCTGTCGAACTCTCGTACAGTGATAGTAAGATTTTATCTGAATAGACAAATGATTATATTAATAATTATTAATAAATACAAGTTAAATATCAGCATAAATTTGAGTCGAGTTGTATCATTTACAATAATAATGCTTTATTAATATTCTTTTAAGTACCATTAACTCTTTAACCATTTTTGTTTAATATATGTATACGATGAAGAATGAAACAACGACGAAACGTATATATTATTTTAATCTAAGTTTAAAATAAAATAGTGGTGAAGTAGTAAAAAAATGATTCTGACTACTCTTTCTTCATTTGTTAGGTTTCCTTCTGAGATAAAGCATTACGAACAGATGTAAAATTATTTTAACAAGTTATACAACAGTTTTGAAAATTCTTAAATATTTACTCTTGACACTGAGATGGAAAATCCAATGGTTTTAAACACACGTTTCCAATTATAAATGAAAGGTGCTTTCCAAGTATAAATGCAGAGGAACAGGTCTTTGCGGACAGGTTTTCAATTTAGTTATTAAATTTATATATGAGTCGCAGAATGATGCGACCACGAACTTTTTATTCTGACCACTACAGTCATCGGAAACATGCTTTTTAATATTTAACAAGCAATTAAATGGAAAAAGTACGTTTCTATAAAAATGCTCTTCCTCCATTTAACGTTTCGTTCTTTCTATACAATTATTGCCATATAAGGTTGGTAATTTATTGGCATATATAGTCGAATCTATAAATTTCAAAAATGCAATAAAAAGAAAAAGATCTTTACAATTTCACTCACAGTTTTGATTGAGCATTTCCTGTCGAGTTTAATAGGCAATAATTCCTTTGAAAATAACTATGACTTATTTCTGCATAAGGTGTTACAACTTACATTTAATAAATAATAAACAAAATAAAGAAATTAACCGTTTAAAAATCTTTGAAAAGAAGGCAATATTTTTAACTCTCAGACGGTGGACCTGAAGTCAATAGCAACCGAGTAGTATAAACGTTTTGTCGAAATTTTATTTTCTAGTAACCGGTTTAAATGACAAGCTTTTAATCATTATTATTTGCGTTCGATTTGAACGATTAACATTTTAATTAACGGTTTAATTATTGGCTATCGGGTCCAAGTAATGGATAAAAGTTATCTCAAAAACTGGGTTCATAAATAACTGTGCAAAAGTCTTTAATCAATGTTGTCACAGCAGCCATAAAATCATCGAAAGCATTTCGCCTAGTATTACTCAATAATTAATTTGACAGTTATGTCAATAAGTATCGAATGCGAACGGAGTTACGATAGCACTTCAAACTTTAAAATATGTCATCAGTTTTAATATGTTTTAATTAATATTTCCCTTGCGCTTCAAAATAATTGAGCTTGATTAAATCCTTGGTAGTACCTATAATTAAAATTACTCAAACTGTTATGACATCGAACCCTAAACATTTACAGTTCTATATCGAAATTTTTCAAAGATGGTTTTACACCGAGTATAAAACATTATTGCATTACGTAAACGGTGCAGAAATGAAAATTCTGATAATTATGCAAATTCAGATGCTTCTTCTGAAATTGAACGTTCCTTTTCGTCACTGAAACTATTACAGATTTAACGACTGAAGTCTTCACTTTACCATGACCTGTTAAATAATAGTGTACAACTTCATGGAAGGTATATTGACATTAGAATAATTCAAGGTACACCGCAAGGAGATTGCATAATCAGACTGTAGCTTTCAGTGTAGCGTAATCTTAATGTATATTTGTTGTACGTGTAGTCCGAGCAGAAACGAGTATTACCAGTTGCTGCCTTACTGCGACGAGGTATCTTTAAATAAAACTAAACGCGTACAAAACAATGGAAATAATTAATAAAAAAAAGTTTGCGTTTTTAACCGATTATATCCCCAATGATACGAATAGATTGCGAATGATATGTATTTGTGGTGAAAGTGAGTGAATTTTTTAAATAGAAAGATTAGTAGAATTTAAGAATGTTTTATTTTTAACTTACTAAACGATTAACCTCTGGACATATTTAATTAGTGAATAATCAAACTGTAGAACATGTAGACATTTTAAACAAAATCCCCAAAATATGAATGTTGTTTCTTTCTTTTTACCGTGAGTAAATGATTTTTCAACTAGTATGAAGATTAGAAGAATTTGAAAATGTCCTAGTTTTAATTCACTAAAATTAACTACTCGTTGTATAATTATTAGTCAAATTCATTAAGAATATTTTTAACAAAATCTTCTAAATATGAGCGCTGTTTCCTTCTTCTTAGAAGCAATCACATAAGACTGTATACTGTAATCAATATCTATGATAAAAATGAGTAGATGAATTTTGAAATATTATAAAGGCTAGAAGAATTTAAAAATGCCCTATTTTTAACTCACTAAAATTATTAACCCCTTGTACAATAACTATTCACACTGATTAAGAATATTTAAAACAAAATCATCTGAATATGAACATTATTTCTTTCGTTTATCAGCAGTAACATACAATTCTATTGTTCTATAACGAATATTTATAACAAAAGTGAATATATGAATTTTAGAGTAGTATAAAGATTAAAAGAATTTTAAAATGACCTATTTTCAATTCACTACAAATATTAACTTCTCGTCGTATAAAAGGAGTCCCACTCGTGAAGAATTATAATCAGTAAAACAGTAACTGACAGTCAATTTTATCACCCTTTTACGTAGAACCATGTTCATATTCAATTTCTCCTTCTAAGCTACAGAGAAGAATCCATTTTAATTGAAATTTTCAAGTAACTGGCCCTATTTGTCAGCTTCAACATTGTCCACCATTGTTTTGTATTCGCAACCCTGCTTTCATATTTTCTCAAAATTCATTAGCGTAGATTTAGTAGGTTTTGTAATCAGCAAATTTATTCACACTCTCGTTATCACTCGTAGATCGCGCGAAGTCCGCAGAATTTCACATGAAATGCAAATTTCACTTGCATAAGATCGGTCTAGGTAATAATAAAACTTCTTAACCATTTTCTATGGGAACGATCAGATTGCGACTCAAATTTCCTTTCGCAAGTTTCTTCCTCTCAATGAGTACAATTCCAGATCACCAAAAAATTCAATCTTCAAAAAGTCGACGAAGGACAATTTTCACGGCAAGGATTTTTGACAGATCATCAGCAAATCGATGATGTAGAATTCGCCCATGATAGTCAAGACACAAGTTCTACATTCTGTACTCAACATAGGGAATATTTTGCACAAAGATCCGCCGTCTAGTTCAAATGTTGTTCATTCGTAACTAATATTTAAACATTGAACTAGATGTAGCAATACAAAAGATATAAATTGTCTGTTTCCTTCTGTAACATTTTCAGCGATGAAGATGTTACTGGGAGTACAAATAAGTCTACGCCGTTTCAAATAAGATAACGTAACCAGTAAGTTATGGCAACTAGTGTAAGATGTAAGACGTCATATCGTAAGATTGCACATCAGTCAACAGCATAACCTCGGAATATTAGCGATCGTGTATCAGTATCGTATATTTTTTCCGTGCGAAAATGTCGAGTTTTGAGCCGAATAAACGTCATTTGCGGGAAGTTCTAATTTACTTCTTTAACTTGAAGAAATCTGCAGCCGAGGCACATCGATTGCTCGTAAAAGCATATGACAAGGCTGCATTAAGCGAAAGAATTTGTCGCGAGTGGTTTCAAAAGTGTACAAATTAAATAAATAGATACTATGTTTCTAGCATTTAAATAAGTTGTTGGAATTTATTTACAGAAATTTAGAACAAAATTAATCTATTATTTCTTTAACCTCTTAGGCACTATGCGCCATTATAGTGGCTTTCGCGGATGTCATCTTCTTGTAGGACGCGCCACTATAGTGGCTTTCGCGGATGCCATCTCTCTGAACGACGTACCATACTCAATTGTATTATTAATTATTAAAGTAAATTGTTAGAGTCAACATACGTGTATCATAGAAGCTCCTTAATTTTGCATTGGGTTCGTCTGCGTTTGATTCCATTCCCAGGACAAGGTCAAGGGTCAAGGATTCGCTGATGTTTGATGATTACATCTTCGCTAATGTATTAGGTCGCAAAGATGCCAGAAAGATGGGGAAAGGTATTGGCCAGCGATGGGCGATATTTTGAATAAAATACAAAGTACCATTCTTTCGCAATAAATGGCCAATTTAACACTTTATCGACCGGAAGCTTATTATTAGGCTTTTCAATATTCGCGTTGTATCAAAATGAAGCTTAAAATTCTATTTTTACATTCCAATTTGTAACAACATTATTAGACAATATTATTGGGGGTGCATTGTTGATTCGCAATAAAAATTGCTGTCAGCGTTGAAAGAGCCATTAAAAAGTTTTCAGTCATGGATCATGGTCCTTACAAAAATTCTGAAATAGTCGCCGATCGATAAAGTGTTAAGAAAAACGGCGGAGACTTATTTGTAGACTATATTGTATAGTTACGAAATAGTTGAAGAACCCGAGTCTCGAGCACTCGCAACAATGACCATAAATTCGAGCAAAGCGTTGCATAAGGAATCAGGAAACGAGGATCGCCATCTGGTTGAGGAAACAACCGTCGACGCTTCTGGTTAGTTTTCCACTCGGTCGATGCCTACGCTTTTCGTTGTTCGTCGGATACGAACGACGTGCACTCCGTGTTCTCAGGTGGAAGTCCACCTTTACGCTGGCAGGAGATCCAGCGGTGTTTCACGGAGGATGCCACGTTAAAAAAAGGATCTATCTTTATTGGGGGCTACGTAAGAGATAGCGTGAAAGCGCGCTCGTGACTCTACGAAACCGTGGGAGTGCCTTCCCGGTCGACGGAATCGCTTTTCAACAGAAATTCTGAACGGAGAACGAACGATCCGCGTTTTATTATACGCGTTATTTCGAAGCCGTATCCTCTTCCGTATGGCTCGCTTCCTCGAAGTGCCCCACGTGTCCGTGAACGAAATTTGTTTCACGCCGCCGAGTGTTAATCGGCATTGACTCTTATTGGCCATTAACCGAGGGTCCTATAATTTTAGATTCCGACACCTTGATGGCGCTCCCAGCACACGGAAGTTTATATATCTTCCCTGGCACGTCATTCAGAAACTAATTGCTACCTACCTGGAGTCCTTATGAAAGAAATTACTCCTCCAACATGCTCCTCTGTTGCGTGGTATACTTTACACTCGTACGTAATTGTAATGCTAATTAATTTCATTTTGAACGCAATTTGCATTGTTGCGAATGTAATTTGATTGTACAGTACCGGAGAAAATAGGATGATACTCTTTGAACTGTTACCTAACGTCTTGAGATATTTTTAATCTTTTGAAGCAATTCCATCCCAAAATCGAAATAACATTTTTATCTGTATTTCTAATGAAAATTTACATTATTCCTTTTCTTGATCTAAACAAGTCATATGCTTGTACGAAGTTCCGTCAAGATTGTTAAAGGTTGCTATAAGCTATAAATAATTAAAAATGAAAATTGTGAGAAACTGTGATCAATTGTAAAACCAAAATGCCAATAGTTGTATATCTTGTAATGCCTACAGATTTGTTTATAACTCGAAAATTAAGTTGCATGTGACATTTTCGTAATGAAATAGTTTCTTAGAATAAATCTGCTCTTCCTCTTCAAGAAATTTGAACATATTTGGGTTAGTCTGTATAATAGAACAAAATTTAACACTAAATCTACCGCATAATTGTAACCGATGTATGTTGTCTTACAAAACTATCAAGAATTAATTTATTTAGATTTCGTGCGTTTCTTCGTTCCCATAAACTCTAAGAACGTTTATAAGAGTTGAGAAATGGACATCCTTACAATAGAAATTTCGAAGTTTTGTGAATTAATTTCGATAGAAGTTCTTATGGATATCCAGAGGAGTTGAGAAATTAACATTTCCATATCTCAGAAATATAAGTCTGAGGACGTCCCTAAGATTTGCGAAATAGACGCTACTTAAACGCCCGAAAGTTAAGTTTTATGGGCGTACATAAGTCTTAGGAAATTGACATGCCCAGAACTCTGAAATTTAAGACCTAAGGACATCCATAAAATTTGGGAAATTTACATTTCCAGAACTCTGAAACTTAAGACCTAAGGACATCCATAAGACTTGACAAATGGACGTTTTCAGAACTATGAAATTTAAGGCCTAAGGACATCCATAAAACTTGGGAAATTTACATTAGCAGAACTCTGAAATTTAAGGCCTAAGGAAATCCATAAAACTTGGGAAATGGACGTTTTCAGAACTCTGAAATTTAAGACCTAAGGAAATCCATAAAACTTGGGAAATGGACGTTTTCAGAACTCTGAAATTTAAGGCCTAAGGACATCCATAA
>CM052082.1:11484700-11495398 GCA_028453745.1 Agapostemon virescens | reverse complement strand
GATTATTTATGTTGAAGCTCGTCTCTCGAAACTAATATACCTGCAACACCATGCAAATTTCGACTATTGAGATTTTACCTGCAGATTTCCGTCGTCGGCCGGGAAAACCCGCTCTCCTATTATCCTTAATGTATTCTAGACGATAGACTAAATGAAGCAATACCATTGGCCAAGATCTGGTTACCAACCAGCATCGTGAAGCTATCAGTCTAGCAAGATGAAGCAAAATCACTTTGTGATGCCTTTTTTATATTCCGGTTTTCTTCTGGATCTTTCCTATGATTTTCAAATGTATGGAGACGACTTCTCATGTCAAATTTAATTGATCCACGAATTGTCATTGCGTTTGAGCGTCATCCTCATCCAACGATGCTTGCAATTCGCTGTCTTCAAACTTTTTTGGTGGTCTTCCACGTTCTTCGTTTCTCACCACTCAGAGCAATTCAACATTAAATTGTTGTTAATTAATTCTGTTAATTTTTTCCCAAACTTCCGCAGACTATATTATTTATTATAAAATAAAGTAGCATGTGATTATTGATATTTATCGTGTTAATTTGACATCTGTACTAGTTAAAGATTTAGTATTCATCATCCAGAATTTCAAGAAATTTTTAGTTAATTTCTAATGGAAAAACAAGGCTTTGTTTCATCTCGAATCGCGTAAGAATACGTGGGCTCTAATTCTGTTAATTTTTTCCCAAATCTCCGCAGACTACATTATTTATTACAAAATAACGTATCATGTGATCATTGATTTTGAATATTTAATAGATTCTGTTTTAAATCTTCATCGCGAAGCTGACTCGTTATTACGTAGCAACGAATTAATCGAATAATATATCTGACACTGAATTTCGTATATTACAGATTAAGATATAAAAAGGATCGGGATATAGAAACTTATTGTACAGCATAGTCGTTGCATTAAATTATGTACACTGCGATATCCATTAAAATGTATTCAACATACTGTTCCTGGTTTAGGAGCACTTAACATGTAGGGATCGTAGGGCGAAACTCGTAATCGTTTAAGTATCGTGGCTATCAAGTATCGCATTAATTGCTGTTTACTTACGATTTGCATTAGTTGCTTTCCGATATCCTTGAGCTCTAAGCACCTGCGTTTCTTCGATTTTCTGTGCAGTAAAGGGAAGAACCGACGGTGAGAAAAGGAGAAGCTTCCATGCTATGAAGTATGAAGCTTTTAAAGACTATCAATAGGCTTGATAGGATTGAATTATGTTGTAGATACAAATTCTTTCGCTTACACGCATTAAAACATCGTTTTATCGCTGTTGCTTTTCAATATTTGCTACAAGTGTATTAAATGAACAATTTTTCATTCTCGCCGGTAATTTGTTGTCCACTGTTAGACTCTATACAGCAAAATTTGCTTTGCAAAATAATTCTTTGAAATAAAAAGTTAAACGAAAACAGATAACATTTGAATATTTACAATAATAATCATATTTTTTAAAACGTTTCATTAGTTTATTAAGTCCATTTTCAAAAAATTATGCCGCCTGTGATTTAAACATCACGACAGTTTAAGATTTAGAATTTCACTAGAAAATCTTTAAATATTTATCCTGTTATATTTAAATTATATAGTTTTAACTATTTTTAGTACGACTTTTATATAACTTTTATACCAAGAAATTATCTGTGTGTCTCTATGTAAACTTTGTGCGACAATTTGTATTTGACAAACGAGTTTACACAGCGAAGAATGCAACAGACACATTATCCACTCGTATAGTAAATATTTTACCATGATTCTAACAGCACGAAACTCTCACTCTGCCAGTCTTCGAACCTGAGTACTTTGTTTCCCACTTAAATTTCCACTGCCAGTTGCCAGATAGCAAATGCAAAAATACCGGACTGATAAGCTCCGCAAAATGTACCTTTAAATGCTGGCGGTATCGAGTTGTTCACTTTGAGTAGCCGACGCCATCTTGTCCTCCTTTGTACATGTTGTAACTATCTTATCACACTTCGCGGTGCTTTCTGTAGAAACCCCGAGTTCGTGTCAGCCTATTGGGGGGTTCAGTGTTCCCAGCACCGTGGCTTTTCTTATCATAGGAAACTCACATTGTTGGAGAAACCTGCGATAAGTGTGTCGTCGCCTTACCTTCGTGAAAGACAAATTAATTTTACGAAAGTAATTTTTAAAATCCTTTCACAGTAGGCAGAATATTTTAGAATCGCTTGATTTACAAAATAACGGTTTGTAACACAGATGTGCATCGATCGTATCGAGTTGTAAAATTATTTTAAAGTTGAAAAATATTTGACACGTGTTTTTTTTTTATCGGCAACCATCCACTTTGAAGGGGTGAAAACAGCCCTCAGAGTTGGGGTATTTTTGAGATATCTCGGAAATCAGAGTTCAAAATTTCAACCTCCTGCACTCTCCAATTTTGCATTGGGTTCGTCTGCGTTTGACTCCATTTCCAGAGGTTTTCTAATTTCGCATTGTGTTCGTCCTCGACGTCTATAATCCTAGAGGCTATCCAATTTCGTGTTGGCTTTGTCCTCGCACCTAACTAACGAATTGCAACTGTATTCCTAGTGTAATAACCCTTTTACTTTTATAATATGAATTTTAATTTAATTTTATATTATGAATTTTATAATATGAAAGCCATTTTGAATAGTAGCATGGCAATTTTAACTGGCTTAATAATATAAAAGCTATTTTGAATAGTAGTATGACAATTTTAACTGGCGCCTCGGAATCATCATTGGATCACAAATTATTAGAATTGCTTAGAGTGCAAAGCATTAATTAGGCGAACGACATGGCAATCAAAGAATAATTCGAATCACTCGTCATCGATATCGAGATCCACAAGCGTTCGTCGTCTTACAAACAATTTTTCACAATATTTTTAGTACACACATTATAAATAAGAGCTGTAACAAATCGTAATAAATTAATTCTAGTAATTTTTCTAAAGTAACGTATATGAGGGACTTGCATGACTCGGCAGCGTTAAAGTTTAAACATCGTTTCAATATCGCACGGTCGTTCAGAAACGTAGCATTACCGGTCTTCCGGTTAGAAAAGTGTTAACAAGCTTCTCTCATGCAACGCCTGTAGCCTCGCCACGTTTCAGGGTTACGAAATTATTTCAGATTGCACAAAGTAGCATTTGAATATTTTTTCTTCCGTGTTCAGACCGCTGTTTAGTCGGATCGCTTTGACCGGTAGCCTGACTGCCGTCGAACGCGTAAAGGGGCGGAACGAAGCTGGAAACTTGGGAAAGATACGATTTTTCGAAAGTCGTTACGTTATTCCCGAGAGGAAAACGCTCTGCCGCGCCTTGGCAGAAGATCGAGAGTTCTACGATTACAGTCCACCACGTGCACGTGCATTCCGAGTTTTCTAAATCAGACGTTCCTGGTTAGGTTCCTGTTCGTAGGGTAGCAATCTAGAGGTTAACAGGATCCCCGACCAGGGATTCCTGGTTCCGCTCGGCAAGAAAATCGCTCCAATTTTGCCCCGGTGAATACGTGATATTAAATCAGGAACGAGTAGCTCATCCCCGGCAGCAGCACCGCTTAATCGCTCCAGGAAAACTGGTGAATTCATTTCAGCAACAAGCAAGCAAATTTGTTAGTAGGAAAGGATGCCTGTTATTACCCGGACTGCGAATTTCGCGCGCGCTTACGGCGAAGCTCAACGTGCAAAATACAGTCGCATAAGCACTGCTAAGGAATCATCAGGATCAAAATACAGACGGCCGCAAGTGATTCGATGGGGAACGGGACTGGAAAGAAAAATCATTCCTATGAGAATACAACGAAATAATCCTTGAACGTGCCAGCGAATATGTTAACCGTTTCTTTGTGAAAAAATGAACTCAACGATAGGTTTAGCCAATGAATGTGATTCGAGCGTTTGTTCCGTCTGAATTGCCGCTGGTTCAAGGAAATAACGCTCTAATTTACGACAATAGATTAATGCATTTTGCATTATTACTATTGTTACACTATTGTTTTTAAGGATTTAAAGTTTCGAAGGTTCTAACGTTCTAAAAGTTCGAAGTTCTAAATTATTTTAATTTGGCCTAGTCCGAAGTTCAAAATGCTCTATAGATGTATACTAGTTCGTGATGCAAAATGTTCTATGGATGTGTACTATTAGGTAAATCGGAAAGTTCCGTCCGTTTTTTTACAAAAAGTATAGCTTTATTCATGAAAGAAAATGAAAAAGTACGTTAATCAAAATATTGTCCATCGTTAGCGATAACTTTTTCCCATCTTTCGGGCAGCAAGCGAATTCCGCGTCGAAAGAATGATTCATCTTTGGAAGTTATCCAGGCGGAGATCCATTTTTCGTGATCTTCGTACGAATTAAATCGTTCTTCAGCAAGTGCGTGTGCCATCGACCGAAACAAGTGGTAGTCAGATGGGGCACAGTCTGGTGAATAAGCCGCATGTGGTAGCACTTCCCAGCGAAGTGCTTCTATCGTTTCCTTGACAATTTTTGAGACGTGAGGCCGAGCATTGTCATGCAGCAAAATCACCTTACGCTGTCTCGTTTCATATTGTGGTCGTTTTTCGTGCAATGCTCGACTCAAACGGATAATTTGTTGTCGGTAGAGATCTCCTGTGACTGTTTGACCAGTTTTTAGCAGTTCATAGTATACCACACCTACCTGATCCCACCAAATGCAGAGTAAAGCCTTTTTTCCGTGGATATTCCGCTTTGGCGTCGATGTTGAGGGTTGGCCAGGATCACAAATGGTTTTTCGACTTTAGGATTGTCAAAATAAATCCATTTTTCATCCCCAGTGATGAGACGATGGAGAAACCCATTTCTTTGTTGCCTAGCAAGCAAAATTTCGCAGATGGTTTTCCGCCTTTCAATGTCTCTTGGCTTGAGTTCATATGGGACCCACTTTCCTTCCTTGTAGACCTTCCCTAAGGCTTTTAAACGGTCGGAAATAACAGATTGAGCACAATTTAACGCTTCTGCAATTTGTTTTTGTGTTTGACATGGATCTTCATCCACCAACGTCTGCAATTCTTCGTCTTCGAATACTCGTGGCCGTCCAGAACGCTCTTTGTCCTCCAAAGAAAAATCACCATTTTTAAAACGTCGAAACCACTCTCTACATGTTTTATCGGAAACAGCATTATCGCCATAAACGTCTACAATCATTCGGTGAGCTTCAGCTGCCGTTTTCTTCCAATTAAAACAAAAGACTAACACTTCGCGCAAATGACGCTTATTCGGCTCAAATTCCGACATCTTCAATGTAGAAAAAAACGAAGTTATTGATGCAAGCGTAAATTGTTGTGTACTGAGTTTTATTAACAGATGTTCAAACTAAAAAGTTAGCCTTACTTTAGAAGTTATAGTTACCCACAGTTCGAGCTACGGCTACTTGACGCTAGATGGACAGAACTTTCCGATTGACCTAATATTTCGTGGTTTAATATGTTTTATGGATGTGTAATAGTTGGAAGTTCAAAATGCTCTATAGATGTGTACTAGTTCGAACTTTAGAATACTCTATAGATGTTGCACCAGTTCGTGGTTAAAAATCTTCTCTAGACGTGTACCAGTTCGTGATTCAAAATGCTCTATAGACGTGTACTAGTTTCGTTTAGGTTCATTGTTAGTGTATTAGTTCGAAGTTCAAAATGCTCTATAGATGTTGCACCAGTTCGTGGATAAAAAAGTTCTCTAAATATGTACTAGTTCGTGGTTCAAAATGCTTTATAGATATGTGCTAGTTCGTGGTTCAAAGTGTTCTACATGTCCCAGTCCAGGATCCGCAGAATTCCTCCTGGATGCTCAAAACATAAGATGTTTCGAAGACGCGTGTCACGTGCTCTGCGGCAACAACTTCCTCGAGAAGCATCGTCCAGGTTTTCCTGTCTTTAACACGACCGCGTTTTTCCTAAGAAAGCACTTTTCTCGGAAAGTGAAACTCGATGTCACACGTGAAGGTGCCGGAATATCGGGAATGTGGCGGAATGTCACGCGAAGGAAACTCGGAAGATCTTTTGAGGGAATTAAAGCCGCTTTCATTGGGAAGTACTTTAATAGAACTGCTGGTTCTTGCGGTCTATTAGAGAATTCGCGGAATTTTACCTTCTTCCCGGTATAGCGATTTTATTTTGACAGAAAATCTTCCGTTCTATAGATACAATAGCATAAGTTGCTATAATGGATCGATGGTTGCACGCAGTGACTGAATGGGCACTGTATTGTGTCTCATGCTGCTGCACACAGGTACGACGTCATCAAAATTATTAGGAGTACCCATAAGTAATAAATTATGTGGAAAAAAATGTTTGCTGTTAGCTTTGTATCGATTGTTGAAGAGGAAACACGTATTCTTTTACAGTTTTCCGTGAGGCAGCCTGTGTTCTAAATATTGTAAGAAGTATGCATTGGTTTACTACCCTGTTATAAAATGGTGGCGTTCGTACCTTGCGAGGATTATATTCGTCATAGCATACTTTTTCATTTTCATGCGGGACTTAATGCATCGGTAGTGACAAAAAAACTTTGCAATATTTACGGAGATACATCGAAGATCAACAAGTGTCAACGATGGTTCAGAAGGTTTGCTGCTAGCGATTATGACCGCTTTGACAGGCCTCGAAGTGGAGGCACCTTGAGTAACATTTTGCTTCGTTGATCCTGGATTTTTATAAGAAGGGGATTGAAAATTTTCAGGAAAGATGGCAAACTGTCCTTGACAATGATGAAGATGATGAAGATATAGAAAGTTTGTTTTAAATTCTAAAATAATTTATTACTTATGGGCACCCCTAATATATTAGCATGGCGTACATCACACTAACGACACTCACTAATATAGTTTTGATAGCGTTGTACTTATTGTAAACATTTCACACTCTAATTGTAGCTCTAACGTGCTACCAACAGTTGTCACACCATTATTCAAAACAGTCTTTATATTATAAAATTCTTTTGCTAAAAAATTCAATTGTATGTAAAAAGCAGATTCAATTTCGCGTGCAGGATATACAAGAGATCACAAAAGTAAAAATGTTTTAATCTCAAAGAAATGTTCCTGATTTTGAAGTTTAAATTGTTTCAAGCGCAAAAGGTTAACAAATATTCCGATAGGTACTCTTTCCATTTCGCTGCAATATTTGATAACAATTCGTACCCACCATTGTTCATAAATTGTCGACACTCGTTCGTTCAATAACAGTCTGCGAATGCAGCGTAGCGCTTTCTAATTCCGCTTTTTCAAGAAAAAAATGAAATGAGAGACAGCTCGAATTCGCAATAACCAAAACACCTTACAATTTCACCTTATTGTAAAATGAAGAACGAAATTGACAATGGATCTACTTTTCACCGACAAATACTTTCTCCAATTCAATACAATATTTAACAGCAATTCGTGCCCGGCATTGTTCACAAATTGTCGACGGTTGTTTTATTCAGCAACAGTCTGCGGATGCAGCGTAGCCCATTCTAATTCCGCTAATTGCCGCTCATTCCAGGATTGTTTGTTCACCTAGCGGCAATTTGCAAGTCTCCAGAAGGCAGACTATTGGCGTACACAACGGTGCCCGTCGGAATCTCCATAAAAATAACGATATTCTCGTTTCAAAGAGCCTTTGTACGGTTCAAGGTTGCAGAGATAAAGGAACAAGAGTGGCGCTGACGATTCCAGGCTCTTTGACGGTGTCCTGTAATTAGTATACCTCGGTTCTCGCCTGCGCAGAAAGGGTCCATTCAGAAGTCCCGCTTAGCATGCGGGCAAACTCGAACCGTCCTGCTCGCAGAAATGAATTTCGCGCGTGTCACTGGACCCGGGCCCAGTGAATCGGCGAGCGAATTTGCACATGTATGGAGGGGGTCGTTTCAGGGGACAGTCGGAACACCGTACAAAATGGACGATTTCCATCGCGACGAAGGACGATTTTCGGTCCGATCCGAGCCTAACTGATGGTACTTTAATAAATCTCGTCCTGGGGGGACGGGGTCGCTCGAAAACTATGGGAATCAAAATAAAATCCGCGATGGTGAAATTTAAATTGAAAATTTAATGCAAGACCGTAGTTGGTTTATGGAGTAAAAATAAAACAGACTGGTTTTATGGAATCCTGAGTGTCTTCGACGGTATCCTGTAATTAACTCGTGATGGATGCTTTGCATGTAGAAAGAACCCATCGAGGAATCTGATTTGCATAAGTATGAATTTTAATCTTTATTAAGGGTTGGCATTTAAATGGGAACACACGCGTGTACGTTTCTTTCCCGGTTCTTTTTGCTCGAGCACGATTGCACGACAGATCGGAACGGATGTAATATTAGGCTTATTTCTCGTTTTTCCAAAGCATTTTTTCGCGGGATTGCGTGTGTCAGTCAATTCGCAATGGATAACGGCTTTTTACGTTGTTTTGCGGAAGCGGATCAAGGATATTGTCTGTGATGGTGTAAAATTATCGCGAACGTATAGGGTGTATCATACTTAATGGTGCAGTCGATGATTTTTATGTGAAAGAGTATGACGAAAGGATACGGTGGAATTTGAAATAATATTTGCACGTTTATACGTGCTTTTTTTTTATTTCCGAGACGTACGTACATCGATAAATATATAGTAGGTTGACCGGAAAAGTTCGTGCCAATTTATTTATATTTTTAATAAATAAAAAGTTGCGTTTCAATTTTCTGAATTGTAGGCGAGTGTACATTATTTATCTTATTGTAAATTTTTAACAAGAATTCGACAATCGATGGATGTTTTTAAACTTACGTATTTCTATTTTAATATTTACTTAAAAATAGCTATTTAATTTATTGGTAATGTATATTGCAGTATACGTTCAACCAATATGTCTGTTCACGACTTACCGTATCTCCTTCGCATGGATACCATATCTAAAGTATACAAACTTTTCAGGATAATCAATATAAATTTTCTACAGAACAAATCTTCATATAAAAATATTGTGTTGCATATATTTTTTATTGTACAATCGTAGAATTATCATCTTTCCTTGTTACAAATATTAAATATTTAAAAAATTAAATTTTATGCCTTGAACGTGTTTGGCAAAGTGGAAGACATTTTGAAAACGTCTGGTATTTTGAAATTTATATGTGTGAATATTATATGTTACTATTATACATGAGCTGATGTAATAATTTACAACCTAACCAATTATGTCGAAGCGTGATCAATGTTAAAAGAAACCAGCAATTAAACTGGCACTAAATTGTTTCTAAAAATTTAACGAATAGAATGGTTTTTTGACATCGAAACTTGGAAATCGAATTTTGTGGCAATTCCAAATAATTCAATGTGTATGTTAATAACTATCATTTGATGCACAAGTGCACAAATTTTTCTATTAAAATAAACATTCCTTGTGTCAATTACATAAAACATAATTCGTATAAATAAACACTTAAAATAATTTAATTATAACTGTAATGCTTTTAATTTTTTGAATTCTCTAAATTTCTACTTTTTCATCTATGATAAAATCATTCTCTTCGCTATTGTATTACTAATTATAAAATACTATTTTATATAATAGTTACAATAGTAAAAACGAAAACAAAATACGATACATGAATCGTTTAATTATTGCTGCAAATATTATACGAAACTTTATCGCACTGAATAACATACAGGAAGTGAAAGTGCGAACCGAAATAAATTATTGCTTCGCTTCCGATGTAATAATATTTTTAATTGATAAAATATATTCTCCCGTACAAGAAAATATATTTGCAATTACGAAAGATTGTACTATAAATTATTGAATGAAATAATTCTTGAAACAATTCCGAAGCCCAGCGCATGCAAACGCATTAAATTTCAGAAAACGAATGCAACGTCCTCGAAAATCGAACGATAAGATGAAGGATTATAATGAATAGCAAGGTATCGCTCAATCAGATATTTTTTCAGCGAAAACAGACAACTGTCAAGGTGCAAAGTTAGTCTCCCCGGGGCTTGAACCGCGCCAAGGTTTCACTCTCGACAGAAACTAATGCGAGTGTATTTATCAGCTGGCTATTTAGAATAATTAGTCCTACTTGCGGCCTGTTATATTGCACTTGTCATGTCTACATGATTTACGCGTCATTATGCCTTGAAGATAATCCTTCAGTTTATCGATACACGACACACATTGGATTAATAAAACTCACGGTTGAGTTCAAGGTCGCTACGTTGTACCTGCCCGAACCTGATTTAAAATCATTTTCAGTAAACGAGTACTGGGTATTCGCGTGTGTATGCGTGTGTGTGCGCGAGTATCAGCATGTTGGTTCACTCATAAGAAATATTATGACATTGACAACTCAGAGAAATGTGCAAAGATATTACGTTCCACAAATATAATATATTACACGGTACGATACAGTATCTTTCTAACTGTTATTAATTCGTCCAGTGTAATATATCATGTTTTACATTGACTGCATCAATAATATTCATTTTCTATCGAATAGCATTTTTGCATTTCGGCGAGTAGATAAATAATGGTATGAAGATGGCTAATTGGCGATTTTTAGGTTAGTATTATATTTGATGAAACCAAATGATGCGAAATTAGAAAGAGCCACGCTGCATTCGTAGGTTGCTATTGAACAAACAAGTGTCGATAATTTTTTAACAATGTCGAGTATGAATTGCTGTTAAACATTGTATTCGAATGGAAAGAGTATGT
>CM052082.1:11437817-11464408 GCA_028453745.1 Agapostemon virescens | reverse complement strand
GTATTCTAACATATATACAGTTGCGATTATGTTAATTGTAGAAAGATAAATATACCCATTATCACGTTGAATGCGGCGCCATTTTGCTTAGCTTTCGCGTCACATTTTATTTATCTTTAAACGGAAATAATGCAACTGTGCATAAGCAAAAGACTCGGTTAGCCCATTTGTGCTTTTCTGTTTCAATCGAATTTATTGAAATAGTGTGAATATTTTTTAATATTATATGAATTATCTATAACATATTAATTTGTAAATTTGATATCGTTAGTCCTCCGGGACTGACATAGTATTCAACGTGTTAATACATTGAGCGCCGGCAACGTATGAACCATTTAATTAATTAATAAGCTCATTTGCTTGTTTCTGAACAATGTGTAGCTAAAGAAAATATTTAGAACCTTATACATTTTCGTAAAATAGTATACCTTCCCTATGTGCGATTTAACAGAAACGCAAAATAGAAACGAAATAAAATTAATTGAAATTAAATTAAAATCGGTTGTTAAAAGTATTGATACTGATTAAAATAATTAGCATAGTTTCCATTTATGTAGCAATTAAACTACGATTTCTTCTGCAAAGCAAAACTTTTCTGATCTGATTGCAAGAAATAGATGTTACATAAAAATGTGCTTCACGCTTTAATAATTTCAAATAAACTATTAAAAGAAAATTATTAATTTTTCAAGTAGATTGAAGTATAATTAAATGTCCACTTATATTTATTTCTGTCGTGAATGCATAGAATCTACAATCTGATTACAATACTACATTTGTCAACGTTGATTGAATTCATTGAATTCCACTATCGATGATCGCGCCGATATGACGGTCGATGATCCAATGACGGTTTGAAGAATCCTGGACGTAAAGTTAGAGTAGTCGTAGAGCACGGATAATTCGTTCTGTAACAGCGTGTTCCCGATTGCTGCCACGAATCACGGTGAGCAATGGCGTTTCCTATAGCGAGGGTTAAAGAGACTCTCTCGGTTACCATTCTTCACGGAAACCACGCGAAATTCCTTCGGCTGGAGTTGCGCGCGCGCACGAGAGGGTATGAATTATTTATAAATATTCGCGCGTGAATTATTACAATTCCGCGCCGCGTGTTCCGTGGCCATTATAATAGAAACCTAGCCACGAGGGTGGTTATTTACGATCGGTACGTTTCAGGCCCTTCGCGAGTGCCCTAAGGGAGCTCATTCTTCGGGCCCGACATCCAGAAACTTGTCCGTGGCATTGCGAGACGTGCGCGTGTCTCAACGTGACGGTACGATCGCGGCGCGAACCGTAACGAGACAAGAGGAATCTCCTGATAGAACCTGGCATCTTTATGTTAATCTGTGTCCCGGGTACCATGATCGGACCATTTCGTGGCTCTCACGGCGCGCAGGGTCGCGTCGCGGGGATCCCGTCAGGATCCTGTCCGCTTGCTGCCTCTGAAACGAGAACTCTCGACACAGAGTTTATGCACAGAGAGAAGGGAACTAAGTATAAAATCTGCCACGAGAGATCCGCGGGAAACTGGTTTCCGCATTTTCTGCGATATAAGACCCACACCGGAAAAACCTGTGCCCCTGTAATTGTTATGCGATCGTGTAGTGTTTCAGGCAACGGCAGAAACGCCGCTGAAATTATGCACGCTCCGACGCTAGACGATGGAAACAATTTAAATTCGTTACATTAGGGGTACCCATAATTTATTTGGAAAAATGTCTTTTTCTTTTTAGTTCTGTACCGGTCGTTCAAGAGTAAACACGTATTCTTTTAGAGGAGTCTGTGTTTTATCAGGTATGTAAATATGAAACCGGAATTTTGTTAGCAGAAATGTAATTTGTATCACGCGTTTGTAGAAATTTTACCAAAAAAGAGTTAGCTAGATACTTATTAGGTGTGTAAATGTGTAAATTATACAAAATATTCTTTGAAATATGAAAATATTATTTGACGACATTCGACATGTTCAAAGCTATTAAAAACTATGCTGTTGTATGAAATTTTGATTGGATGTCAAAATAAGAAAATGGCGTCAATCAGGCTGTTTGACGGTATCTACATTGATAGTTAGTGCCATGTATGAGCAAATGCCGATTTCATATTTAAAGACCTGCTAAATATTGTGAGAAGTATAGGGTTATCCAGAAGTACGTTTAGGATGTTGAATGAGAGTATCTGTCAAACGCCATGTTTGTTTCTCGTTATTTTCTTTTATTTCTAATGTACAATGATAGACAATTTTAACAGTGCAGTCGTATACGATTGAAGAATGTATTGGATTTATTAAAATTTATTTTGAAAATCAGTGTTCAATAAAAAGTACCCATTGTAAGTCACTTAAGCATCACCTTATTGCGATCGAAATTCAAAAATCGTTCATCGTAATTTAACCCCATTGGACTTTTTTCTTTTGAATTATTTAAAAAACAAAGTAGCAACAATTCACGACCTGAAAAACGATGTTAAATATAAGATTGGCGAATTAAACCAGCAAATATGTCAAAATGTCATGGACAATTTTTATGTTCGAAGTGATATCTTTGGACAGATATCGTCTTTCACACATAATTGTCATAGACGATACCAGATAAATAAATTAAAAAGCCAATAAAATAAAAAATAGTATATTCTTTATTTAAATTAACTTTCTATAGTATATTCAGGTTTTTACTGTTCTGTAATAAAATGGTGGCGTTCGTAGCTTCTGAAAATCATATTCGTCATTGCATATTTTTTCATTTTTCAACAAAGAAAATTTACGATACTTATGGAGATGTACTGGAGGTCAAAAAGTGTCAACGTCGGTTCAGGAGATTTGCTTCCGATGATTATGACCATTCTGACAGGTCTCAAAGTACAGGTACCTAGAATTACCTTTTGCTTCATGGACCCTGCATTTCTATAAGCTGTTGAAAACTTATCTCAAGTATACAGGCACGAAATTCAACATGTACGATGCTATAAAAAACTATATTGTTGTATGAAACTTGTATGGTTACAAGTTGAAAATCTTTACTAGATGTCTAAACAAGAAAATGGCGTCAATGACGCGGCTTGATGGTCACTATATTGACAGTTAGCGGACTATTTAATAAAACACTCTGTGATATTTTTCAATATAATAGCGGCTTTATTTCAAACGAGCGAATATGCACGTCTTTGCTCTTCAAAAGAATGGTCTAGAGTGAAAGTCGAAAGACGAACCATAGCCGCACATCTGCAGACTCTGTGGCTCTTAACATAAGCACCCACTTGAGCGTTACAACGTTGCATCCTGGAAGAATTCTCCGAAGGCATTCGAAAGATAATTTTTGTATGTCTAGAATATAAAATCCAACAGAAGAGGATTGGAAATTTCCAGGAAACATATAACAGATATAACAGATTATAAATGGAAACTTGATTTTACTACAAAGTTTGATTTAGATTTCAAAATATTTTATTACCCCTAACAGCGTTCGTTAACGCTCGTTATTTTAGCGCGAACTCTTTAATTTATTCAAGCAGCTCGAATAATTTGATCGCACACGGTATTTCAAGGCGCAGCGTTGCGAGCAGAGTTCAATGTGCTAGTCAGGAAACTTGCTACGAATTTTTCGGTGCAGTTTGCTACAATTTCAAACTATAAATCTTGATAAATGATACGATGAAGTAAGTTGAATTAGGCGTATTAATTCGTTAAGGATAAAACACATTTTTCAGTACATTATTTACCAGAAATCTTTATAGACTTTGCAATTCTCCAAACATACTGATTTCTATACTATTTCATGTTAACTAGAGAGAACAAACTACAAGGGTAGTTGCGGTGAAATAACGGAAAACCAGTTTTTGCTACTTTTTCACCGTTTAATAGCTTCAGAAAGTTCTGGAAAAAATCTGACACGTTCAGTACGTCGAATTACATATTCCAGAATTTTTTACAATTTTTCAGTTACGAATTCTAGCTGTGAAAAATAAAAAACCACGAGGAAGTTTGATGTCTGGATGATACAGTTCAATCGAGTCACCCTGTATATTCGAAGTGATTGTTGTCCATTGCTATGGTCTACCGAGAACTAGTAGAAGAATGTTACGGTGGTAATAGGCAAACGAGGTATCGGCTAAAAGAACAACGCCTTACTGACCGAAAGATTATGTTCGGATGCCAATCGAGGGAAACGGGTCAGGAGCGTAGCAGTGTAACTGCACTCCCGTTGCACTTGGCATCCTGTAATTTTGCAGTCATCTCCGATTGCTTTTCTGGAACGCCACTGTCAGTTCTCCTTCGAGAGAGTGGCCACTTAGACTGGCAATCCCCGCGGAGGGAAAGGAATCTGTACGGCATGGTTAGATTACATCAGATGAGTCTAATGGACCGGGCGTACTTCTACCAACGTAGTCCTTTAATACGTTCCGAGCGCTAAAGTGGTATTAATTTGGTAAGAGATCGATCTTCCATACGAATCACAGTGATTCTTCGAAATTAACTACGATTTCATTTCGTAAACGTATAATTTCCATTGCTCCTCCATTGTTGCAACTTGTGAGAAAAGTTGCGGTGCATCTTACTTGTTTATAAATTCAATGAACGTGAATGTTTCCGCGAAAGCAATGGCACCTATTGTTTATACAATTTTCGTTCACCGCGGTAGCATCGTATAATTTTCTATGATCTCTGTGGATTAATTAAAAATTTTGTTGCTGTAGCTATTTCATTGTAGTGTCAAAATAAATTGGGAAATTTTATTTAGAATTATGTTTTAACCTCTGTAGATTAATTACTTAATCATTTGTTGTAGTTATTTCCTTGAAATATCAAAATAAATAAGTTTTGCAATATTATTTAAAATTATATGGTAAAATATATACTTATGAACAAATCAAAGAGAAGACTACTGTATATAGTTAATGATTTCATTAAATTCATCAACATCACACGTTGCCTTCCTTTAACATTCTTTTTCAATCTTTCATTTTCAATCTAACAATTTTTTCAAATATATTTAACATATATTCACATATTATTTAATCAATATATATTCAAATATTGTATATTTATAAAATCGTAATCTTTTAATATTAATTACTTTATAAAATTCTGTTAAAAATTATTTATCGACTACTGTGCACAATAGACACAAGTGAGTCTAGTGTATTATCAAAAATTATAGTTATGAAAAAATTTACATTCAATGAGATGATACAATATATATCATGATGATATGAACGACTTGATTTTTCCCATTAATTATTTTAATATAATCAAAATGCTACATGAATATTCCTAAATTCCTCCAGTTCATTTACCATATTGAAAAAGGTCTACTAGATTGTAAAACGGTGTAAAATATAAACTGATATAAATGATATAGATATAGATAGATATATACGTACATATCGATATACAGACGAGACCCATACAAAATTGGGGAGCTGCAGGAAGTTGAAACTTCGTGGATGAATCAGATGCAAAATTGAGGAGCCTCTAGGAAGTTGAAATTTCGTAGGCGAACCAGATGCAAAATTGAAGAGCCTCTAGGATCATAGACATTGTGGATGAATACAATGCAAAATTAGGAAACCTCTAGGAATGGAGTCAAACATAATCGAACCCAATGCAAAATTGGGGAGCTGCAGGAAGCTGAAACTTCGTGGATAAACCAGATGCAAAATTGAGGAGCCTCTAGAAAATTGAAACTTCGTAGACGAACGCGATGGAAAATTGAGGAGCGTCTAGGATTGTAGACGTCGAGGACGAAGACCATGCGATATTGGAGAACCTCTAGGATCATAGACGTCGAGAACGAACACAATACAAACTTTAGTAACCTCTAAGAATGAAATCAAACATAATCGAATCCAATGCAAAATTTTGGAGCCGCAGGGGTTTGAAACATCATGGACGAACCCAATGTAAAACTGGGTAGCCATTAGGTTGCACAAATCTTATTTTAGAACATGATGTAGCGAACGTAGAGTCACACTCCGCATTTTCTGTAACTTCCAATAAAATCCAGACTACAATCTAGTCCTCTGTAAAAGGAGTTAATCGGAGCTTACCCAGGTTCGTCTCTTCCAAGAACGAATGCCAAACCATCCCTAAGAACGATCTAACAACTAAAATATTCCTCATCCACCCATCCAAGAATTCTCCAATTAATTTCGCAAGAACACTTGCAATTTTGATCGTTTGCCAAGATGTCACGCCCAGTATCGCGATACGAATATCATCTTCCACTATCATCGCATAAAAGATAGTTAATCTGCTTTCTAACGTATCGCAATTATCGAGGAGTCGTATCAGCAGGCATCCGGTGAATAAATCGCCGTTCTAAAAATCAACAGTTCTCAACGATTTGCATGAGTCGCGTCTCCGCATGCCTGCCACATACTTACACACACATACACGTACACACGTACACACATCCGTGCACGCATCGGCTTCTATTAAAGCGGACACTTTGAAACGCGGAGAGTTCTCGTGTCGGGCCGGTTCAGCGAAAAGTGTCCAGCAGTCCCGATGAAAATCGCGTCGCACACCGCAGCAACGGTGTAACATCCTGCGCGGACAAGGGACCCGCGCGGCTACCGGTCCAGCGAGTCAACTTAATCCGTTGAAAACGAGTCCCGGTGGACTTCCAGGACACGACCCAGGGACCCGTATATACACACGTGACAACCGAACCGGTAGCACACGTAGAGGACTGCCGGCTTGCCGGCTCAGCTTCTCGTTTCGAACGGTGCCTCCAATCACGTAATCTGACTAATCGCTTCCGCTTTCGCGGACTGCTCGCTTCCAGTATTATGGCCACGCGAGCTAATACTAGGCCGTGTGTCTGGGGTGATGATACAGCCGCGGCGCTAAGCACGGGATCCATGGGGATCACATGGGATGGGTTTCGCCGTTGCGGTGTTCGCCGGATGGGTTCGCGTGATCCGTCGCGAACAGCCACCGCACCGGAGGTTAAACGCGTCGTTTAACCTCGGATCACGGGGGGTCGATGTAGGCGAGAGGGGGATGAACGCATCGAGGGGGTCACGCAGGGTGCTCCGTACTCTGCTATCTCTTTCTCTCTCCCTCTCTCTCTCTCTCTCTCTCTTTCTCTCTCTCCCCCTCTCTATCTTACTGTCTCTCTTTCTCGCGCAGGCGATCTGTTAGGGGCCGATGACTCGCTGGAAAAACAAAAATGCCGAGACGCCTGCGGCGAGGCTTGATGGAACGAATCGCGAGGCAACGCGAGGGGTTGCTGTGTTATGGCCACGGTCCGCCGCTGAATGTTCTAATTGTAATCGACGATAGGCGTCTAGCCGGAACATTAGTAATATAATTTGCAGCGATAATGGAATTCCGTTCCTGGATCGCTGAGCTCATCGATAGGAAATTGCCCCGACGGTCTCGGTGCTCGTGTTCGCCGGGATGCTTCTTGTTGATGATGGGGCGGAAGGTTACCGCGGCGTTCGCTGGCTTTAAACGCCTACCTACGAGCCAGAATTGGAAACATTTTAAATCGGCCCCGTTCGTAATTATTAGTTTGCTTAGGAACGCCACGGTTTTGCCGTTCCTGTAATGCCCCCGGGGATTACTAATGTTTTTCCCGCGGCTGCTTTTAGTAAATTGATGGGAATCGAACGGGGTTGCTGAACTATTTCTTTTAAAACATATAATATGCCCAGGTTTCGTTGAAATTCTGCGATTAACTCTCGGACGACGGATCGTTTTTTTAGAATTTTATGATCGATGGTGTTTCTAGCAATTTTTAAAAATATGTTTTTAATAGTACTTCCTGTGGACACACTAATCTTTCAGTTGATCCTAACACTTTACCGACCGGCGAGTATTTCAAAATTTTTTAAAGTCCATTGTGCGTGACTGAAAACTTTTCAGTGGATCTTTCTACGTTGACAGCAATTTTTATTGTAAATCAACGTGGCATCTTCAATAATGTTATCTAATAATTTGGTAGAAGCAGTTTGTTAGGTTTCATTTTGTTACAGCGCTACTATTGAAAATCCTAATAATACACTTCCGGTCGGTAAAGTGCTAATGTAACAGATATGCATTTCTTTTATGTGTAGAACTACATGGCACTAAAATAGGTTAATTCACACTGCTTTATTGTAATAACAAGGTTGCAATTATTCAAAGTTCGTATAATTTTTATGTTAACGTATGATTTAATAATAACGTTTATGTAAAACGTTTACGTGGAAATGTACTCGTAATTTATATATTTAATTATAAATATAATTATAATTTTTCATTTATATTAAATTTATATAATAACTTTCAAAAAGAAAATCAATAACTGGTTCTAGTATTAATTATTAGAATCTCTGTGATTAACATATTGTTAACCGGCAATTTTTCTCTGAATTCATCTCATGTCTCCGACTACTGTTTCGTAATTGGATGTCGAAATGAAATAATATAAGGAAACTTGAACAAATTCTTCATTCTTACGTTCCACCATTGTTGAATTTTTTTTATTATAACAAAGGAGACACAATTTGACGAAAAATAGCGAAAAATACAGGTTGTGGTATACTGAACAACTATTATACTCTATGCTCACCGAGAAAGAGGAAATCAAATTTGTTCCTTTTTATTAAATATTTAAGCATCGAAATAAATATTGCAGTACGAAAGATATAAATTGACGTTTCTCTTCTGTAAAATTTTTAGTTACATTTTCGTGTAACATTTGGTTGTTGTTTCTTGTGCGTTTGACAGACATTCTCATCCAATGTCTTAGAGGTACTTTCGGATCACCCTGTACTCCTCATAGATGCACAAAACAAGCACTGTCTCAATTACAAATTCAAATTCACAAAAATTCGTTTACCAAATCAAAGCCTAATAAAATAACAATATTACTGCAGATTTTCAACAAATATTTTTCACGCAGGTTCCACACCCACAGACGCTATTCTAGCGGTTATAAACCAACTCGGCCGCAGTTATCTTACCATAAAAATTCGAGTAAAATAGGAGGCAATCAATCATGTCAGCCTCTCGACTGGCTAATGATAGACTTATTATTATTATTCGGTTACGCATGAGCTTCGGAAAGCGATTGAACGGGAAAAATTGAATGATTCGTGTCCCTTTGAGAAGGGACGCAAGGGATTATTCACCATGGAGCAAA
This sequence comes from Agapostemon virescens, assembly GCA_028453745.1. NCBI lineage: Eukaryota > Metazoa > Arthropoda > Insecta > Hymenoptera > Halictidae > Agapostemon > Agapostemon virescens. The sequence goes on along the minus strand of CM052082.1, from coordinate 11,455,280 downwards.
CGATAGGATATTTTTGAGCGAGGCCGGGTAACTATCGTCGATTCGCGAACGATGAGATTATATATTGGCACGGGAGCACCGAGCAAGATACACGAGGGAGTCTTTTGATCGGTAAAGGTGAATCAAAAAGGCAACGACAGGATACTTGAGCGTAACAGTAAGAACCGACGCATGGGATCAGACTTCTTCACGCGATCGTGACTTGCAGTATCGCGTCATCGATCAGCTTCCTGGGTCTTACGCGGGTCTTTATACTCGTTGCATCGATAGTAGCGTGTGCTGAAAGACCTTGACCCGCGGTAAAGGAAACAGAGGCGATGGTAGAGGAAGTAATAGCGGTCTAGCTAGTTGCTGAACGATAATGGGAGGCCTGGCGGAGTCTTCCTGGCCCCGTGCGCGTTAATTACAGGTTGTGTTGTTCGTTACGTGGCTTTTTGATTCCCTTGCAATCCCTGCCCCTACGGGTTGGATCGTCTTTTTAGAGAAGAAGAGGCTAGGATTACCCGCTACCTGCTGATCAGGAACGCGTTCCATCGCCGGCACCGGACCGGCAACGCGCCGAGTGATACGCTGTGTTCCTACTGGCGACTCATTAAGAACAACCCGCAATTAAATATGCTCAGATATCGCCTATTTAGGTACAGCGTTTCATGGAGAAATGTTCGAGCTGATGGCCTCTCCGTTCTACGTAATTGATCCTGAGTTTACTTTCGCGTATCGAGAATCCATCGAGTTCTCCGTAATTTATAGTTGTTCTACAAGACACTCTAGAGCTAACAAAGTTAGCCGAAATGTGATTTGTATCGCGCGTTCGTAGAAATTTTATCAGAAAGATTTAAACGGATACTTGTCAGCTGTGTAAATGTGAAACTGAAATTTTTGTATAGAAAATACACGTTTATTGTGCGAAAATGAAGTACACTCGTAAAACAGGTATTTTAGAGTCCATACAGGTATTAAAGGAAACGAGTTTCATTATTATATCAGAAGTAAATATTAATCAAATTCTTATTACACTTTTTTAATTTCCTGAGGATGTTGCTTTACTGCAATCGCATCTGCAGTGAAACGCGTTCTCAGCTCTGCAATAACGTGCCAGGGCCCCTTGTAATTGTACCATCAATCTGTGTGCAAATTACTATTTTTATAAATTATATCATTAGAATCGTAGAACTACGTTTTACCTACGAAAAAAAATTCTTTATTTCTAATAAGATGCCATGAGTATAATAAATATATTATTTAAATTGATTAATTTGAACCTATCATTGTATTTTATATAAAGTTATATGCAGCATTTTGTGGATGCAAGAATTATTCATCCATGTTTAAAAATTTTATACGTTAATATATTCATTGCATTAGATTTAATTAATATCTGGAGAATCCAAGAAGATGGAAGGATGACAAATTATTTCAATCGTTGCTTCATCAAATAAATTACTGTAATTTTGTGGAATTTTGGAGATTGTTGATTGCGCAGTCAGTGTGATAAACCGAAAGCCTAAATTCTTTCTGTCGCTATTGAAGATATAAAAAATCGCACATCGATTAGATTATATACTTTCTTTCAAAGTAGTCAAAGCAGTGTTTATAAACACAATTTTAATTGATAAAGAGCTATGGATTATTTTGTCCAGCACAATGGAACACGAATTCAAGTGCATTCTGTGTTTTACAAACTCGTCGGTTGGTTCGCGACAAGATAACAACGCGAAGGTTAAAAAACAGATGCTCCTTGGATCGTTCCTAAATAGAATTTCTTTGGAAGAGACGATCTCGGAACCGATGAACCATGTATTTCATACCATTGCAATTGCCTGGACAATTGCTTCCGGTGAAACCGGCGAGCATGGCCGCATCTGCAGCCAATCGTTACCGATACCCGCCGCGACTAATAGAACGTCTGGCATGTCCGCGGGTATTGTTAGTGCCTAACCGGCGCACTTTGTTCCCTTTCGAAGGAATGTGCAGCCGCGTGCACCCTTCTGACGTTGCAACACGATGCAACTCGCGGGTCCTCGTGACCGGTTTGCTCGAAAGGATCGTGGCGTATTCTCCTGGTTACTGGCATAACCTTGCGATCACCGGCCAACAGAGCAACACTGACTTGTGAGAATAGTTGGGGTTACGATTTCAAGGCTGGGGAATGCTGCCACTCGGGGAAATTGCAAACGGTTTTGCATTCTTCCGAACAGAAGGCAAGTACAAGTATTTTCTTCGTGTTTCGCGAAAATGTCGAACGAGTTCTGGAATCGTTTAATAAATTACGTTGAGATCTATCACTTGCGGATATTTTTGTGGAAAAATTCTAGAATATCTAGTATATAATCTACTCGAGAAAATAGCAAACGGTTTCGCATTTTCCGAGGAGATGACAAGTACAAATATTGTCTGTCTTCTGTGAGAGTTTTGAAAGCGTTTAATAAATTATATTGTATTATTTTTTTCCTTAAAGTTTTAGTATTGCACTTCCTAGTGCAAAATCATGAAGGAATATCCTTCAGAATGGTTGGAGAATGCTGCCACTCTTCCTGAGACTTTTTAAAAAAGATCTAAAGTAAAGACCTTTTAATAAATTATATTGATATCTATTACTTGCGGATATTTTTTTACAAAGTTCTAGTATTGCACATGCTAATGCAAACTCGTGAAGAAATAACCTTCAGAATGGCTGGAGAATACTGCCACTCGAGAAAATCGCAAATGGTTTTGCATTTTTCAAGAAGATGACAAGTACAAACATTTTCTCCGTCTTTCGCGAAAATGTCGAACGAGTTCTGTAAGCTTTTAATAAATTATATTGAGATCTATTACATGCGGATATTTTTATACACAGTTCTAGTATTGCACATTCTAATGCAAACTCGTGAAGAAATACCCTTCAGAATGGCTGGAGAATACTGCTACTCGAGAAAATCACTAATGGTTTTGCATTTTTCGAGATGATGAGTACAAATATTTTCTCCATCTTTCGCAAGGGTTTTGAAAACGTTTGATAAATTATATTGAAATCTATTGCTTGCAGATTTGTTTTAAAAAGTTCTAGCATTGCACATTCTGATGCAAATTTATGAAGAAATACGGTTTTGCATTCATTCGGACAGAAGACGAATACAAGTATTTTCTCCGTCTTTCGAGAAAACTTCGAACGAGTTCTGAGACGTTTTAAACGTTTTTACTCGAAGCAATTCCATTTCAAAATCGAAAAAATATTTTTACCTATGATAGCTCCACTGTACACAGTTCATTTCCCTTCGTACGTATGAAATTAATTACTGCTACCCGTATTTAGACCAGTAACATTTTTATCGGTTTCTTAACTGCGAACCTAGCGATGTAGAAGTTGTTTGAACAATAGTATGTTTATTTTTAGTGGCGACTCAGAGGCACCATTCGTGTGCTAGGGATTAATAAATTATATTGCGACTTATTACTTGAAGATATTTCAAATAAAGACATATGCTTGAAAATGAAAGTTTTGGTTTCAATACGACCGAAAATTTTTCGGTAACTGAATCACTTATCTCATCAATGTGACAAATGTTCTAAAATATTGTAAGAAATTGCGAATATTATTTGACAAATTGAATTAGAATAATATTAAATGATTATCCTGGTCATATATTAATATGACATTTTCAATACCTTGTTTATTTATAATATATTCGAAGATATTGTATTTCAAGATATATATCTTACCGATAGCATGTCATAAATCACATTATGCTATTAAATTGTTATATTATCGAATTTGTATGACTGTATTTCATTTAAGTTAAAGAAGGAAATAAATTCTATTTAATGAATTTTTTAAATTATTAATTATCACTGTCATATTTTTCATACCAATTTTATGATTTCGTTTTTGAATGATATTTATGACACTTATGAATAGGCAGTAACGATTATGGGTATTAGAGAGATAATGAATAGAACGTAGAAATTTTAAATTGATGATTGCGATTTCCTAGTTGTTTCAGACAATTATAACGGTCGCTTCTTCCACTGTTGCATTCGATTTTCATAAGGTATGAATATTAACCATAAAACCATCTTTTATCAAGTGAGTTCTATTATTCTGTTAACTAGACCATTTAAAATTGTCTTATCAACATGCGTAAGATAACGTAATTTAAAGATTAGATTTGAACAATTAAATTCGTTTAATTGCATAGTGCAGCATCACGAGATTTAATTTTCTTCCAAAAATTACGATTCAACTTACCCGCTCTAGCTGAATTGTTAATTGTACTTACTGGACGTACAATTAATTTCTCTTCTTCACACTCTTTTGTTTGCGATGAATAAGACAGCTGTGGTTAATTCATTACTTCACTAATTGTAAGTCTATTATGTAATCTTTAATTAAATTCGATTACGCATTCTTCAAGAACAAGTGAAATCAGAACGTTCACGGTGGAAGTTTCTAAATTTTGAGAATTGTAACTTCTTTACGATAATAAATAAAATAACTTCTTACATTTAAATGCAAAATGTCGTTATCAAATTTTACCTTCATTCACAAAATTATGTACAATTTCAAAGTACTCAGTGTTCAATAACTTATTTTAAGTTTTGCAACAATCAATTTAATTGATTTAAAATACAAACTGAGTTTCAGGACTTCTTTTATATTCTAATATCGTGGTTTAAATAAAGATACTTTTATTAATGTTTAACTAAGGCGTCAATGTCAACAAAAACGAGTGAGATTGTTATAAATGTCTAACATATGTCATATGTTTTATTACATATGTCTAACAAATTTAATAAAATTAGTGGAACGTTTTTTCCACGACTGTCGTCATCAGAAGCATCCCCCTCGAGAAGATTAAAGAAAAATCAAGAACCCTTAACATAATTCTTAAGTACTATACACTGACTGACGGTATTGAGCTCACATAACAATGTATCATATTCAATTCATATAATAAAATTCAATTCATTAATATTAAAAAACATTCAAACAGGAGAACACAAATGGGGTAAGCAAGCCTTTCTCTTATGCACAGTTGCAACTTTCCATTTAAAGTTTAACCCTTTTCACTCAAAGTTGCATTTACTCGAAAAACTACTGACTACTATTGACTCCAGAAATTTCTTCTGACTTAGAATATATTCATTCCACGTGATTTGTTTCATCTTATGCATATGGGTGTTTTACTATTGCTCGTCCTTGTAACAGGTACATTTTTACGAATTTATTAGGTATAGCAAAGCGGTGTAAAAATTGTTTTAAACAGTGGTGTGGCAATTGTTACTTACGCCTCAGAATCGCCATTCGAGGTGTATCGCCAATAAAAGGTGAGATGAAAATCTAAGCAAAATTGCCCCGCATTTAACGTGTTAACACTAAACCTACCACAGTGTTTTAGATTTTCTATTTAACAATTATTGTATTAAATTAAATTGAATTAAATCAGGTCATATATTGTCATAAAAATCGCAGAAATTCTAAATAGATTATACCTTGTCATTTTTATAAGACAGACTAGTCAATTTTAATGCTCGGCATGTTTCGTGTTCAACAACAATGGCGTCGATCATCGATGACCACCATGGCATCCAGCGTGTTAATTGCGCGCGTATTTTCAATACAAGCGAAATGGGTATCTCTACTTTTTACCGTGTTGCTTCGAAGACGAGCGACAGACGATCGTCGCAAGAAAAGGGGGGAAGAGAGGGAGAGAGAGAGAAAGAGAAAGAGAGATAGTGAAAAACGCATCAGATTAGTCACTAGACACCGTTGTGTCTGGCCAGCCCGGAAGAAATCGAGAGTGGCTCGACAAGAGAGCTGGGACAAGGTCGTAATCCCGAGGTAGGAAAGGAGAGAAAGCATTTAACTTTAAATCCACGCGGGCCAGACGGTCGGTCGCGAAAGTATGGCGGCGGCCGATTGCATAAGCGAAACGATCCTAACCCGGGGCTATGGGCGAGGATCGATTTAATTTTTCGTAGCAGCCTACTTTTTACGGTTTACGATCCGATTTACGAGGATCGTGAGCAGACCGCGAGGGGCCGTGCAACGATCTTGCAGATAGAAAGTCGAGATACAGCCTACGCCCCGTGATATATAATTCGATGTTTATTAGAACAAGCCGATCGTGAGCTTGATTAATGACTGATTCGAATCACCCGGCGCTCGGACGCGTCCGTGTTACCAAGTTGCCGCCTATGAGTTGCAACATTACTTCATACGTTCACTTTGTCACCGAGTTTTTCCTCTTACTGCCGCGTTTCGCGAAAAATCGGTGACTCTCCTGTAGATCGCTTCGTCGTTAATTCATTCCGAGGAGTTTGATGAGAGTCAGGGATGCGAGCAACGCGAGAGGGAGGCTGAAATTGGGTTAATATATTTTTATAATTAATATGAGGCTGCATTGGTAAATTCAAAATGACATTATTCTGTTGAAGAGGACAAAATTCGGATTTATGTGACGTTCAAGCGTCTCCTAATCGGGTTCGTCTCGCTTTCAGTGGCTTCCCAATTTTACATTGAGTTCGTCTGTGATTGACTCCATTTTTAGATCTTTCCCATTTTTGTATTGATTTCATGTGCGCTTGACTCAATTCCTAGAGGCTCTGCAATTACACAATTGAGTTTGTCTGTGCTTGACTGAATTCCCAGAGGCTCCTCAATTTTACAATTGAATTCGTCTGTGCTTGACTTCATTTCTTGAGCTTTCTCATTTTCGTATTGAGTTTATATGGGCTTGACTCAATTCCTAGAGGCTCTGCAATTTTGCAATTGGTTTCGTCTGTCCTCGACTCTATTTCTAGATCTTTCCCACTTTTGTGTTGAGTTTATGTGCGCCTGACTCAATTCCTAGAGGCTCCACAATTTTGCAATTGGTCTCGTCTGTGCTTGACTCCATTGCCAGGGGTTCCACAATTTTGTAATTGAGTTCGTCTCTGCTTGACTCCATTTCTAGAAGCTCTTTAATTTCGCATTGAGTTTGTCCTCACATTTAAATGACAAACTGAAATCGTATTCGGAAGATAATAACCCTTCAGTAACAATTACTAACAATAAAGTTGTAATCATAATATTTTTATAACTTCTTCTTTAACTTATTCGTATAGGTTTGGGAGTTAATTAACAGAATTATATCTCACGTGTTCTTAAGTTATTCAATATGAAATTAAGTCTTGTCTTTCTATTTAAAATTAATTGAAATTCAGGAAAATTAACACTAGATCTTTATTTACAACAGATCTCAAATTAACAAAATTAACAATAGACAAAGGATCATGAAACTCTGAATACAGATATGAAAGAAGATCAATATTATCGAATTTTAATAATGACCAGCTTCATAGACATTACAACGACACACATCGAATTGTGTGCCACTCTTACATCAGAGTCAATCAGGCGTTTTTGGAGTGCAGTAATTATTAATTATGTTGAGCCTGTAAGGTTAAAATTAAAATTACTTGAATGTAAAAACTATTTACTAGAATGTAAAAAAGTGAATGCTTCAGAATACCACGTTAGCAATAATGACAAACAATGATTGATAATTAAAATAATGTTCAACTAGTAATTATGAATGTACATTGAAAAATACATATAGAAAGGTAACGTTTAAAGTTCAAGGCGCCTTGGTTCAAAATTAATAGACAGAAGAAGTTACATTTCACTATACCTAATTTGTTAACTATAAACTTTTTATATACACGTGTATAAATATTTTAATAATTATGTGATGCAGGTGGTGCAGTCAGGTTACGTGCAATTGTTTGAAAACTTTGATGTGTGATATATTTGATAGAACTGTATTTATATGTAAATGAAGGTATATAAATAGAACGTAATAAATAATAAAATAATTCGAATACATTAAACAGTTATGTCATCGTATTGCGACGAACCGGAATTTAATCAGTTATGTCAATTGTGCAGAATGATTAAAGACGTGGCTTAAATCGGTTTTCCTTTTTGGGCAGACTATAAGGACATCGTGATTTCTTCAAGTGGAAGCACACTTCTATAATTAATCAGTGGGACCGTGGTGTATCTGACAGTTTCGAAATTGAAAGAGGATGTCAGACATTCAAATTTTGGCAGATTACATGTGTTAAGATTGTTCCGTAGCTTGTCGTCGTTGTTCCTTTTCGGTGAATCGTAACATGACTAACAAGTACTTGAAAAATGATCGCACCGTTCATTTGCAAATTATGACACATCGTGTCATGAATTCTGTTGCTAAATGGCAAGCTGTGTATAATCTTGGAAGGGACAGTGTGTAGGATTAACACTGGCTGCCAAACTAATAGCCACAAAATTTCCATCAAACTGAAACAAGTTATTAAAAGATCTAAAAATTGAAAAATAAAATGTCTCACATTGAGTTATCTTTCATCATTCTTATATTTTCTGGATCATCATAAAATTTGGTACAATGAATATATTAACGTGAAAATTCATTTCCAAACTGTTCAAATAATTCTGCCACAAAGCAGAATAAACATATACAAAAGTAAATGTTATTAAAACTCAGTACATTTAATCATTTAATAAACTGATCTATATGTCAGGATACAAAAGTACAAATTTTATTTTATTCAGCAAAATATCTATTATAAAACGTGAAATGTAATAATGCAAAACTAATATGGCGAATTTGACAAAGCAATAAAAGATTTACATATCTGATAGACGATTATCGTCGTTATCAATTGATTTAGAATATCAAATGCTTTGTAATGCATTTATAAATACTTTAAAGCATCTTTAAGATTGATGATAATTTTAAGTACAGAGATTAAACATAATACAAGATGAACAATAAAAAAGAACGTGAATAATGTGATCATTATAATGAAATAAATATATATTTTCAAATATCTAATTTTCAAGAAACAGAGTTTCAATGAAACGACGTAAAAGTATAATATATAATATATTCTTCAGAATAAATAATTGCAGAGAATGTTAAGGATACATTTTTTAAATATTATACGATTATTTTTCATGAAGTTATAACAGTTAAATAATCGATAATTTTTCTATCTGAATTTAATCATTTTAAAATTTGTCGTTAGAGTGGATTAATTGGTCATAGATGTTGTACAAAGAATGAGCAATATAAATGTTTAGAATGATCGTAGCTGATCGTATGAACGGTGGTGCAACTGTTTCCTGTGAAACTATCACGAGAGTGTCGTACCCATCGCTAATAGGAACTCGTTTCACGTTGAACGGTGTCTTCCGTGTGCATAACCGTCCTGAACCAGTGTGTTATGCTTGAAAAACGAGCCAACTATTTCAGTCCATAATTATGACGTGGAACTATTCAAGCGAGAGTTTAAAATGACGGAAACCGACGCAGAGACACACACGAGTGAACGGAATTCATGATTGCGAGAAGATTGCGCATGAACGGAACGCTCGGTCAAACTACTAGCCTTCAGATTGATTAATTTCCTTTTAATTAGAAACGGATCGGAATCGGCAACGTGAAACCACTTTGGCGAAATAGAAATCATTCTAATGAATAACTTTGTACAGTTACGAAATGACGGATGTAAAGCTGAGCAACAACGGTTTTGTTTCAATTCTCTCAACTTCGAAATCTCGCGCGTACCTAATGCAAACATGTCTCCTTTGTACTGTTTGAACAATTTATTTATTTTATTTATTGTACAAACAAATTTATCAAACGTAATCCATTTTAACCCTTTGCACTCCGAGCAATTTTAATTCCAACATAAAGACTTTGTTTTAGCCCTAGAATAGTTTCATTATACATAATTCATTTCCTTTCGTGCCTATAAAATTTATTACTATTAATCATACACGCAACACTTTAATTTTTACCGATTTTTAAACGCAACCATAATGATGTCTAAATTATTTGGAATAACAGTATGGCAATATTTAGTGCCGCCTGAGAGGATCCATTGGAGAATTGGAAAATTTAGGTTTATAACAATATATTATTTTTACAGGCTAGAAAATGTTCTTACAACATTTTCAAAATGAATACAAAAAGTTGAATATTTATTTTCTATAAAAACGATTGACACGGAGGAATTTATAGTTACTTACCATTTTGTTACATTATAGACAGAAAGGATAGAAGATGATTCAAGTGTAAATTACAACCGATGCTCTGCATACTAAATGAATTACTACAATGCATGCAATCATTGTTAAAGAGCTTGTGAATTTTTCTTAGCAGGTTGGTGTGAATCGGAAAGTTGCAAGAAATTAGCTAGATTGTTCACATTCTAATGAACGCAAGTTGGAACGGTGCATGTCACGTGTCCGGGCACGGCGGAGTAATGCAGGATTACTCTACTGAATTCACTAAATTTTGTACAAGCTTAGCTCATGCTCTATCACTTAATGCTTCGAGATTAACAGTCTTATCTCAGTGGACACGGAAAGAGAATCAAACTACTACACAAGGAAAAACGAACGTGCATACTTCAAAGATGTGTCGCAAATGTAAAAGATAATTACGCAATAAAAATATTTCAAATTTAGTAATTTTTCTCTAATCTTTTCAAAAGTGGTATCAGCAGGTTACTAAATTGTTGCTGATTAAAATCAGCACAAACACGACGCAAATTGGGCTAGTTTGATATTTAATATAAACAACAAAATAAAATTCATGTGAATAATAAAGGCTTACAATAAATTAAGAAACTGTGTAACTATAATAAGTGCACATTTTCCAAATTTTACGGTTCTGTACTAGAAATGACAGAAAAGTCGCGTTAAATGTTAAACCTTGGAAACGTGAAATGTCGTTTTAACTGCTCACACAACTAACATTATAACTGCTACAGCATAATCGTCACTACTGTCGGGTATATCCCTTGAGGAGCCGCGAATATCGATTTATGTCGATACACGATAAGTACAAAGTTCCAAGTCTGAGGTAGTACACTTATCGCAACTTCGTTCGAACTCTACAAAAGTAGACCGATTTGCGTCATGTTTGTACTCATTTTAACCAGAAGAGTCTCAGCAATCCGCTGGTACTAGAATCGGAAAGATTTGACAACAACGATCAAATTAAAAATCGTCTGTATCATTAATTTTTTTTACGCCCACGGTATCCTTTCGAAGTGTCGACACTCGAACATTGATGCTCGGCGAACTGCATCTATCTCGTTTTCGCTAGCTGTGCCTATTGTTTCACTTTATCGAAGCATGCTCTAGCCGATTTCTGGAAGAGAAACGCTAGCATGTAACGCAAGAAGTTCGCTTCGAGGCCCGAAACTTTGCAAATTTAAGCGATCGCTGGTGTAACTTTCCTCGAACTCGGTAATCCGTTCGAAATCCGCAGTCAGAATCTACAACAAAAGTGCGTTGCCTTATCGCGGCTGCAATCCAAGAAAACTGTTCCGCCGTCATGGTTCGCGGACCAGAAACAAGAAGTCGGTTACCTCGAGGAGCGCGATACTTTTCCGGCCGAACAGCTGTCGTCGAGCAGAGTATCTTGAAACGCCCACGTACCGATTGCCAACCGCACAATGGGGCAAGACAATATAAATAGTTCAATCCATTTTGCGTACGGGAAACGCCGAGAAGTTTATGTACCCGAGCCACATTATGCTTCGCCAATTTTCTCACTGATCACTTCGAACACTCGCCTCTAACAAATAATTTATAAATGATGCGTTTTCATTTACCCAATTTACCAATTTACCGAAATTTGACAAAATTATTTAACCCTTTCTACTCGAAGCTATTTTACCTAGAAAACCAAAGCATATCTTCTGACGTAGGATAGTTTCATTCTGCATGAATTATTGCATTGAAATATAAATAATATAAATAATATAAATATAAATGTAATTTTAAGTGATTAATAGTAAACTTGAGCTACTACTTCAGATACTTTTAATCCTTTGCACTCCAAGCAATTTTAATTCCAAAATCGCTACATTCTTTGTCCTAGAATAATTCTATTGTACGTGGTTCATTTTCTTTCGTGCATATCAAATTCGTTACTATTAATTGTACGTGCAACACTTCAATTATTATTAGACACTTAATTACAAATATTATAATGTACAAATTGCTTTGAATAACAGTCTGACAATTTTTAGTGTCGCCTCAGAGGAGCCATTGGAGTGCTAAGAGTTAATGTCGTTAATTACTACTACGTTAGTTGTACTCGAATGTCTGAGATGCAATTAAAAATTGCTCTTCCATAATTCCAAACTATTCATTCATCACTAAATTTGTTGCATTTAATACATTGTTAAAAATGTACGTACATTCCGAATAAATGCGTTAAATTTTATATTTTCTTGTTTATAACAAGTTGGCCAAATTGGATAGAATTCCTAGGTTCGAAGTTTACGTTTATATACATTTACAATTCAAAACTGAAGTTGTTTTTATTAATCCAATCGGAATTAAGAATCCAAGGAGTTAAGAAATTAATGAACAGAGAACATTAAAAATTGTGTTAACATTTTTACATATTCTCCAATTATAAAATATTTATTGTGAATCTTAAAACACGCACCTTACGGTGGTTAACACATCAGTTCCTAATCTGTTCATTTTATCGGCGAATTAATTGGTGAGTGAAGACATAACTGAATTTTACGAGCACGGAAAAGTTCCACAGCTATTTAATATGTTTAAATAAATCGGCGTTCTTTGCGAGGTCATGCTTCGAAAGAAACTCGGACTATAACAAACGAAAGTTATTTGCAATTAGTTCTAATAAAATCGGTGCTACAGATTCTGCAATCTTAATAGACAGCGCTTGAAAGTTTCATGAAGATTTTACGCGTTTTCAACGGTAATCGTTGCATTTTCAATTCATAATTTCCCAACGAGCGCACGCTACAATTGTTTACATAACTCCGGGCTACGTAATAAATTTCTAAAACAAGCGCTCGCTTGTGTTGGTGGTAACGAGCATTAGAAAGCAGACTGTAAAACCAACGTAAATGTCAACAATTATGACAGCACGGGCCAGATTAAGAAAAAAAGAACCGCTTATATGAATTGATTAAAGTAATTTCATTCTGTTGTATGATATCGCGCCATAAAACACGGGTTATATTACCGTAAAATCAGCAATTTGGTTTTTTTTTTTATGTTGGCCAGTTAGTGCATAACAGGAAGTATATTGTAGAAGTTTCTACTTTGGAAAGTGGAACACCGAGTTTAACTTGTTCTCCAGATTTTCTACAATTTCAACAGGTTATGGCTTCGTTCGACGAATTATTAAAAAATTAAAAATAAAAAACGAAACGAGATGCTAAGCAGAAAAAATAACATGTCAATGTTTATGGACGTATAATAGTTACCTAAGTTTATCCTATACAGGCGCAACTTCGCGAAACCTGTTTTCGTGCGTATTATAAAATAATAAGAAATAAAACATGAAAACGATGTACACCCTGCAGCAATGGTTTTCAATTACTTTTAACTCCATTATATTTGATAAAATTATTTCTTCCGTGATAAACAAAAACATATATGAAAGTGTCTTAAGGATAGGATAATTTTATGAATTTTTATTTTAAAATGTTATAGGTTGTCGATCTTATTCAATTTAAAATTTATCGAATATACAAACATTAGAAACACTGTTTTGTATTGTAACGAGAATAAATCAATGAATGAAAATGTATTTTAAGTATTCTATAAGCTATTTAGGAAAGAAATCATTAAATGTAAATGTAAAATAAAATAAAAATGTTACAAATTTCTGAATGATTTGGATTCTCTTCATGTACACATATACACATGTCGAGGTTTTGAAGACTAGGTCATTATGAATGAAAGTTATCTGCTAATTTACTTTTACGAGGAAAGTAGTAAATCTCTTTATTGATATGTCAACGAGCAGAACCAAGACATATCTCACATAATTTACAACCTGTTTTAGAAAGTATCGAGCTAACTATGTAATTACGTTTCGACAGGTAATCAGAGCGGAAAATTGAAGGAGTAAAAATTGACATTTCACGTACCCGATAGCATAATAGTAGCGTGTAACAATAAGATAATGACATATTCTGCATAATGCCTAAGACAAAATTAGTTCTCTCAACTAAAAATAATTTCACCGTTTTTTTCGGAACTGGATTAAATTTTTATAACAATAAAAGAAACTGTTCCATTTCAAATCAATGTTAACAACATCCTTTTTGTTCACATAAGAAATGATTAATTGCTCTAAAACAATCGTACAATTTATTACGCATAGTACTGTGCACGAGTGCAAGGAAACGTAAAGGAATACGAAGTTTTCAATCTCCCATTTACATACTAATGGAAAAAGAAGCAGTTAGGTAGAAACTCATTACCACTTTGAATAGACTCATTAGGCAAAGGAGAATATTAAATTCCTATTCAAGATTATGATAATTTTCTTTGTATGCGCTCTTTCAGTATTGAGTGTTCGGGTGACTTCACTGAATCCTTGGGAATTTATATGTGCAAATTAGTGCTGAGCAAAATATTATTTCAAATAATAAATTATATATAGAATATTATATTAAATTTAATATTTTATTTATTACTTTGTAAAATAATGTTTAAAAATAGTATTCCATTTTCTGCAAAATAGTACATATTATAATAAATAATAATTATTGAAATTATAAAATTGCCTTCGCAGGAATGCATTCGATATACTCTTCATCGAAGCAAATTTTATAATAATAATCACACAAAATTAAATTAAATCTCGCCATTTTTATAAGACCTAACACCAGTCAAATTTAACACGTTAAACGCGGAGCTATTTTGCCCAGCTTTCATGTCACGTTTTATTTAACTTTAAGTGGAAAGAATACAGCTGTGCATAAACAAAAGACTTGCATTCACCATTTGTGTAAACTATTTATTTGTAAATTAATACTGACGATTCCCCAGGAACTGACATAGCGTTTAACGTGTTAACCAATCTAACGGTGACTCCGAGGCACGTCATTGTTTAAAACAACTTTTACATCATTATATTTGCATCAACGAAATTATTGAAAATTTAACTGCTGTAGTAGCAAGTAACGATAAAAATTTCATATGCATAAGAGAGAATGAATTATGTAAAATGAAAATATTCTAGATCACAAAAAATGGCTTAATTTTGCAGTTAAGACAGCTCTGGGAGCGAAAGGTTAATGCTCGTTAGGTTTAATGTTGGAAATACCTCTACATAGTTTGTATATCTTGCAATTAATGCAGATAATTATTATTTCGCATAAAAATCCTCAGACCAATTATTGTGCTAGGATATTTATAGTTATTTATACAATGGCTCCTCTGATGCGACACTAAAAACTGACATACTATTATTCAAAACAACTATTGCATTAGTTATAGCAATATTCATGTACGAATAATAGTAATAAATTTCGTATGTACAAAAGGAAATGGACTATGCAGAATCGAACCATTCCAAGTAAAACGAATGTCTCGATTTTGGAATTAAAATTGCTTGGAGTGCAAAGGGTTAAATTACACGCGCATATATAAACAACATGATCATCCGTTCACCAATGTTTCATTTCTTCCCAAGCTTTCTTCTGCCTGGACCATGTGAGTTGCTTTCTTGGAAACCATTTTGAATTCGCGTTGCGTGCATTAACACTAGAACTACTAAACCAATCATTATGACTGGTCCCTAGTTTTTTCTTTCGCAATTATTAAAATTATAATAATGTTTTCATCAGAAATTTTCGAATGTACTTCTTTAACCACCTACACGTGACAATAGGAATTGTATAAAGTTTTAATAAATGCAGTTTCGTTATTATTACAAAGCAATGTATATCGATGGATTTATTGTTAAGTAGTTCTAGTGTAAAAGGGGAGCAAAGGAAACTTTTGGGACAGCCTGTTAGTTTCCACCGCGGCTCGAGGGAGTTTCCAAGACAAACATTTACATGGAGCTGCAGGTTAAATAGCGGCAACAAGTAGGCGAATCATAAACGTCGATCAGCTACCGAATAAACGCGTATTTGAACGCGTCGAGCGTGTCTCTTCCTAGACTGGCAGCGTCTTCCTGGTCCCACAGTGATTGTGAAAAAGGAACGACTCTCCTTTCACGTGGCGATGTTACGCCTGTTACGCGACGATACTCATTGCAGCGGAGGAGTTTGGGAATGAGGGGAACGTCTTTACAATACGGTTCGAAACCCTCCATTCGCTGGAAAGTGTAGTTCACGGAAGTTTCCTTCGCGGTGTAATGCATTTATCCGTGGTAATATTGCGGATTATGCACGGGCCTGAGAACGAGTTGCCAAGGAAGTATCCTCTATGAAAAGACAACACCCGGAAAGTTCCTTGTTACATCGAGCACACTCGCTACAGTTCATTTGTTTAATATGTAATTGAGATATATAGAACGGAAGAATTTAATCGCGTTTTCGATATACAACGATCTCAACTTTCTCCGTCTTTGAAATACCCGGATCCGTTCCGGTTCGAATCGGCGTTTAACCCTCGGTGCACGCAGCCGGATCTGTTCTGACCCAGGTATAGTGCGCTGGCATTTCAGAAACGCGTACACGCAAGATTATTACTGCGAAGCGACCTCGAATTCGTTAATTCGTTCGCCGAATTTCGCGGTGTCGTAAATTGCATTCCCCTTGAGAGATTTATCCATTATGCTAGTTTTTATTTGCGTTTATTGAGATTGCAAAGGGGCGTTCATGACGAATCAGTCGACGGATTCATACTATCTAGAACTTGCAAATGCTCTAGAACTTGAAATACAATGCTGCAGTCTTTGGACACTTTCCTTTAAGTTTGCTACCATCCTCTGTTATAAAGACAATGTCCTAACATTTATAAGTTAAACATCTATAACATTCAATACTTATAGCATTGTTATAATGTCAAGTATTTATTGTATTAATATGATGTCTAGAATTTATTGCATTAATAAAATGTCTACTATTTATTGCATTATTATAATGTCAAGAATTTATTGCATTAATATAATGTCTAGCATATGTCGCATTATTATAATGTCAAGAATTTATTGCATTAATAAAATGTCTACTACTTATTGCATTATTATAATGTCGAGTATTTATTGCATTAACGTGACGTCATATACTTACTGCATTAATATAATGTCGAGTATTTATTGCATTATTATAATGTCTAGTATATGTCGCATTATTATAATCTCAAAAATTTATTGCATTAATAAAATGTCTACTACTTATTGCATTATTATAATGTCACGAATTTATTGCATTAATATAATGTCTAGTATATGTCGCATTATTATAATGTCAAAAATTTATTGCATTAATAAAATGTCTACTACTTATTGCCTTATTATAATGTCAAGAATTTATTGCATTAATAAAATGTCTACTACTTATTGCATTGTTATAATGTCGAGTATTTATTGCATTAACGTGACGTCATATACTTACTGCATTAATATAATGTCGAGTATTTATTGCATTATTATAATGTCTAGTATATGTCGCATTATTATAATCTCAAAA
>CM052082.1:11387818-11429397 GCA_028453745.1 Agapostemon virescens | reverse complement strand
GACGAAAAACATAAATTTCAGGATTTCAATGAATCTGAAATTAGAAGACATCCTTGATATTGTTGTAAGAATGTAAATTATTTTTGGAAGTATTTATACTGTTTCAGTCATATAACAAGTTTATGGATGACGAGAAACATGAATTTCAGAATTTCAATGAATATAGAGTTAGAAGGCATCCTTGCTTTGGTTGTAAGAATGCAGACTATTTTGGGAAGTATTTCATTTTTTTCAATTATGTAGCACATTTATGGATGACGAAAAACTATGACCGTGATTGACTCTGATTAGACATTCTAATTTATAAAACCAACGCTAGAATTTCGCAAAGGAAACAGTTAATTTAAATTATCTAAGGAGTCGTCTCTTTATAAAGATCCTGTATATTCAGCATTATGTATAGTTGGGACACCCTTTTATACTGAATTTTCTTCAGTTATTTAATTATATAAAGATGGGTTCTGCAAGTCGTTGTACAAAGTCAGAATGTTTTCAATGATTTCAACGATATTGAAGTTAAATGAACAATTTTCAAGAATTGAAGACGAAACAATTTTTAAGTGGATCAAAGTTTTATCACAAGATTATTTATATTTTGTTTATTAAGTGAAAATACTTTGGATCGTCTTGTCAGTAATGCGACACATGATCAAGACTATTAACTTTTTCGCATGTCTTTCTCAGTTTCCTACAATCTATAGAATTGTACACAAATGATTTAATGAACATGTTGATTAACTTACGGAGCACGAAAGAAAAATTACCCATTATTATTTTTATAAATTTTCATCCTTATTCACCCATATTCACCCTTACATATTTTTATTACATAAAATAAATTAAATGATAAACTTTAAAAAATGGGATTCATGATATTTGACAATGTATATTCTACTGTCATTATTAACCATTAGCACTCGAATGATCCCTGTCAGATGACATTAAAAATTGCCATACTATTATTCAAAATAACTTTTCACATCACTATGTTTGTAAAATGTAAAATGTAAAACTATTTTAAATCAATGAATGCCTCGATTTTGGAATTAAAATCATTTGGAAATCAAAGGGTTAATCTTCTTAATTATTAAACCCTTGCCATATTACAACGAGTCCGACTCGTATTGAAAATAACAAACAAAGTCTAACAAATATAAATATCATACCTTTCTTTTTAGACGAAATCAAATTTTATTCTCTTATAAACAATATTTTAGCATTGAAGTAAACGTAGCAGTATAGAATACATAAATTGTATATCCCTTCTGTAACATTTTTAGTAATGAAGACGTTATAATAAACGTTCAGTTATTGTTAGTTATTGAAGTTAACTGACAGCATTATTAAATTTATCAAAAACAAGTTACTATTAACAAGCTACTAGAACGAAGATAGTCGACAAGATAGGCAATGAGATAGACTAGGTCAAAATGAATGCATCAATTTACAATTTCTATAATGATAGAGTAACGTTGACCAAACCAATTAATTTAATAAAATTCAAATCCGATCGAATAAAACACAAGACACGTGATCACACGCGTAAATGAATCCGATATCCTCCTTTCCACAACCGTAACGTTTACCGAAATAACGAGCATAATTTCTGTTTATGTTAATTAGATCTCGAGCGATTTGCATAAATATTCGCAGTCCAGTTATTACACTCGTGGCGCTCGCGGTCGAACCGCGAAATTGGCAACGGCTCGAGCAGGAAGGAAAAAGAAAATTCTTAAAATCTCGTTAGCATAAGCGTGTTTACTATATCTGGCTCCAGGGGCGGTGCTCGCCGCCTCTTTGTCTTCGGAAACGAGATTGTAATTTAATCTAGTCACGCAGACGAGGTTAATCGGCGATAAATTCTGCGTCTCTCATAAAACCAAACGCGCCGGATCGACGATAAAACACCCACGTTAATACGTTCGTAGAAAGGACGTTTCGCGGAAAGGATGGAACAATCATTGAAACTCGCGCATTAGTACTAGCTGTAAATCAATTCAAGATGGCGGAAATACGATGTAAACCGCTTGCAAATCGATTCAGCGATTTATACATACGCGGGACCCGCCATTGTACGTGGAGCCGGGACAACCGGCAGATGTGTGTTTACATTCGCTTATAAATTACCAGGAGGACCGTATGTATGTATTCTTCGGGTCGTCAATAAATTATTAATTTGTGCCTCGATCGAGGCGCGATCTTCGGGATCGATTATTCCCATTTTTCCGATCGTCCGTCTGATAAGAACCTGACCCCTTCTCTAACTCATTTCGAAAGCAACAGACACAATGACTAACCTTTAACATTATCCCTACCACCACTGCTCGAATCAGCCTTTCCAGATTGTTTATTTCGCGGTTTTTAAATTATTAAAATGTCTTCACGGAAAATAATTTAATCAATACTCTAATGAATATATTTTTCAGAGATGAATAACTTCTTTAGACATTTTAGATGAACGAAGCGGTTCATGATAAGGAACGGAAGAGTTTTGCTATTGTATTTTTTAGGAAACGTGCATCTGAAGTGTCAGATGTGTTAATTAGCATTTTAGCCAGATCTTGGGCCGCCAGTTTATTACGGTGCTCTTTGATGTTGATCTGATGTCAAAATACTTTCTGGAACAGTCAAACGGAATCATTATATGAACCTTCCTTGAAACCCCGATTGTCCCACCTCGACGGCGGACCACTTGTTCCATCCCAGATTTCATCAAATTTTGAACCCACCCGAAATGATACCTCTTCACAACAATTCTGGTGTAAACTATGAACATTCATCTTGTCGATGCAGATGGTCTGATTTCAAAATTCTTTCTGAAACATTCAAACGAAATTATTATGTGAACCAAACCTGAAACCCCGATTGTCCCACCTCGACGACAGACCACTTGTTCCATCCCACGATTTTTCAAGCTTCGGATGCACCCAAAATGACACCACTTCACGACAATGCTGGTGTAAACTGTGAACATTCAGCTTGATGATGCAGGTGGTCGGATGTCAAAATTCATTCTGCAACATTCGAACGAAATTATTTTATAAACGAAATGATATAATGATTTAAGTTCTTACGGAATCTTTTACGTTCATTTATTGTACTGTTGTCTGTTCTTCGAGTAAAGAAGTTTATTGACGTTCGTTTGAATCCGTTCCTACGCCAAACGCACCATCCTCGACAAATACTACACAACACAACACTACGCACACAAATCCTTTACAATATCTTAATTCAATTATTCAATTAATTTGATTATTTCGTTAAACCGAAGCATATCCTTTTTGTCATGACACGAAAGCATTTTCCAAGACGAATCCATCAAAAGATATCGCGTTCAGTTGCTTCATACTAGTAAGATCTCGAGGTCTGATCCGCCAAGGTCGACTATTCTAACTCGACTTCCCCAGAATCCCAATGTAGGCCTAGTCCAGACCTAGGCTACAACAGCCATAGACTTGATCCAAAACAATAGAATCGAGTCTGATGTTACGTGATCCGACTCTGGACAAAACGTAATTCTCATGTAGTCAGACCTACACCACTCAAGTACCACCGAACAATGGTTTGGTAAGCATGGAATCAATTATGATCACAGATTTCCAGTTCAAAAATTTATTTTTCCTATGACGTTGCTACATCACCATTTATAAGTCACTGAACAGCAGTTGATAAGCATACAATTAATTATTATCATAGTTTCCCTGCCCAAACATTTATTTTCCTTATAATGTTGCTACACCACCGTTTACACGAACACTATATTTTATATAGACTACAAAAGACTGAATCCGTAAACTATAAAACATATAGGATAAGTCATTATTTATATTTTTATATAATAATTCTTATGTAAATAAAGAGTTTTTGAATTGAAATTGATTCTCGTCTGATCATCGAAGTTAAGCAGCATTGAGCGTGGTGTTAGTACTTGGATAGGTGACCGCCTGGGAACACCGCGTGCTGTTGCCTCTTTTTTTGTTTTTGTTCAAGAAGTCACTGTTATTGCAAAATAAGTTGTAGGCCAAGGGGTTTACTCTTAGCACTCCAATGGCTCCTCTGAGGCGACACTGTAAATTGTCAGATTATTATTCAAAGCAATTTGTATATTACAAATATGTGTAATTAAGAAGTTAGTAACAATTGAAATGTTGCCGTACGATTAACTTTTTTTATATGAACGAAAGGAACTTAACCACGTGCAGTGGAATTATCCTAGGACAGAAAGATGTCTCGAGTTAGGAATTAAAATTGCTTGGAGTGCAAAGGGTTAAACTCATTCAGTCCCACACCAGTGGGTGGTCCTTCGAAGTCAGTCGACACCAAGTGCAATATTCAAAGGATTTCGGTCACTACAGTGAACAAATTTAAAAAAAATCCGAAATTCAACGTGCGGATGCTTCTCGGAGCTGCTGGAAGATCGGGTCCGTCTCCCGCCGAAAAGTTACAGTTAGCGGGATTCGATCGGCGCAGAGTAATTTTCGCTTTCTCGGTGGAAGGACACGCAAGCTGTGGCATTTGTGTCAGGCCCGGTGCTCGGCCGTCGTTCCACGTCTCGTTTCGTAAAAGCAGCTCGCGGTTCGTTAACGTGTTCTCTCGGTTCATTCTGATACAGGGACGTGACTAACGTTACCGTTGCGCCGTGGAAACGGCGCTCCAGTTCCCGAAGAAAAACCGGCCTTTCATAAACTCACGTTCAACCAGCACCGTCGTCGTTAAACTGGAAGCCCTTCCAGAGGCCGGGTCTCCTTTGAGTTATTGTCTTCTTTTCCTCCCGCCCTCCCTTCACCCATCGCCACGCGGTTTTTTCCTAATTACTTTTCTTTTTGCCGAGTCACAATGTCAATTCGACCCACTTTGCTAATACGATCGGAGAGCCGGTAGACGCGGGTTGCCGATGAAATGAACTGCGACGTTTATGAGCTCGTTTAACGAGGTCCTAAGGCTTGCTTTCATACGAGTAATTTAAAGGCGCTGCGTAACGCTCGCGGTGTTGCTCCCTGCCACCCCGTGATGAGATTTCTTTGTTTTGTTGATTGATTTGTTGGGAACCCCGGCCTAGAGGACGGCCGGCACACGGTTATTTGAATAAAGCATTTTAAAGATAATTGTTGGCGTAATTGAATCGGTTTTAGTGGTCGGCGCTATTATACTTTCATACCGCGTTATTATGTATTCCCGCGTAAAACGAACAAAACGCTACCTGAGGTGATAATCTGCACCAAGCGTGCGCGTATAGGGTAACCACGTCCATTATAGAACATTTTATTTTAACCCTTTGGTAAACTGTTTGGACCGAAGCGACTCCCATTCAAATTTATGCTAATCATTATTTAGAGTGTAACTATTAACATTTTACAATCCGGAAAAATTTTCTTTTTATTGTAAAGTTTTACATAATGTGCACTAAATGCCTGGGACTTATATATAGTTGCTTAGAAAATAATTTGGATACTCTTTAAATGTAAATAACTTTTTTAAGATTGTACCAAATGTTTCGACATTTCTTGAGCAACTAGATACATTAATTTTCTAAATCATATGCAAAAATAACTTCGAAATAATTCTAACTGATAGAAATTACATTAACAAATAAAAGAAGATATGTTCTAAAACATTTTTATTGCGACCCCTTAATGAAAGTTGCTACAGAAAGTCGTTTAGTTAAATTTTTAAAGATTTACTTAGATTTTTACAGTTAGCTAGTGCAGAGTTTTACACGATGTGCATTAAATTCTGATGACATTTTAGAAAGTCTGGAAAGAATTTATGGCAGGGTTTTGGCCTGTCTGAGGTCTTGAATGGGGATGCACGAGGCTAAACAGAAATTAGATAAAAAGATATTTCTATGTTTAATAATTTCAATAATTCCAGTATATGTCACCGTACGTGTCTAAATTCTTGTAAAATATTTTCTATGTTACATTTCACTTTGCCATTGTTGTCATAAATGCATAAAATTCGCAGGCTATATGTGAGTGTAAATAATTAATGTATATTTAAGTAAATTATTTATTTACATAGTACGTAGTTAATGATTGGAAAATTATAAACAAAAATTTTTCTTACAGGCTGGTTCTCCGTTGTCTCAAACAATAGTGGTACCGGAAGTGCTAGGGTGTACAGAAGAGTAGGAGCTTTGGTTCGAGCTGGAGTTCCAGCATTTCTACTTGCCAAACCTCTCAGAGCTTACACGCTAACTCACTCAAAAATGGGTAAGTTATTTTAAATTTGCGATTAAATAAAATTTTTAAAACTGCAAATTTTTAGCTATTAATACAGAATGAAATAGTTCATATATTTCACGATAATATGATTCAATTTACCTTTGATCTAATTGGATTTCATACTGGTACTGAATTTCAATACTAATACGTCTACATTACACGTTTGAACTTAAATTACAGTTTATATTAAAATTTCAAAAAATATTTTGTAGTTTTACATTACTGTAGTATTGATTGTAAATGTATACGATTATTGTTTCTTTATTATTAATCATACGTTATTTGAAGTGGTAACATTATTAACTGAATTGTTAATTAACAGAAGATTAACATTATTAAATTAATAACATTGTTAATTCGTAGTTCTCGTTGAATATTATCAACAAAAACGAAATATTATTGCAGATCTTTTACTGGAAGAGTGAATTCTGCATTGATAGTGATTTAAATTAGGATAGGGGTTGTTTTAATAATAAATGAACATTCATAGCATGATAGGCATATTATTATTACATTTTTATTGAAAGATTGAAAATTTTACGCGAATGCACGTGCTATTTAGTAAGAATCGGCTGACGCGTCTGATCATGTCCAACCAATTCTACTTCCGCGTATACTGTAGACACGCGAACTCGTGGAACTTTTAAACAGAGTTCTTTTAAGAAACAAAGCGTCGTCTAAAAATATGTTATTTCTTTTTCTACTTATTTTTACAAGCAGCATCGTCTCAGACTTGTATGCACTACCTGACATAACACCCTGGGAATTTAACATTTAAAAATCAATGGTAAATATACAAATATTTTATTCGTTAACATGCATGTGTCATCGTTAGCAGTTTAAACATTTATGCACGTATTAGATTATCACAATCAAGGCGCTATCAATTGTTACAATCAACAATAATTATTACAACAATCGAAGACTCTTTTAATTTCAATGAACAAACTATTTATTTCAGAAAAATGTTTATCGGAACATTTTAGAATTTGTAATTAAACTGAAACTATCATTTGCATTAACATTTCGTTATTCGTTCCTACCTGAAGTTCTAACATCGGACAATATTTCAAAAGAAGTTCCACGGTCCACGTTTCAAACATCACCCATCCAAACGATGCCATAACATTCTCGGTGTCCGGTTATTTTTGAGTTATGTCACTGCCGCGGCAAATGAGCGACATACACGATGTCCTGGACGCCACGGTACAAGCGTAAAACCGTGGCGAGGATAACATTGTCGACTTGTACGTCACTCGTCTAGGACGTGACAATGCATCGAAACCGGTGCGTGCATAGAGACGTGCGTGCACTCACGCATGGCCCGCGGTTCGGATTATTCCCTTGGGTAGAGCGACTGGCCGTGACACGAATGTCAATGTGTCTGTTAATGCGACTCTACGGCGCGCTTGTTCGTGCGTTTAAACGTAGGTGAGGGGCACGTAACGTAATAGGCATGCGGACCGGTGAAAGCCGTTGGGGTTCTTACGATACACACGGGCGTTATGCCATTATGTACTATAACGATTATGGTCGCGCGTGAAAGGGGATTTCTATGGGCGTCGCGGTGCCCGGACTCTTTCTCCTCTCCCTCTCTCTCTCTCTCTCTCTCACTCTTTCTGTCTTTCTCACTAAGATATAGTGAGGGATAGTCAGAAAAAGAAAGAGAGAGAGGAAGAGATACTTTGTCTCTCTTATTTAGAGATAGCGAAAGATAGTGAGAAAGAGAGATAGAGGGATAGAGAGTGGGACAGAGACAGAGGGAAGCAGAAAGAAGTTAGAGAGAGAGGGATATAAGAGAGGGAAGCAGACTTCTCGTTTAGAGATACTGAGAGAGACAGAGCAAGAGAGATTGAGAAAGAAGGGGTAGGAAAAGAGGGATGGAGAGAGAGAGAGAAAAAGAGACTTTGTCTCTCTTGTTTAGAGATAGTGAGAAAGAGAGAGAGAGAGAGAGAGAGAGAGAGAGAGAGAGAGAGAGAGAGAGAGAGAGAGAGAGAGACAGAGAATAAGGAAGGATGAGAGACTTTGTCTCTCTTGAGAGAGAGAAAGAGAGATAGAGAGAGGGAGAGAGGTATAGAGACTAGGAGAAACAGAAAGAGAGGGAGAGAGCGGTATTGGGAGTGAAAGAGACTTTTCGCTTAGAGATAGTGAGAGAAACAGAGTAAAAGAGTGCGTGACGGAGGGAGAGGGAGAGAGAGACAGAAAGAGGAGAAGTAGTGAGAAATTGTGAATAAAAGAAGAAGAAGAAAAAGATACAGAGACAGAAAGTGAAGAGAGAGTAAGAAATTGTGAAAGAGAGAAGAAGAAGAAAAAGAGAGAGAGTGAGAAAGAGAAGAGATAGTGAGAATTGTGCGAGAGAGAAGAAGAAGAGAAAGAGAGAGAGAGTGAGGAAGAAAGAGATAGTGAGTGAGAGAGCAAAGAGAGCCCAAAGAGAGAGAAATAAAGCGAGAGAAAGAGAGGAAGATTGTATCTTTCTTGCGTAGAGATACCGCGTAATTTCGCGTGTTCGATTTGCCGGGGGATTTGCACGATACCCGATATCTGGGAATTTTATTGATGACTGGGAAATTAACCTTAAATCGAGAGCACACGCGTGAAAATATATCGCGTGTTCGCGTGCAGCCTATTCGCTGCACTATCCCCTTGTTAACGTCGCGTTATTCGGGGGACACGGTCAACTACTGCCACGTATTAAAAGCTGTTCCGTATTTGCACGGGGATGACTCGTGGCTACAGGAAACGAGTATGCAAATACAGTAGTGCCCACTTAAGCGTCCACAGTTGGGCCCGAATGCAGACGTTTAAGCGGGGCGTTGGCTTTGGCGAATTCAACCGAAGCAGAGGGGACACGTTGCACGTATCAAGTTCAAGGACTTCTAGGGAAACGTGAAATATATTGATCTTATCGTTGTTGTAAAGAAACGCCTGCGAAGTGAGTTTTAACACTAAAATTACCGAGCAATAACTGAGACTAATGTACATTGCTTTTTAAAAAGAGCAACATTGTATCTATTCGGATCTTGTACAATTTTTATCAGAATGTCTGCTTCAATGGAGAAATTCTTTCGAAATCTCTTGACAAAAATAAAGAAATCAGTCACTTTGATTGGTGCAATAGTTCTAGTGTTAATGCTCAATAGATGTAGTGTTGATAAAACATTTCATCATTGATTAATCATTAATTATTATACCATTATTTATCATTAATCATACATTAATTGACTTTGTAATATTATTAATCCTTAACACTCTACTGACTCTTCTAAGGCGACACTAAAATTACCATAATATCATTTAACATTTCAAATGTCATTCACATAAAAATTAACGTGTAAATTAAATAATAACAATGAATTTTATCCGTACGAATGAGAATGAATCATACACAATGGAACAATTCTAGTTAAAAAAATATCTCGAATTTTGTAATTCAAATTCCTTGGAGTGCAAAGGGTTAATGGAACAATGTACGTGGTTCTTGTTTAATATTATCAACAATAATTTATTTTTAAACATGAACAAATAATTCTGTCACCCAAATATGAGTGACATGTCAGTCAAAGTGTTAAAGTTAAATAAAATGTAACGTGAAAGCTAGGCAAAATATTTCCGCGTTTAACGTGTTAATTACTTAATAAAATTAATAAAATAATAAATGAAAAATTGCTTAATAAATTAAGCACTGCATTATGTGTGAAAGCCATAAATTGTATTTTCTCTTTCGTAATATTTTTAGCAATGAAAACGTGATGATAACTTTAGTTGCAAAGAAAATGGTGTGGCAAGGGGTTAAACTGTTCCATACGTCATCGGATTAACCCCTTGCCTTACAACAACGAATCTTTTATTCAAGAATTTAAGATTTTGAAATAACATTTGATTTAACTGTTGATTGTATACGGCCATTGGAGAATAACTATGCACGCAGTAACTATAAATTTGTCTTTTCTTCTCGTCGTTCTGTGGAGGACAAAGAAAGTCTAGTCACTGTCATTGTAAAATAAGTTTGTAGGCCAAGGGGTTAATTAACAATTCGCAGACGTTTTTAAGGGTACCGAACATGTTTGTCGCAGAGAACGGGAATCTGAGAGCTCACTATACCAAGACAACAGTTCGGGCGGGAGAAGTTCTGCGACTCGCCGCGGTTTTCCAAGACACGAGGAGGGCGCCAGTGTCCAGCGGCATTTCCGGTGTTGCTAGCGGCGTACCGGAAGGTAAGAGTTCAAGGTCATCGGAACGAGATCAGTACGCGCAATGCTTGGACTCCCACGGGCATGAACTGTTCGCACCGCTTTCCGCGAGGGGAGAGTTTTATGCTACTTGCCAGAGCGGAAGTCTCGACACCGGAAGCGATGCTGTGTTATATAGAGTTCATCAGCTGGCCAGAAGGGATCTTCCTCTGAGGGTGAGTGTTGGGAACCATTTTCTTCAAAGAAGTTGACGTTTCAATGAAATTAAACCTATTTTGACAGTAGAACAAATTTGAAAAACCTGTTGGTCTTGAATGATTGATGTATCAAGAAATGATTTTCGATCGATTTAAATGATTAAGAAACGAAACGAATTTCTATTTGGCTCCTATTTTCAACAATTGAGGCAGATAATTTTTATTTTATATAATACGTAGTCAAGTGTACAATTATTATTATTTGATTCTTTATTTAATACTATATTCATTCTGAGGTTTATTTCAATTGTTTAGCACAAGACTTTTGAGGAATTTACGAAATAGTATTTGTTGTTGTGAATATTTTCAATTTTTAATTGTTAAGGAGGCGACACTAAAAATTGCCGTACTGTTATTCATAATAACTTTACAACACTATGTTTGCATTTAAAAAACCGGTCAAAATTTAAATGTTGCATGTACGATTTAATAAACTTTTACGCACGAAACAGAATTAACCATTTACAAGGGAACTATTCTACATTAAAAAGTGTCTCAATTTTTAAATTAAAATTGCTTGGATTGCAAAGAATTAAAGATTGTCATGCATTGTAAGTACGATGCATGTATCTTCGAGCTACTAAAATTATTTAAAGAACATTTAAAAGAGTTTGTTAACATCGACTAATATTTCTAGTTTTACATTTTCATTGTACGAAGACTTTCAGTGGTATAATTACAAATAACTTTAAAGTTTTCATTTTTATAAATAAAACAAGACAGAAGCGTTGTAATAAGTAGTTAATAAAAGAATTTCTGCGTTGCAGTAGTGTGTTTTTCATTAAAAGGAGTAATAATACTAATAACAATAATGACTTGATAATATAACATAGTAAATGCTACAGTAACTAAATAGTAATAATAATAATAATCGGGATCGTTAAATCTTTATGGCATCCTAATGAAGCGAAAAAACACTTTACACCTCCAAATTACTAACCAACGAGATTAAAATCTGATTAATAGGTACGATTAGTTGCTGGACCGTTGCCCATACCACTGCCACGAGATTATAGCGGACTGATGCAACTAGAAGGTGCGACCAGGGGCCCTATAGTGTTAGGTTGTGCTGTACCATTGATACCCGAGAGACCCTTGCCGAATTCCACGGTCCCAGAACTCTTGGAGTTGGTTGCGACAGGACCAACAGCGCCTAGAGTGAAAAGGGCGCGGCTCGGATGTCCTTCTGAAGCAAGGTTGCTAGCGTCGCCCAAGATGCAGCGGTTACTTTCAGCTTGCAGGTAAGGGATACGTTCATTGCGACAATTTGGTTTTAACAGCTGATTTTATTCAACCCTGTTACAGTCGAATTTTGAGGGTTAAAATCAGACACCGATTACTGAAACGCGAACTCTCGTCTTAGAGTAATTCACGTTGATGTTCTACTAATATTAGGTGTAGAAATTAACTTTTTTTAGCGGCTGAAATGTGAGGTAGTGGGAAGAAAAAAAAGAAAAGGTAGCGTTTCGTTCTGAGTCTGCTATAGGTCTCGTCGGTAAGATTATTTAGCAGTGGCAGATGAGATAGCAGTGAGAAAAGGCGTCTACTTGATCATCTGTGCCTCTGTTGGTGAGCGTAGAATGTAGAGTCGTCACTCTTTTCAATTTTGAGTGAAATAAAAGTTTTATTTAAGGAACGATATAATAGCTCAATTATCGAAATATTTGCTATAGTTATTCATGGTCTATCGTCACTTTTGACAACTTACATCGCTATAAAAATTTGGTGGTTTTGAAACAATAAATTTATATAGGCGCTTTTGAAATAATAAATTTATCTAGGCGTTTTTTAACGTTATTAAATGTTCTAAAATTTGTGTGTTGCTAAATGGTGCTGTAAAGATCGAAATAGGAGAAAATCAGGTGGTGTCATGTCTGGTGAATACGGTGCATGAAGAAGAATTTTATACAGTGTAAATTACAGTAATAAAGGGTCACTTACA
This sequence comes from Agapostemon virescens, assembly GCA_028453745.1. Lineage (NCBI taxonomy): Eukaryota > Metazoa > Arthropoda > Insecta > Hymenoptera > Halictidae > Agapostemon > Agapostemon virescens. Next base: position 11,416,784 of record CM052082.1, on the reverse strand, counting down.
ATAAGAATAACACGAGACACAAGAATTCGAAATATATTTTTTATTAATATAGATTGTCAAGCATTTTTCTAGTACTTTTTCATAAAATATATTATTCATCCATAGATCAATATATTTTTTTATCTTAATGATAATATTTCCATAATAGAATTACCATAAATATATTGTTGGCAGTGTTCTACAAAAATTTTTCAATAAAATGGTTAGAAATATAATGTTGACAGTATTCTATAAAATTTTTTTAATAAAATGGTTAGAAATATAATGTTGACAGTATTCTGTACAATTTTCTCAATAAAATTGTTGTCAGTGTTACGTTGACAGTATCTTCTAGGATTTTTTAAATAAAATTATTATAAGTATAATGTTATCAGTATTTTGTACACATTTTCTTATTAAAATTGGTATCAATGTAACGTTAACAGTATCCCCCCTTAGGATTCTTTCAATAAAATTGTTACGAATATAACGTTGACAGTATTTTATAGTTCATTCCATCATTCTATACATAAAATATGTAATTGAATGAAGAAGCATACAGATTCAATTTCTATGAAGGTAATTATCTATCTTCAACAATTGCAAAGTAAAAACTCTGGAAAGTCTCATTTAACCACCTAGTTTACTACTAGTAATTTATTGAATAATTTAGATAAAACTACAGTTTTTTTCTGTCCTTGACCTCGAATGACCTTGAAATAATATAGTCACTGAATTCCTAATGAAAGGGACTATCATTGCAGGTGTTAAAAAAAAATGACATAATTTTTGTATAGCATCGTGTCAGCTCCATTGTACCATTGAACTTTGCCCTTACAATATTTTACGTATCTTTAGAAACAACAAAGATATTTAAGGTGCAAACGTTTGGTGACTCACCCTGTATAATACACTTATATCCTATTTCCAGTTGTTAACGTGAGACCACTTCGTGTCTCATATTGCGATATTATTAACAATAGATCCCAACCATGATTTCTTTGATATGACTGCGGGGCAGGGCAATGGTAAAGTTCAGCCTCCTCCAGTTCACGCCATAGAACCATGAACATCCGTTTGCATTGCAGAAGAGCTTTGGACCAAAGGGCAACGGAGCCCCGCGTGGCGCCTCCGAAGCCGCCGTTGACCAACGGCCCGCTGAAGGAGCTGCACCTGAAGGAGATCAAATCGAAGACCGAGGCGAAACCGATTCTGCAGAGCCTGAAAGAGGGTCTGGAGCATATCAAGCGAACGACGATCCGGGACCGTAGCAACAGTCGGACGAGCAGCGGCAACAACCACAGCTTCCTCGACCGGATCTCGAGGATAGCTCAGGGTGGAAGGAGCAGAAATCCAGCGAAGAAGTCGGCCTCGTTCACGTTCGCCGTTCGCCCGGAAATCGGCATGAGGTCCGAGCGGTATGCTAGCCTAGAATCAGAGACGAATCTGCTGCAGGCGTCGTCGCCATCCACCAGACAACAAGTTCAACGATCGGTATCCACCAGCGTGCTGGAGGTTCAGACGCAGCAGGACCTGGACCCGCCGTACTCCAAGGTCAGGGACAGTTTAACGCCTCTGCCATCGACCCCGCCGTCGAAGACAGAGGAGATCTACGCGGAGATCTGCGAACCTACGATCGCCAGCCCACCGGTAGAAAAACCGCCACCCGGGGGGAAGAATGGGACCAGAGAGAAGGATAGGGGATACGTGAAGCTGGCGCTGTCCCAGTCGGAGATTGCCGACGCGAACGCCGCCGAGGATGAAGAGGGAATTTATAATACCGTCTGCTGATCGTGATTCCCTCCTGGGCTTCAGGAGGTTCGTTATGTTTCCGGGAAATGAACTGCAACCGGGGCGAGAAAGGAAGCGTATAGATCAGCCGAGCACTGATTTCCTAGGGCTCTCGCACCGATGGCGAAACAATCGAAACGTTTTCCTTCGATCCTCGATTGTCTTCGGCGAACCAGTGTAACGTTACTCGGTTTATGTTGTTCGGTTGTTTAATCGTTCCGTTGTACTGTCGTGGAACGGCCAATGGTAGGTATGAACGTGTGTTGCTGTATGTTGACGCTAAACCTATCGAACATTAAAATTCACTGGTCTAACAGGTACGTAAATATGAAACCGAAATTTTTATATAGAAAATATTTTACACGTTTATCGTGTGAAAATTATACGAAATACTTTATTCGAAGTATTGCCCAACGATAGCTTTTTCCCCGTTTCTCTGACAATTTGTGGATGTCGCGTCAAAAATACTGTTTCTCTTTTGAGGCAAATCGGAAGCGAAATATAAAAAAAATTATATTTATATATTTTATAGTTTTGAATGAATCCTGCTGAACAATTTAAAACACAAAATTGTAACAACATCGAATATCTGTAACAGCAGTGTAAAAAATGGATGAATGTGGAATTCCAGTAGAAGAATACAGGCACACGATTAAACTAAAAGACATAACTGTTCACTGATTTGTTTTTAACGAAAGAATTCACTGACAGCTTAAACAAAAAGTAAATTGACGAACATGCGATGCGGTTCTTCTTTGCTAAATTTGTTAAAGCGTCATGCTTAGTTACGTATTTCTTAGAAAACTCGATTTTCAGGAATTTGTCGAAAAATAATTATCATTCTCACCGCGTAATGTTTTTAATAAACAATTTCTGCAATTAGACTGCCAGTTGTTCATAAAAATGTTGCAATAAAAGCTTACTACAAGTAGTATAACATACAATCCAACTAATGCACAAACGGTGCAAGTCGAAACAATTAGTAATTAAATAATAAAAAATATCTAAAAGTTGCTTAAAGTACAATAAAATTGAAGGATGTTGCCTTATGCAATGATGGTTGCTTTTTCTACAATTGGACTGCCAGTTTTTCATAAAAATGTTGCAGTAGAAACTTACTACATGTAGTATAACAAACAACCCATCTAATGCACAAATGGTGCAATTCGAAACAATTAATAATTAAACAATAAAAAATAACTAAAAGTTCTTTAAAGTGCAATAAAATTGAAGGATGTTGCCTTATGCAATGATGTTTGTTTTATGCAAGTCACTCTGCAATTATATTACAATTATTTTATTCAATGATGATTAAAATGTTTAGTCGTTGAGTTAAACCAGTCAGACAAATGTTGGCTTATACTACTTTTGCAATGGAAGGCTGCGTCCAAATAAGGCGCTCGTTTAAAAAGAGAGACAATAAAACTTTTCAATAGAAATTCCTACAGCATTCAGGTTTCCCTCGAGATTGTTGACTAAGCATGACCCCTTAACAGTATGGCGACCAATATCGGAACGCATCGAGTCCCCGGCGTTCATTGATGGAGATAACACGCGACTTCCTGGGTCGAACTGGAGAACCGTTCGGGCAGAAACGGCGCAGCGATGCACCAACGGAATTTACAACGCCATTTGCCGAAGAAATTATCCCTCCGAGGTCTTTTTCTCCCCTTTTTCCTAGCTGAGAGCGGCGGCGTCCTTCACGGGGAACCGGGCGGAAGATTTACAAGGCTGTTGACCGGGGAAAATGATCGCGTAATTACGGTCCCGTGCGTGTACAGAGGATGTAGCGGGCCTCGCCGGGACGCAGCGTGACTTCCGGTACCGGGGAATCTGTGCTGTGGCTGATCGATATTATTAGAACCGGCCGATCGTCTTCCCATTCGATTCCAGAAGATACGTAAACGCGAAATTCGTCGAGCGGCGATCCAGCTCGTTCACGAAATCTCCGTGCAACTGGTTTCGAAGGGGCTGAGAGCGTTTAGCTGGTACAGTAGCACTCGCATAAATTTCCAAAAATGCAAATCCCAAAGCAAAATTCTCACCTTGCAGAGCAGCAGCGTTCCTCTTCAAGGCGTCGACTCGTGTTCGACAAAATTAAACAATCGACGTAGCTGGATACGCCCGATCCGTCGAGATTCGACAACTCAAAAGGATGTTGCGATTTTAAAAGAGTAATTGCAAAGAGTAAATTTCAAATTCAGTCATTTTTTTCTGAACTGTTCAAACGCAGCACCGACGAATTGTCGACACTCTTCCGATTAAAACGAGTCCAAACACAAAGCGAATATATCTACTTCTACGGACTTCTTATATAGCCATCACACGTAAGCGCTCCATTTTGTTTTTACATTGTCTATAAAGTTAGTCCGACTTGCACCGTGTTTGGGCTCATTTTAATCGCAGAAGTCTCGACAATCTGTCGACGTTATGATAGAAAAGGTAAGGTAAACGATTGGTGAATTAAAAATTTTATTAATTGCATTATTTAATGTTTACAATCGCGGCATCTCTTTGAAATATATTTTACTATTCTCAGATCACGTATAGTTTAGTGCAAATTTGGCAAGTTTATGTGAGCACTGCTGTACTGTTAGAAGAGCAGTTCCGTCCTGCGAGATCACGCGCGAAGAACTCTGCGATTTCGCGACGCGTTCACCGTTCTTCCGAACGTCCATCGTCCTCGTCAACCCCTTCAAACTCTACTATACCGAATTGTATTCGTGGACCTCGGATGTCTGTTATGGAAATTGGGCGAACTTCTGACCATAACGCGGAAGTTTAAGTAACGAATAAAACGAAAACGTGAGTTGCTCAGTTTTTATTGAATAAGTCTATGGATATCGATATTTAGGATTAAATATTGTTCTTTTTCTTAATGAAAGGATTAACGTTCGTTTGGACAAATGTATATTGTACGAGTCATTCGTAGGCTAAAACGACTAACTCTTATTTCTGAATTTGTTAAATGTTAATAAAACATTCGATTTATGTCTAACGCTTTACGTTTGGAATAAATTCATATCCTAGCGATTAGGCTTTCAGTTTTTTTCGATGCTAGTGAACGACAAGCATTTTTCAAAATTTTACACTTGTATTAGTTTTTATATGCTATTTGTTTTAAGGAGTTAATTGATTAGACAAATGAGCGGCTCCGGTGCGATCGAACGTGAGAAAGGAAAATGGATTTTTCTTTGCGGATGATTTCCTACGATTAAAAACGTTTATGTCGAAAATGTACGAAGTATATGTATAAAAATATATGTATGTATATGTGTACAGGCAAATTGTATAAATAAATGGATCCCACAGTTTCCTAATATTTTTGTAACATCGGGGGAACACTTTTTGGCCAGTGATATGAATTAAGGTTTGGAGGGGTTAAAAGAAGTTTTTTTTTAAAAAAAAGGAGAAGGAGGATGATGATGACACGCGTCCACCATTTTGTAAATTTGATGGTAACCGTACTGTGTAACGGCGGTAATGTCGCCCATGCATTTTGTACATTTGTTAATACTCTGCGTACTGATTGTGAACGTTCGCAAGAAGAGATTCTTATTGTTTAGTTTTTATTTGAAAATACACTGATTTGCAAGTAACTGATGTAGGCTTTTATTTAGCATGAATGTACCTTCAGTGGGAAACAATGTTTCCTGTAGGTCTAACAAGAGTAAAAAAGACATAAAAATTTAATAAAAATGAAGAATCTAAACTATACTAAAATGTAACTTGTATAATAACTCTATAATGCAAGGAAGAAAGAAAATCATAATTTTTAAATGAATGACAAATGAAATCGCGATTTTTTTTTTAATTATTACTTATTCCATACGAACTAGAAGAGATTCATTTTTACAATTGACAACATAATAATGTCAATTTATAGTCATATTTTACATTAAACCGTTTTCAACTGCTGCACTTAAAAAGACAAATTAAAATTATTGTATGATACAGTCACTATTTTACACACAAGTTAAATTTGGCTTGTTTCATATACCAATTTATAAATTATTGGTAGTTGTCAATGCTGTGTCTTGTTAAGTACTTTCTTGTAAATATTTCAAACCCAAAATTAACATTCTCCGTTGGAATACGAATTCTCTCTAATGCACATAAAATCACTCATTGATTGAGACAGGAAATTTCGTTCAGCATTTAATTGAATTACATTAATATAGAATTATTTGCATTACGGCTATTATACAATTTCACGCTGTAAAAGTATATTTTCTCTTTCCCAACTTTGATAAAAATAATAAATAATTACAATTTTATTTATTACACTGTTTACACTTACTTACATTTATTACACTTACTATTACATTTCATACTATAAAAGTATATTTATCCTTTCCCAACTTTGAACAAATGATAAATAATTACAATTTTATTTATTACCATTACTTGACGACTATTATATAATTTCACACTGTAAAAGTATATTTATCCTTTCCCAAATTTGACAAATAATAAATAATTACAATTTTATTTATTACACTGTTTACACTCACTTACATTTATTACACTTACCATTACATTTCACACTGTAAAAGTATATTTATTCTTTCCCAACTTTCAAAAATAATAAATAATTACAATTTTATTTATTACCATTATTGGATAATCATATTTTCAAATACTTTTGCAAGCAACCAAAGGGTTAAACAACTTCACCTACTAATTTCCTTATAAATACATAAAATTAACGGTCCAGTATATTCTCTCAAAGATTCCTTTCGTTTTCGATTTCTAAGGCGAAAGGCACAGTAGATCGAGAGAATGTTTGAGCGATAACGAAAGATAACCATGTCATTTACCAAGATCGAGCACGCAGACTGTAAAAAGATGTTTCGGAACAGCCTAATATTTCATTCGAGCCGAAACATTAACGATTCGAACAATTCCCCCACGTGCAGATTGCAGCGAACTGTAGCGCCGGCCAAGTTGGCCAATCCTTCATGAATTTATCGTAGCATTTCGTTCTAGGCCATTGGATTTCGTTCTCCTCCCAATCGAATGGTGTCCCGAGGGATGAGTGCCCGGGGAATCGTTTTACCAGGAATCGTTGCTAGAACGAATTCCGAGGGCAAGCACCGTGAAAGAGCGCATTCGAGGCGCGTAGATCGCCGGAGATCACCGGGAGAATGTAAATGAGCCGGGGAACGTTCGTGAAACCGGAAATTATCGGCGACCTTCGAAGGTCTAGGTCGTCGAAACCGCCTCGGCTGGGAATGATCCTTGTTACATGGCGGGGGTGATTGTTTCTAACGATTAATCTATTAACTCGTCATAGGTACATCGAGTCCGGCTTCGAGACCAGTTTTCCCCTTCGTGCAAGACCAGTCGGATGATCCGCGTAGCGACGGGCATGATCCATCTCGAACACATTAGCTGAACAAATTAATTCTCAATCCTTATACGGAAAATCGAATATCTACTGATTCGAAATAAAATAACAAGAAATTGTGAATTTTAAATATTTATGACAACAGCGATAAAGTGAAATGCAACACGGAAAATATTTTAGGAAAATTGAATATTTGAACTAATTGACGTTTTATTCCTCCGATAGCATCACACACATATTGTGTAAGCGGCCATTAAAGTGTTAACCCCTTGCCATATTATGACGAGTCAAACTCGTGCTGCAGATTTTACGTAAAATCTAACAAATATTATGCTTTTCTTTTTAAACAAAATAAAACGTTGTTCATTTGTAATGAATATTTAAGCATCCAACTAGATGTAGCAGTATAAAAGATATAAATCGTCTTTTCCCTTGTGTAACTTTTTTAGCGATGAAGTTATTATAATAACTTTAGTTACAAAGAAAGTGTAATGGCAAGAGGTTAAAGACTGTTGTATGAAACTTGTATGGTTGCAAGTTAAACATCATTATGAGATGTGAAAACAAGAAAATGGCGCCAAATTGTTTAAATTGTTTTAAATTGTTAGGCAATTTGTAAATAGCAGAATAACATGAGAGAATGACGAGGATTAAATATATATAAACGCGAATTCATACAACAAATATTTAAACAACTATCGTAAGGCTCGACACGGCGTGATAAATACTTTTCTGGTCGCTCGCTTGCGGGGAACTATCCCCGACATTTATTTACGTAAATCGATAAAAACGTACATAAAATAATTAAACGTAATTAATAAAAATATATATAACACTTCAACCTGAGCACTCGAGTGGCGACTCAGAGGCGCCACGAAAAATTGCCATACTATTACTTAAAATAATTTTAACATCGCTATCTTTATATCTAAGAAATTGATAAAAATTTAACATTTGTAAAGACGAGTAACAGTAAAAAAAAACCCCAACTACATAAATAAAATATTTCGCATATAGTGAAACTATCCTACGTTAGAAGAATGCTTAGGTTTTCTAGTTAAAACAGCTTCGAGTACAAAGGGTTAAATATAAAATGGACACTGGTATACATAAGCTATTCATACAATATCTGTATAAATATTTAAAGAAGTCACCTAAAAAGATTGCAATCGTTTTCCAGAAACATTTAAAAATTCGCAGATCTCCGGGAAGAATCAAACGCTCCGAAGCGATCGCGAAAGAAAAAGAAACTGTTATTTGTTAAGTGCACCGCCACATTTCCCGCACAAAGAAACGCGCAAACGCCTCGGGCTAAGAGCAATTAGCGCGAAGCAGACTATGGCGAATTACGAAAGGCTAAAGAAGTCGGTATAGCACTGCATAATTTAACGCCGTAACCGAACACAATCTCCATTCCAATTAAAAATATGATTATTCCCGTATAAATTATCTCCCGACGGGGAAGCTGTACTATAAAAAGCATTCCCGGCGATTTCCACCGTGAAACAACTCCATCGGATCGCGCATGTCCTACAGGAAAGTCGGAGGAATGTTTCCGCGGACGATCTGCGCGCGCCAACGAACCGCACGGCGAAAACCATCGGGAGAAGATTATGCCTTTCAGGGATTTTTGAGCGTGACAGGATCTGGCTCTCCCTGAACCATCCGCGACCCTCTTCCCGTCTCTTTTTCACCGGTTCGTAATCCCGGTTGCATCGTGACGCCTGTGCTTTCCAGTTTCTCCGAAGCGTTTCGATGCGCGTAATCACACGTTTAACGAATGATCGCCTCGGCATCACGCAACGACCGCGAAACTAGCGATGGGTGTGATCCAATTCTCTCAAGTAGCTCGGCTAGCAAATACAGTAAAGTCGCTTTAAACGATGCTACCTCTGCCTCGAAACGCTCCACGATGAAGTCGTTTTAACAGCTCGAATAATTACAGGATAACTGCCTTGGTATTATCCCCACCATCGCGAGACGCGTTCCCTTGAGGTACCTGAATTCCGATTTGCGCCTGTACACCATATGTACGGCTTGTAAAGAAATTATGTGTAAAAATCGTTACAGGTAAATATCTTAGAATCGACGATGATCTGTCAAAAAGTTTGGTGGAAAATTAATCTCGACCAATTTTTTTAAGAACAAATGTGCCCATAATTTTGAAAATGGTCTAAGTCAGTTCAAACTTTAAAAACAACATTTTCGTATGAAATTCACACAAAATTTCATATTCGTAACAAATTTCCATTAATCAAGACTAATAAAATTATAAATTAAAATGTCGCATAATGTAAAAATATTTTTTAATTTATTCAAATGCAATTCATTAAATATCTCGAAACCAGAAATATATGACTTGGACCACTTTCATAATTATGGGCACAAATGTTTTACGATTTCTAGATGAGTGGAAACACGATCGTAATTCGGTAAGAGCGAAACATAGCGATGTACAGCAGGTATGAATGAAACTGGGAAATGCAATAAATATTTATTACTCTATTCTCAATAAAATAATTCATTTGAATATTTTAACATTGTGTTGGTTTCTTTGGATGGGTATAAACTCACGGTTACTTTTAGTATCAATACAGTGCGGTCGCATTTCAAAGTAAGAGGTTGTACACGGTAAGTGCAATAAAATTAACCCCATCACCGAAGGGTGTACTCCTCGAAGGATCACAAATTTCGATTCGTATAATTTTTAACGTTTCCGACTTGAAGTATTGGTATTTTAGGCAAGTTTGCTGTATTGGCTTAGTTTGAGTCAGCATTTCTAGAGAAAGGATGCAGAAAAAGAAGTGAAGTCATTCTTCTGTCTACAACAGATGCAGCCAGCTGTGCGCTCGACTGTGTCACAAATGCACGCTTATGTTGGTAAGAAAGTTATCGTGAATAGCTCGGTAACTTGTAATTTCCGCCAGAAACGAAAGTTGCGTTCCAATTCGGCACATCGAGACAAATGGAATTACGTATGTGCATGCTAAAGGAAAAGGCAAAGGAAAAAGGAGAGTGAAAAACCTGATGGAAAGGGAAAATGAGAGGGATTCGAAAATTTTAACCGGAATAAAGTTTCCTTTCAGTTGAAGCGAGTCCCGTTGTTACGTCGTAACAACATTTAGATATACAGCAAACATAGGAATTTCTCCGTAGATTTAATTTAGGCATCTGGTATATTTTAAAACTTTCGTACTTTTCCCCTGTTATAAACAGCCAAAACCTTCTCCACAACCAACATCTTACAAAAATCTTGAAAAAATTTTTATAAAACCCAGGACAACTATCTGCGATCGCGCCACTCGACTAAGTCAAAACTCAACACTCAATCCGGATTGGTGCGCTAGTCTGCACCACATTTTGTACAAATGCCGCATATTTTTCCGCACTTATTTAAATTCCAAATTCAATCAGTAATTTGTAACAGTAATTTTAACCCTTATCGTACGCTAGCTTTTTACACGTGATTCTCACTAGGTTGTAGCTGGTTTCGGTAAATATGTGACAAATTTTCAGTATTATGAGGATAACGTTTTAGTAGAAATTATTTATTTTTTTAAAAAGTATTACCAATATACAATCTTCAAATAATTATTTATAAGTTTTTAATATATGATATGTCTTGAAACAATCTCCAACATGAAGGAACGGTTTTGTGTTGCACCTTCCACAGAAGCATACTATTATTTTTCTTCTTCCAGGCAACTTACGATTAGAACATACTAACACTGGAACATATTCAGATGCGAAAATCCGATTTTGATGAAACTTATAGGAGCTTATAGTGCTTTTAAAAATATTGAACACGTGTTTTATTTTATCGACAACCATCCACTTTGTAGGGGTGAAAACAGCCCTCAAAGTTGGGGTATTTTTGGGATATCTCGGAAACCAGAAGTCGGAAAAATTTGAATTTTTTTTTAAATTGTGTGTTTTTCAATGGAAAATATAGTCGTGTAAGAAAATTTTAACAAAAGTGTTTTGTTTAAACAATAAAGCTATAAGCTCCCATAAGTTTCATCAAAATCAGATTTTCGCATGTGAATATGGTCCCTTGTTAGCTAATTGGTTTTAGCATTGCAGGGAAATGGTAAAGTGACCGCATAGACCGAAGGTCACTCAAAGGTGCGAATTGTACCTGCCATGTCTCGAGAGTCAACCGTAGCAGGTAATAAACCCAGAAAAGAACCTCGTCTTACAAAGCGAGCTATTGACGATGTGTCAATATCTGGTGACCAGCTGTGGATCGTAATGAAATGAAGTACTTAAGATTCTAAGGGAAGAAATGGCTTTTCGGAGAAACTGCCTGCTACGACTAATGAAATCGACAAGCTATATATTAATATTTAATATTTATTAAGCTAAATAGCTAAATTTTCTACAGGCTTTAACGCTGAACACGTTGAACGATCCATTAATACTTTGACTTTAAAAATAATATTTAAAAATAAATTTGTACGTTAATATATTCGTTGCACTCAATTTAGTTTACATCTGGAGACTATAAGAAGGTTGAAGGATAACTATGTGCCAGACATTTTAAGTTTTCAATTGTTGCTGCATAAAATAAATTACTTTGATTTTATGTAATTTTTGAGATTGTTCGTTAGGCAGTTAAAGTGTTAAAAAGTTTTCAGTGATAGATTATGAACTTAAAAAGTTCTGAAACAATCGCCGGTCGGTAAAGTGTAAATAATGCTCGAATATTCATGATCGATGCGTACGAATAAATTGGATGGAGTTACTTTTAACAATTATTCGCGCGCGTTCAACACCCGTTTTCGAAGACAATGGAACGCCGTCGACCACCGCGTCCGCCATTACGTTCTACTCTTGTCGATGCAGCATCGGGCTCGTCCGCGATCAAGAGAATAGAAAATGCTGAGATAAACACACCGGCTGGCACTGACTTTGAGGAATAATAACGCGAAACGATCGTCAGCGGCTATAGGTCATTAATGTTTTACGAACACGTAGTACGCACAGCTGCGTCTATTCAATTATAGCCACGAGGCCCTCGCGCGTTTTCTCTGTCTGGCTGTTCTCATCGTCGGCCGCAGCGATCCACGTTTACGTCCATTAATATTAACGGCTCGAAATAACGATAATAACGGAGAACTAAAGGGATGCAGAGGTGTTTTACTTGACGATTCCGATGCCATTACGGCTCCTGCTGCTCCGAACAGTGAGGGGGGCGTGTAATATTGGTTTTCGGTGATTAATTCGCGTTTCGATGATATTAAGGCTGAGTAATGGAGCTCTTTTACCTTAATCGAAAAATCTGCTGCATCATTATTATTAACAAACAATAAAATCAATGCCTCGACCAAGGTTGAATAGATTTTATCCATTTATTCTTTTATTTGGAAGTCTCGATGTCCTCGAAGATACAGGTTTCTCTTCATATTCGCTTCGATCATTTTGTATTCATTATTTCCAGTTTTTATAATTGTTATGCCAAATGTATAATCCGTTCGAAAACTTGAAAAGACTATGCGTGTACAGTCTGTGGTCATATTAATGGAAATAATTAAACTTGGAAATTTTACAGAAAAACAAGCCTTTTTTCCTATTAAATGATAAAATATGTAATCGTGTAGGACAAAATTATTATGGTATAGTGGGTTAATGTTACAGTATTCGAAACGCAAAATTATTTTTATTATATGCAAATGATATTATAGTATCGATAACAGGCTACACTTTGTAAAAACTTAATTATTATAAAGAACTTTGTTGGCATAAAATAATTAAGCATAAATTACTTATTCGGCATCCATAATTTATTCCGTATTCGTCGATAAGTTCACTTAAATGCACAAAAAGGAACATAATTTGTTACATCTAACGCAATGACCTTTTCTCATGCTTGACACTACACGAAAATATATTGCCTCTACTTTCAAAAAGCATGTCATAACAATAAAAAGTCTAAAAACATTTTTCTACATTCTGAAACGTTACCATTAAAGGATTGAATTCAGGTATGTTAGACTTTGGACTGATTTAAACAAACCTATAAATCACTGGTTGAATTATAATACTGGATGCAAACAAAATATTTTTTGTACATTTTATTTGAAACAAAAATATATTTTCACATTTAAAAAATCAACATTAACTTGAATTTCTACCGAAAAAAATCGTGCACTTTCTGAGCAGCGCTTCGCATCTTACGAAAATGGCTAAATGACTGACTTGCATCAAAAGAGGAACAGTTTTCTTGGTTTCCAGTTCCGTTTTCTGTGGTATCCACAAATTGTCAGAGAGGTGGGAAAAATGTGTCGTAGGGCAGTATTTCCAATAAAATATTTTGTATCATTTTCATACACTAAACGCGTATTTTATATACAAAGATTCCGGTTTCACATTTACATACCTAGTGAATGCTATAAATTGCCTTTTCTCTTCTGTAACATTTTTGGTGATGAAAATGTGCTAACATTAGTTACAAGAAAAATTATATGTCAAGGGGTTAAGCTGCACTATGTATATCATTTTCATGCACTAAACGTGTATTTTCCATACAACAATTCCGCTTTCATATTTACATACCTGATAGATGCTTCGTTCTACTCTCGCGGCAATTGCTATCGCAATCTGCAGTGTGCCGTTCTCCGATTCAATAAATGAACGAACAAATTGATAACAGCCGGAAACTGTTAATCTGGGAAAACGGCGGGAAATCATCCGTCCGACGAGGCCGAACCGCATCGCAATTCCCGGCCAATAGTTTTCACTCACTCCGGATCCCCGATCGCGCCGGGATCTGTGCAAATAGCGAATCGCAAAAGGACGGCACCGGTGTGTATACTCATACCGATCGGAACAACGGCGCTATCGGGGCCCGGTAATCTTGGTCCATGGGTGCATATTTCAAGATCGGCATGCGTGAACGATTTCATGGCCGTCGGGTTGCCTTGTGGTCGTGTAACTCACCTTTACAACGTTAATGCGACGGCCGCGGAGCGCAGGCTATCATATTTCGCAGCCCTACTCGGCTGATCGACGAGTCGTGTTTTAATATGCAAATTAAAATGCAAATAGTCCGCCCACCCCCAGCTCCCCTCCCCCGTAACGTTTACTATGTATTTTACCCTCGATGTTGCTCAATTTCACTGTCCGTCTTATCCTTAAATAACAAAATTTTTGTTTTACGTTTACGGACGAACGAGGTGAGGTTCTCAGTACTGCGCCGGTTCCCCGATTTTTTCCCTGTCAATTCTAAGAGATAACTATGTAGCACATAATTATCGCAGTTTGGCAAAGAAATAAATAAGTATGATAACATGCGCGTGTCTCGCTGTGCGGTTCGGTACGTGAAAATAAACGAAAGTTTCACGCTAATCGTACCGAGCGTAAGATGCAACCGGTATGATTTGTAAAAATTACCGAGTCTGAATTTATTTAGATTTCTTGCAATCATTTTAATGGCACTCCGATGACTCCTCTGAGGCGACACTAAAAATCGACATACTATTATTCAAAATAATTATTGCATTGCTGTGTTTGCACAATAATAATGTTTGAACAATAGTAATAAATTTTGTATGCACAAAAGGTAATGGCCATGTAGAACGTAACTATTCTAGGTAAAAAGAATGTCTCAATTTTGGAATTAAAATTGCTTGGAGTGCAAAGGGTTAATATAAACGTGAACTTAAATCATGAAAGTTTGACAATTTCTAATAGATGCATTTTTGCAATTTCAATGATTGTTTAATAGAAATATGTGATTTTCCTGCGATTTATATAAATAAATAAATAAATAAATAGGAAATAAATGTTACTAAACGATGTTGAAAGATATATCAATTAAAATTAATATTGTTAAACACGAAACTAAATTGAAAATATCACTTCAAGCATAAAATAAAAATTAAAACATGGGAAACAGAAACTTTCCATAATATATCCTACGAGAATTACTATTAAATGATGCTTAAACTAATTTAATAACCTAACTTTTAAAATGTAATAAAAGTGGCGAATATACGTAAGTGCAAGTTGTTATCCAAATCTAAGCCTTTGTGAAAATATCTGAATGTGAATATCGAATTATTTACCAATCGTCTTATTTAAACAAATTCCAAGTTGTAATTATAGATTAATAGAAATACATTGCAAGAAGTTATCTCTGAAATTTAAATAGATTCTACGATGAAAGATTCGTACAGCTTTTATGACTGTCTGTCTTATATATCATTAATATCGCTCGGTGAGATCTTTAAAAAAGAGACGTGATGAATACTAATGATGAATCGAGCATGCACAGCACGTTACGTTTTAAGCCTTTCCGTTTTACATTTGTTTCGTTCGTGATGATACCTGTTCGTCATTTCAACATTTCTTTGTTGCAAATACTTTTTCATATATCAATGTAACTAACACGTTGAATCATTAAATTAAACTGATTGTTAATGTCACAATAAGTAGTTAGACATTCTTGTAAGAACGTGTACCTCCATTATATAAATACGTTTAGAAATTATTATAAAATTTTTAAAAATAATAAAAAGTTATCTAAGAATGCTATTTACATGTTCATCGACTAAAAGAGAAGTCATCATCAACAGTTTCTATACTACGACAATAGTAAAGATGTGATTAAACTGCGAATGTTATGTGAGGTCATTTATTTCATTTATCTTATTTCCAGTAAAATAAATTAATTTTATTATGCAATAAAAGAGTACAATTTAAAAGCTTTGATAGTCACTTACATTATTTCTAATTTGTTGAAAATATTAACGAAAGAAAGACATTTTTGTTTGCCTTCGGTTTATTGTAAACGATGGAAACCACAATCTATGATGTAAAGAAAATTAAGATTTACTTAAATTGACCCATCACTATAGAAACTAAATAAAAATGGAATAAACCGTTTAACAACTGTGTTTTATAAATATTAGTATAACTAGATTGTAGATATTTGTTAAGTTTTATTAAGTTGGCCCATTTAAGTCAATCTTAATTTTCTTTACATCATAGACTGTTTAGTATAAATTGTAGATATTTATTAAGTCGTATTTATTTTACCTTATTAAGTTTATATAGAGTTGGCCCATTTAAATCAATCTTAATTTTCTTTACATCATAGACTGTTACTGTGTTACATCATAGAAACAGCCCATTTAAGCCAATCTTATTTTCTTTAGACCATAGACTCTTTAGTATAACTAGACTGTACACATTTGCTAACTAACATTTAGTTTCACTTTAAGTGGGAAGAATACAACTGAGCATTACATAAACTATATATATCATATTAATTTGTAAATTTGATACTGTCAGCCTCCAGACATAACCTTTGACCCTTAGCATTCCCATGGCCCCTCTGAGGTGACACTAAAAATCGCCAGACTATTATTCAAAACAATTTTTCCATTAGAATGTTTGTATTTAAAATTGTAATAAAAATCGAAATGTTGCGCTTACGATTAATATTAAGAAATTTGATATGCACAAAAGCAAATGAATCATGTACAATGGAATTATTCTAGGACAGAAATGTGTCTCGGGTTAGGAGTTAAAATTGCTCGGAGTGCAAAGACATAAAAATCCATAACCATAGCGAAACAATCAAAAAAGGAAGAGACAATACGTTTCAATAGCATCGATAGATCTTTCAGTAAATTTCTAAGAGACCCTAAAACAATACTTTAGGGAAATACGTGGCTGAAGTGAGCATCAGGTAAAACAGTCTCACCTGTTCGTCTACGCGGTCCGCCATTCAACATTAATTTCTCCACGCAAAGTCGAACGAACTAGAAAGCATTTTTCAATCAAATTGTCCAACTTCCACTTCGCCCGGGCCGAAACACGAAGAGAATTGAAATTGATTTAAGTAGGTCATCCCTAGAGAATTCTCAATAGCACGAATCGTTCAAGATCCGCTTCTAACAAAAGATGCGGAGGAGCCTGCATCCTTTAGAAGATTTCAAACAGTATTTCGAAAATCTTTAGAACCTTTTGAAAGCACCCTGGAGGACAAGATAATGTTACATCGATCGTTGAAACTCCTTCAACAATACTCCCTTCGCTCCTTTTCAGAACATCGTCGACCATCGTAAGAAAAAAGCGAGATGCAGAGGGTGTTTCCAGCGAGTTTCAAATCCAACCCAGGCTTTTGTTGTATGTGCTTGTTGTTTGTATTTTTTGATTGTTGCGTTTCATGGACGGCTATCTACGACTGAAAGAAAGTGTTCTACTTCGTCGTAGCAATGAGGGACAAGTTGTTCGTGATGTCCATCGCGCACGGTAAATATAACCTGAATACGGTAGAGGAGAGAAAGCAATAAGATTGTCTTCCCATCCTTCAGAAGTGTAATGAGGCGTTTTTCGATCGACGATGACTGCCGATGAGCGTCGAAAGTTATGTTCGGAATACATAGTTTACTGCCGCGTTAGAGTTTCACGGATCGCCTGCCGGGAAGATCTAGTACGGAGAACATTACAGGACCCGCATCGCCGGCATTTTGCAATGAGAAATTGGTATTCGCCTTTCATTGCAACCCGAAGGGCCAGGAGAACTGCAATTTGAATTTTGGAATAATGTACTTGGATGATTACATTCGAAATTGAAAAGTGGCTAATGTACCACGAAAGTATTCGAACGATTTCGAATTTAGTGTTTGAGGCCTTGGAAAAATGTACTTACATTAAGGGAATACGTAATGCTTTTATTGTAGTAGTCAGTTAAAAGTGTTGTAATTATACAGGTAAAATTTGGGGATGATGTGTTAATATTAACAATTGTTGGAAAATATTTCTTGGAAGCATTGGCCACCCGAAGAATGCGAAAGTATTCGAAAGATTTCAGATTATATGTTTGAGATTCTTAAAAATGTACTTATGTTACGAATTCCGTAATGATTTTATTTCAATAGTCAGTTGTAAGTGTCCTGATTGTACATGTAAAATTTGAGGATGATACATTAATGTTAACAATAGTTGCAAAATATTTTTTGGACACATTGACGGTATGAAGACTCCATAATTATTCAAACAGTTTCAAATTAAGTGTTTGAGACCGTAAAATGTATACTTACATTACGAATTACATAATGTTTTTATTCTAATAGTAAGTTGCAAGTGTCCTGATTGTACATGTAAAATTTGAGGACGATACATTAATGTTAACAATAGTTGCAAAATATTTTTTGGACACATGTAACGATATTAAAGCCACAAAAACTATTGACTATATATTTATATTATATATACATTATATATATATTTATTATTATTATTTATTATACATGTATGTATATTATATTACCAATACCCTGGTGCAATAATCAGGTAAGTTCAGAATTTGCAAGTTGAGAGAAATCGACTAAAACTGAATTGCAAATGAAGTGTTTAAGCAACCACGTTACTATTTTGGATTTGCTAAGCATTAATATAACAAGCGATGTAAGACAGAATATTTTTTACATTCTTTTGAAGTTTCATACTTAACCTATTTGCGTCATAAGTTCACATATGCGTGGAAATTTCCCGGCCATTATTATCGAAGCGCAGATATGCACATTGAAACATTTCTATCTTTATATAATGAAAGGAAATGTAGATGATATGGGTAAATTTTCCACTTTTCCGAATGATTTAAATGAACTTGCAGTCTTTTAGAATAAACATGTCTGCAGTTTCACACCTGCTATACCACGCAATACTTTCCTAGAAATTAGGAAACGACGCACTAAGAAGATAGAGAATTCAAGCTTTAAATAGAGTGCCAGCTGATTCTTGTACTCACTTTTTCAAATGAAATCATTACTCTTTAAAGTATGTATGATTTCTCAAGAATTGGAAATTCAGTCTTCAAATAAATTTTGGATTCTTGGACTTGAGAATATTGAAAAACCTGAACATCCATTAATACTGAACAACGAATAACGATTATTCGAGAAACAGCGAGATTCGTTCGAAAAATTTGTTGCTCCAAATATGTCGCAGAAAAATGATCCTATCACCCTAATCCTCGCTTCCTCGACTAGAAATAATCCCAAAATCCTGCGACAGGCTGCGTAAACTCGAAACCGTGCTCGTTTCCGTCGGCAAGTCGCGTTTATCTTGGTTCAGAAGCGATTTGAAAGCCTGGAGGCGCAGCATCTTCGATTCACCGTTGATCGAGAAAAATCTCTGGTAGATTCATAGATTGCGTTTCAAGGCGACCCTCGGTGCACAATCGCAGGCGTATACATGGCAGCTAAGATGAATCCCCGAGCCATCGTACCCGTAATGTCTTCAGTGAAGCAGCCTCCTATCATAATCTCGGCATGATGGACGAGCACTCTTTATGCGGGTTCGCAGAATGGAACGAGATTAAACGAACGGTCATCAATAGCATTAAAGGCGAGGGCGAGGAGCCGGCTGTGAAAGGAGGAAAATCGGAACGACTCAATTAGCCGGGCTCTACCTGTTCTATCTGTCACGAATCTTTTTTCCACCGGACAATGTTAACCCTTTCGACTCTGCTGGGACAGATATCGCGTCCGCTTCTGGGAGAAATCTGGATAAAACTTCACAATTTACTGTCCTTCCCACACTCGTCGCGAAACAATACTGGTGACCTTCAAAAAGCATTGATATGACCTTGGGAAAACTTTCTTTTATCACCATCGGATATATGAGCCGTTTATTTTGAAAGTGGCTTAAGTCCACTTATGCTAGAATCGAGATATTGAAGAAAATATGGGTAACAGATAACGTGTATCTGTTATGATATGATAATGTGTATTTTAAAGTCAAATTTATCATCCCAATTAGCATAATTAACATCATTGAAGAAATAATAATAATATATATTATTGATTAATGTTATATTTATAATATAATATTATAATGTTATATTAGTGATTAATAATGATAATAAGAAGAAATAAAATAAATAAAAAATCGTCGTCTCTTTATTATTTCTTCAACCCTTTACACTCCAATTTTAATTCGAAAATCGATGCATTTTTTATTCTAGAATAATTTCATGGTGCGTGATTCATTTCCTTTAGTGCATATTAAATTTGTTACTATTAATACGTGCAACGGTTCGATTTTTAATAACTTCTTAAATACAAACATTGTGATGTGAAAATTGCTCCATTTCATTCCAATGTGTATCACTTGCGCATATACATTTCCTTAAATTTTACATATTTGCAGAAGTTATAAATGCATAATGATCCGTAACGTATTTCTTCTTAGAGAAATATTAAATGCCACCAATAAATATTCACCGTTTTGCATATGAAAAATCAAAAGGAAACGAATGTGCATCGTATATTTTTATATTTCTTTCGTCGCCATAAAAATTGGAAAATTATTGATCCTGCGAAGAATTCATTAACAGTATGAAACGTTACTTGGAATTGTTTATTTCGTTTGCTGCCGTAAAACGGTAAATCGATATATAAAATCACGGATGGTTTAATAGTATTCGATCGTTAATATCCGCAAGCAGAATCTATTTCTTTCCAACATTTTACATCTTCCTATTGCCGCGTTAGAGTAAATGTTCAAAATAAAAACCATATTTATGACCTGTCTGACGATTACGTTTCTAACTTCACTACTCTAGATAATAATTAACCCTTAGCACTCTATGCGATTTTAAGTCTAAAATCGAAATACTTTTTAATGTAAAATAGTTCCATTCTACATGGTTTATTTTCTTTCGTGCGCAGAATGTTTATTACTATATCTCATACGTGCAACACTTGAATTTTCACAGACTTCTTAAACGCAAATATATTGATGCAAAAGTTGTTTCGAATAATAATATGACAATTTTTAGTGTCTCCTCAGAGGAGTCATTTATTGGAGTGTTAAGGGTTAATTAATCGTCACTTATTCAAATTAAATTTGTATACAAAAAACATATTAGATTTTTATACAAAATCAAATTTTAGTATAGAAACATTAATTAATTATTAGAACCAGGAATCTGAAAGTTTAATGACAGAGCTACTTGATTCAACGATCGACTGAGACTGACTACCGATTCATAATCAATGATATGAATTTCTGGGATGTTTATCAGCCTTTCAATGTTATAAGACAATTTGTTTATATATAGGCGAGGATCTACGAACATCTCCTGTGATGTAAGAAAGTTTATTTTAAAACCATATTTGACCTTGCATGACCTTCAACGACAGCATGTTGAAGTTGTCTCAACACCGGCTATCATATCGCGATAAAAAAAACATACTATTTCATCTAAAAAAAAATAGACATCACCTTCAAATCTCCTCTATGCCTCCTCCCAGGAAAAAATGTATGTATCGCAATATACCGTGCAAGTTTCAGATATGACATTTTTGCATATTATTACAAATAACGGCAACATTCAAGGTGGCCATAGTTATTGGCTCACCCTGTATACATTTTTAACTTATTACTGATGTATAGACACATTATCCTCTTTGGTTTTTTCTCGAGGGGAGGTTCGCATTCGCCCTTTCGTAGAAATTTGTGTTAGAATGCGTCAGCGAATAGCCACGTGCACGGGGGGGGGGGCTGTATTTAAAAGAAAAAGATTCTCGGTTTTATAAGGTAATTGAAAGTGAAAAGTAAATGCGAAGTGGTTCTGTAAGTGCGTCTCCCTTGTTGTTGTGCTGTGTCCGAAGCTTAATTCAATTCTAGCGAATGCAACACGCAGTGCGCTTGACGCCACGACGTTCGAACCCCCGTTAGACGACACCCTATCGTTTGAGACGCTGCTCAATGCATAACAACTAGTTCTAGAAAATCTGTTGTCGGCAGTCCATAAAGTTCAGCACCACGACGGAGTCAAATGAATCAACGTATCCTGCCTATCCGCGCAGCTTAGGCACCTATGCATTGCTACTGAGAGTGGGTCAGAGAGTATTAGAACCACTCATATTAGCAATGAATGCCCTTTTATTCGACGACGTACAGTCACTTCCTTATTGGCGCCAATAAAATAGAAAATCTTTTTCTCATCGAAACAAATTTTCTTGCGCTACAGTCGTTCGCTCTTCGGAATGTGTAAATTTTATTTTAGACGTGTCATTGGTATTTTATTTATTAGACCTTTCAGAGCTTCCTCGATTTTCTATTTCTCATTGAAATAAATTTCATTTCGTAGCATTCGATCAGCTTTTCAGACTATGCACATTTTATTTTAAACGTTTTAGAGGTATTTTATTTATTGGACCATTCAGAGCTTCTTCAATTCTCTATTCTTATTAAAATAAATTTTATTCCGTGGTAGTCGGTCAGTTTTTCAGAATGTGTAAATTTTAGTTTAGACGTGTAAGTGGTATATTATTTATTAGACCATTCAAGGTTTCCTCGATTTTCTATTTCTTATTAAGATAAATTTTATTCCGTAGTAGTCGGTCAGTTTTTCAGAATGTGTAAATTTTAGTTTAGACGTGTAAGTGGTATATTATTTATTAGACCTTTCAGAGCTTCCTCGATTTTCTATTCCTTATTGAAATAAATTTTTTCCGCGCTAGTCGATCAGTTTTTCAGACTGTGCACATTTTATTTTAAACGTTTAAAAGGTATTTTATTTATTAGACCATTCAGAGTTTCTTCAATTTTCTTTTTCTTATTGAAAGAAATTTTGTTTTGTTACAGTTCTTCGGAATGTGAACATCTTACTTTAAATGTCTATGTTGCATTTCGTTTATTAAAGCGTTGCAAGCTTCTTCGATTTTCCGTTTCTTGTTAAAATTAATTTTGTTTATGAAGTATGTATAAGTCTGTAGGAAGTTTTGACAGATGCAGTCTCATTATTATTACAAATCAATGTACATCGTTTGTAGTGTTAATACGTTGTTGTTCAATTCATACTGTCATGAAATTATCCGAACACTCGTAATTCCCGACCAATTCCGCAGACAGAGGTTCTACTCCAACCCGAAAGGCAGCCTTCGTTCTTTTGTGCATCGAACGCAACGTTCATGCGACACAGATTCAACACCGCAGTTAGGCTAATGTGGATAAAGGAAACAGGATCGAAGAAGCGATCGTCGGAGCTCGTCATGAGGTAAACCGCACCACGAACGACTGGGGTAACAGACGAGGTGGTGGGAGACACAAAAATCGAAATTTCTATCGACTTTTACGTAACTGCAGGAACAGTATCACTCTCTCCTCCGACACGGTAGTCCACGTATAGTTGGTCGGTAACGCAACTGCATGCAGTTGCATTATTGCGAGGCGGCGATGGGAGAGGCTTCTAAGGGTGGCGGCGGAGGAGGTGGAAGAAGGTGGTCGGGGCCAGAAGAGGAAAAGAAGAAGAAGAAGAAGAAGAAGGAGAAGAAAGAGAAGTTGGAGGAGGCGGAGGAGGAGGGCACGTTGGCGTCGCCTGGAATGCCCGCGGACCACGAACGCTGCCGGTACGACGGGTTTACCTTTTACAGCCTACCTACCGGTCGTTTCATTGCGACTGCACCTTCCACGTCTCTCTGCCATATCTCTCTTTTCCCCATCGAATTTCACCGGAGGAGATAAAGCACAAGGATCGCGCGATCCTTTTCTTTTCCAGATGAATACAGTCTCGGCAACGTTTTATCACCGTGCTAGATCCTCCATTTTCCGAACGAATTTTATGCAAGCCACACAGCGTCTGAGACAATTTTAACTAGTCCAAATATCGAAGTATGAATTACGATAGTTAATATTAACCCTTGCCACTTGAATAGTGCTTCTAAAACGCCACTAAAAATTGCAGTGAAAATAACAAAAAATTTGTTTCTAGAAACGACTACAGTCCTAATACCGTTTTATCACTGTGCTAGATCCTCCATTTTCCGAATAAATTTTATGCAAGTCGCACAGCGTTCGAGACAATATTAACTGGTCCAAATTTCGACGTCCGAATTGCGATAGTTAATATTAACCCTTGCCACTTGAATAGTGCTCCTAAAACGCCACTAAAAATTGGAGTTAAGAAATTAAAAATTTGTTTCTAGAGACGACTACAGCCCTAGTACCGTTTTATCACCGTGCTAGATCCTCCATTTTCTGAACGATTTTATATAAGCCACATAGTGTTAGTTAGATATTTTTACATCATTACGTTTGCAATCGTTAAAAATTTTAGTGTTGTAAGTACGAGTAACAGGAATTTATTTTATATGGAAGAGAGGAAATAATCTATGTACAATGGAGTCGTTGTAGGTAAAAGTATTTTTTCGATTTTGGAATGGAATTGCTTCGAATGCAAAGAGCACCTCATGCAATAAGGTCTCGACGATCCGGTACAATTGAATTTTTTGAATAATCGAAATTTATATGCGAAATGAGAAATTATACGTATCACTCGCGTTGTTTTCATTTAGTTCAACTCTTTGCAATATAACAACCAGTTAGGCTCGTGATGATTTCGAATAGAATCTGTTGGAGATCCGAACGATTTTTATACACATTAATGTCTCTGTATGGTCTTGTTGTTTCACTAGGTTATTTTAACTTAATTTTACGAAGAGTTCTTTGAAATTGACACGAATACATTACAACACCAAATTGCACCCAAATAATAAATCCAAACAGTAAATTCAACTACCAAATCAGCCATATTGCTATTTTTAAGATATTAAAAACGTTGATCGAAAAGTATTGCGAGTGTTGACAGAATTTTGCAAAAATATTTCTCCAAATATCGATGACTGTACAGTGTCAATCAAAATTACATTGTACAAAATTTTATATTTTCAAATAGTATATTTGGGGACACATACCCAAATCATATAATTATATAAAATTATAATAAAGTAAAATTATATAATATTAAATAAAACGGCGAAATATTATATTTACAGTGTCAGTGTCAAACTACTAAATGTATTCCATTCCACTCCATTGGATCACAAGTTTTAAATTAAAAATTGTTACTTTACAGTTACTTAACACTAGCACTACCGAACAATAAATCCAACGATATCCATTGTTTTGTAATAATAATGAGACTGAATCAATTAAAACTTCGTACAATTCTTATTATAATGTGTACGTCATTAAAGAACATTTTTATAATTTCAATAATTGCGAGAGTAAGAACTATGAACCAGTCAAAATGACTGATTCGCTGGTTCTAGTGTTAAATAACAAGTTGAATTTTCTCTTTTCAAGTTTTATAAAACACATAGAAAGAACAATCGAATTTTTTTGTATTTAGATAATAGATCTCTCTCTCTCTCTCTCTCTCTCTCTCTACATCTTCACTGTTAAACATTCACTTTCACGATGCTCACACAAGGCGTACAGAAACATTCGAATTTTCTGCATAATGGACTTATGATCGTAACAAGATACTCGCGCTTCTAGCGGTACATGGTTGAAATCACACTGACCTGTTGCTGCCGTTGATGGCCCTCGGGGAACCTGAAAGGGTAATTGTTTCTCGCTGCCGTTGGTCTAGGTTCATGGGTTAATTATTAGCACCAGACATGGAATTAATTAGCCCGATGCTCGATGCATTTTGCGAAGGGGACTTTCGAGATGGGACGAGAGGAGAGGCCAAGTGCGATGAGCTAACTGCGGGAATCGTCACGGAGATGTCACAATTTCCACGATAATGTTTATTCATGATCACGATTAGCCACTTACCACGCAGCCGATCTCACTGTGCACCGTGCCTCGTGAATTTTGATGGGCCATTACTTTCTCGTTCTTGAGAATCGATCCAATCTCGAAACACGAACGGAGCCTGCCAGCGCGGAATTGGCAGATTCGCGAATCGTCCTGTCACTCGAATGCGTTCGTCGATCCTCCATTGACACACACTGAGCGTCAGCAATCATTTTTATTCTTCATTTTTCATATAAAATGTAGTGCACTATATCACGTATCATATCACAATAGCATTGTATCATGCAACCCTTCTTAATAATACTATTTTATTTGTACCAGGGCAAAGTAAATCGATGAAGGAAATACAAGAGATTAAATCGACAAATATTTCTAATCTTTTTATTTAGAACAGAATTTTTTATTTTGTCTAGTTTCCAAATAAAATTAGGTATTATTGTAGATATTAAAGAAACCCCTTGGGTACGGATTTATTTGAGAAAATATTTGCATGTGGAACGGAAATAATTTTTGGTTGCTTGGAGTAGTATGTAAAGGCAGTACATTTTACGTAAGAATGTATTTATTTCTAAAATATTGGTGACATATGTAGTATTAAGATGTCTTCAACTAATTAGAATTGCAAAACAAAAATAAATTAATAACAACAAAATAAAACTAAATGAAATAAATTCAAAGTTTAATTTTTGGTTTGACGTCTTAGACACGTCATCCGCTCCTAGGGGAAAAAAGTGAATGACGTGTCTCAGACGTCAAATGTACCCAAGGGGTTAAAGAAACCCCTATACAGATGTACCTAATTTATTTGTTTTAACTAGTATGCAAATAAAATTGGGTATTATTGTAGATATTCAAGAAAACCCTATGCAGATAGATCTATTCTTCTTATTTAGAACAGAATTTTTTATTTTTTCTAGTATGAAAATAAAATTAAGTATTATTCTAGGTATTAAAGAAAACCCTATGCAGATAGTTCTAATTTCTTAGTTAGAACAGAATTTTATATTTTTCCTAGTTTCTAAACAAAATTAGATGCGTTTAACGCGTTAACACTTTGACTGCCGAACTAGCAGCCACAAAATTTCTATGAAATCGTAATGAGATATTGAGTGAAATGAAAATTGAAAAAATAAAATGTATGACGTCAAGTGCTCTTTCCACCTTCTTGCTGCACTGATACAAATGAATATATTAACGTAAAAATTTATTTAGAAATCCTATAAATAATTCTGTCACCCAAATATAGGTGACATGGCAGTCAAAGTGTTAAGGAAAGAAAATCGAAAAAGTTCTGGAGTCCATAATTTCCCGCAACACCGTATACATCAACGTTGATTCACGTGTCATGTTGTCACATCCCTGGTCGTCGATATTACCCACGTCGAATTATGTTCCACCAGTTTAGTAAATCGCGACACTGGTTGGCCGCTCGGTTGGCCGGGGCCCATCTCGGTGTCCTTAATAGGCATATTTCAACAGGCCGTTCGACGAACGCGAAGAGTTAACGCCTGAGAGTGGACAAGATTCCACATCGCTCTTTCTCTCTCGTTCTTCGGCCGCAGAAGAACTGTGTCAGTGTTGCATGCCTCGTTTCGCAAAGGAACGTCGCGGATCTCATGCATTACGCATCGGCAGCGGAGGACTAATCCTGACCGTTCTTGATTGCAAGGTTTCGCGATGCCTAGGCAAGCCGGAGAGAGGAATTCTTCTTCGTCAGCGTGTCCATGATGCCGCGTCTCGTAGGCAGCCGACCGATCGAATCCCTCTCGTACATGGACGAGCGCCGGTCCAAGACCCGGGGAGATGTGGCACGCGTCGGCATTCTGAATCGCGTCCCTCCGTTTTCCGGTTTGCGCCTCCGTCGATTCCGTTACTTGCGTTATGCAATTGTGCTGATGGGTCAAATTGAGACTCGCGCTAATGACTGACTCGCGTGTGGGCGCCGCGCCGGTAACCGGATGAACAAAAACGAACGACGCCGGCCGCGTCAAGTTTGACGCCTGATTGCTGCGCGATCTTTTATTAGATGGACGAACGGCTGGTAATGCGCTTCCTCCAGTTTTACATTTCATCGTAAAACCGGGTGTTTCATCATTTATATCGTGTAGGAGTCGCTCCGCGTGATTGCGATCATTTATTTTCAACGGTGCTTCGGATTTTATTGAAATTCCTTCAATTATCGAGATTCTTGAAAGTATCGTATTTATTATGACTTGACCTTCCGGCAGTACATTAATCTGTTCTTTCTTTGGTATCGGTAATCGGTCGGAGAAATATTAACCACTTGTCATATTATTTTCTTTTGTAGCTAAAGTTATTGTAACATCTTCGTCATTAGAAATGTTACAGAAGAGATGTGACAATTTAAATCTTTTATATTGCTACATCTACTTCGATGTTTGAATATTGATTGGAAATGAACGATATTTGATTTTGTCTATAAAGAAAGGCGTAATATTTATATTTGTTAGAGTTTAGATAATATGGGAACGGTTTATTGCGTTTCTCGACAGTAGTTTAGTGAAATCAATTTTTCCACTCACAAATGCCATATTTGTATCTTGTTTCATGGTTTTATGATAGCTTTCAATGTAATTACTGTCAAGCCGCGTTATTGACGCCATTTTCTTGTTTCGAAATGTCATCAAGATTTTCAACTCACAACCGTACAAGTTTCTTACAGCAGCATAGTTTTTAATAACGTTGGGCACGTTGAATTTCGTGCCGTATACTTCAGACAAGTTTCATTTCTTTCAACCATAGAAGTGATCAGTGTTATTAACAGGAATTATTAGTTACTGTATAACGAAGCTCTCAACTCATATTACAATCTGGTTAACTTCCACTATAGTAAATCCATGTTCAATAGCATTAATTTAGTGAGACACATTCTTAAACGACGCAATGGTGACGGTCACCGGTGACCACCGTGGCAGTCACGGTGGTAACAATACTTAAGAACACTTGATAGCAGTAATTTCTTATGGCGGCACATTCAAAGAGATGGGAAAAAAGCTACCGATGAGCAATACATCGAATAAACTATTTTGTAGCATTTTTATACTATAAACATCTATTTTCTACATATATCAATATTCCGGTTTCATATTTACATATCTGGTACATTGAAATACGAGTATTCTATGATCGTTAAATATAAATACAATTTAACCGTTTCGCCAATGAAAATCGTCATACCGTCATTCAAAACAGTTTTTGAATTATTAACCTCTTGCAGTCGAAATAATTTTAATTCCAAAATGAAGACATTTCTTTCAA
>CM052082.1:11362283-11375895 GCA_028453745.1 Agapostemon virescens | reverse complement strand
CTTAAATCCATATTGACTAAACAAGGGTAGAAAACATAAAACGCTTCAGCGAATAATGAAAAGGAATAAACAGCGACTATAAGAGAAGCTGCTGATTTACTGACATAAAACTGCAACAATTGCAATAGGGAAACCAAAAAGAGATACTATGTTTAGCCGTCTAGAATTGCCTAGACATAGTGTCTGGGTCTGCGCTGCGATCAAGTGGTATACTGTCGTTTTTCAGATAATATGGACCTGCTTGGCCCTAAGAATTAGTTACCGACTTGAGTACGACTGAAAGTTAAGTATTTTGTTTCGAAACGGGAAACAGACCAGCCGTACTCCACTCGATGACAACCGACGCATCGCAAACCCACCCGCAGCGGAAAGGCGACATCAGTTTCGGGAAAAGATCCTTGAACGAGGGATCTTCGTGCAACGTCTTATGAGGCTTTGTGGGAAAACGAAATCACGAAGTCGGTAGGCGTTGCACAATTTTAGGATTACGCCCCAAACTGATGATTCGTCCTCCATTTATCCCCACCAAAGGAAAAATCATTTTCCGAACTTTGGTAGGGACACACGACGGGGAGATTCTGCGGATCCTTGGAACTTCTAACTTGTACACATCGCTAGATCATTTTGAATCTCGAACCAGTGCACATCGATTCTGAACCTTGTACAGATTGCAACAACGTCGCGAGAACATGCGGAACTTTGTGCTTCGAACATCGCAAGAATACTTTGAACTTTGTACATGTGCACATCGCGAGAACTTTGCACATTGATTCAGTATGTGGCGGCTGTACCTCCTGCGCTCACCGACAGAGGGACAGTAGAACGAGACTTTCCCGCTAGTACCTGATCCGCCACCGATTCATATGTGCAGTGTGGACATTATTTTTTATAATTTTGATTTTATATAAGCAATTTTTATTTTAAACCAACAAGGCATCCTTAGTAATGTTATTTAATAATTGCGTTAGAAATTGTAATGTTAAAGTAGCTTTTAAGCTTCGTTTTGATACATTACGATTATTGAAAGTCCTATTAATAGGCTTCTGATCGGTAAAGTGTTAATTGCTTGCCAATATCCCAACATCCAAGGCAGGGTCCGCTAGATAGCCTACCGCACACCTTTATTTTTCTCCTTTTCTTTCCCTCTCTCTCCAATCCATTTTCATCAGCCGCTAAAACTGCATATTGAATTCGGACTTTTAGAACAATTGATGTAATATTGCGAATGTAAAATACATGAAATCTCTTGTCGCTAACTAGAACATTGTTACCTCAAACCAGCAGCAATTCGGACGGAACGAACGCTCGAATGAACGTGAACATAAATGTTTTAGAAGAAGCCAGAAATGTTTCTATTGCACCGTGAGGCCCCAGGACCCAGATGCCTCGTGGCATATGTACATTCATGATTCCACGGTAACGGCCGATAAGATTCACCGTCATCGGCGCAACCGTGGCAATGTGACTAGGGTTAATAAATACCGTGAGCGGTCACCTATCACCGGTTAGGGTCCCGGCTCGCCACCAATTACGCCGGTGAAATTCCAATATAATAGGGATGACCTGCGGGCTCAATGACGTAACAACTTCCTAGAGTTTTAATGGAGGCAACTATGCACCACCGTTTGATACAGGCGCATTATGCCAACACTTGCAACCTTGCCGCGCACGTTCGATCGCTGACAGATAACATTGCAGAGCGTCTACTCTCATTGAACGTGACGGCACCGGAGAGCTTTGTGGCACGGAAGTAGAGCCAGTCTTATCAGATTGGCTTCCCTCACCTTTGCCAAGTTCAATTGTGTACCGTGCCAAGTTCAAATGTGTTTCTGTCAAACAACGAATTCGTGTTGCACATTTTTATCGAGCCGAGCGCATATCCGCCGAAGAAGTTGCCATTCTGACAAACGATGTTGTCTTTCGTCTGGATTAGCTACCAGGAAGTTGCTGTGAGGCTGTGTAGTTCTATGCCAGCCAGAGTTTTATCGCTGGACAATTATTTTCAAGGTTTCATTCAGTTTCGTTCGTGCAATTGTCCAGCACAACTGCCCTTGCAGAGAATATT
The DNA here is from genome assembly GCA_028453745.1 of Agapostemon virescens. Taxonomy (NCBI): domain Eukaryota; kingdom Metazoa; phylum Arthropoda; class Insecta; order Hymenoptera; family Halictidae; genus Agapostemon; species Agapostemon virescens. The sequence goes on along the minus strand of CM052082.1, from coordinate 11,373,830 downwards.
TGATAACTGTGCACTTCGAGGACGTCAGCATCTTTAACCTGCTAACTGAATATGACGAAATATTTCGTCGTACACGAATTACTACTAGAATGCTCATGACGACATTTTTCGTCATGGAAATTTGCCGCAATATTTTGAACACATTACATTTTATGTAGTTCTTATTCAAGTAAATCAATTATATAAGGTTACAATTGTATATGAACAATAAGTATTAAAAAAAGAAAAAAGTCTGCATTGTAAAACGAGTCGAACAAAAGTTTATTCCCCGGTTAACAGGTTAAGAGTGGCTTTGGCATATTTTGTTGAGCCATCATTCTAAACAACTATAAAGATAGTAATTAAACAGGGTCTGGCTCAGGTGACGTCTGGGCTAGGTTTTAATTATTACTGTGTTTATTTAACTCTTTGCCCTACGACTTGTAGGTCTGCAGTTTTGCAATGCTTTGAATTTCTTTGTAATTTATAAATTGTTAAAAGGAAAAGAAAGTTTGTAATTATTATATGACAACATGTTCTACAGTGGATGTACCTTAATAATGATAAAACAGAATATTATTTCGATGCAACGGAAATTAATAACATATATGTTTGTTAGACTCCGTTCAGAATCTGCGTCACGACTCTGACATGGTGTTGTAAGGTAAGGGGTTAATGATGATGCGATCTCGTGTTCCCCCACGCAACAGTATTAGGGGTAGCCATAAGTAATAAGTTATTTTGAAATGTAAAACAAACTTCGTAGTAAAATCAAGTTTATTTTTATAATATTATGTAATCTCCATCATTGTCGAGGACAGTTTGCCATCTCTCCTGCAAGTTTTCAACCCCCTTCTTGTAGAAATCCAGGGTCAGTGAAGCAAAATGTAACTGAAGGTTTCTTCTTCAAGGTGCCTCCACTTCGAGGCCTGTCAGAAAGGTCATAATCCCCAGCAGCAAGCCTCCTGAACCAACGTTGACACTTGCTGACCTTCGACACATCTCCATAAATCTCACAAAGTTTCTTTGTTGATACCGTTGCATTATATCCTGTATGAAAATAATTTAATTCAATATTTATTAATATTAATAAAAATGTTTTTTAATATTTATTAATATTATTAGATTTAATTTAATAATATTTTAATATTTTATTACAGAACGGTAAATAATGTGTACTTCGCAGAATATTTAGAACACAGAATTTTTGTATAGAAAATGCATGTTTGTTGTATGAGAATGACAGATATACATTTTTCCCATCTCTCTGACATTTTGTAGATGCCACGTCAAAAAACTGTTCCTCTTTTGAGGCAAACCAGTCATCAAGCCATTTTCGTACATTCGCGTAAATTGTGAAGCGTTGCTCAGCAAGTGCGTGTCCCATCGATGCGAATAAGTAATAATCGGATGAAGCCAAGTCTGGTGAGTAAGCCGCATGCTAAAGTATTTCCTAATTAAACGCTTGAATCGTTTCCTTGACCGGTTTCGCTGTGTGCGATGGTGCATTATCATGAAGCAAAATCACTTTGTGTTGACTTTTAATCACATTTTCCTATCTTCTGAATCTTTCCCATAGCTTTCGAACGTATAGAGACGGCTTCTCGTGTCACATTTAATTGGTGCGCGAGTCGTTGTCGCGTTTCAGCGTCATCCTCATCCAACAATACTTGCAATTCGCTGTCTTCAAACTTTTTCGCTGTGTGCAATTGGTATGAGATGCATGAAAAATATAAAAGGCATTTTTTAAATATTTTTCATTTGAGCCACGTACAAAAAATTTTAAATACCCATTTTGTAGGCCTATGACAATTATACATAGGCAGAAAAATTCTATGAAATCGATCGACGTACACACGAGCTGCGTACCATTGGAAATGTTGAAAATAGCAATTTTTTAACGATTCTCGGTCAATTTTTGCTTGAACTCCACAAATTCTTACATCTTTCATCTTACATCTTCATTGACAGCTAGCGTCACGTATCTACAAATTCCGGTTTGATATTTACAGACCTGTTATATAAATTTATACGAACGATTTTTATTGGGCAACGGATATTAGCCAATTTAACGGTGGAGAGGTTTAGCGTTAAATAAGATTTTCTGTTCGGGAAGTGGCCGACAGAGAAATGAGGTCGGTGACGCGTGTCAAATGGAAAGGACACGAAGCGCAACGTTGCTAACGACCCGATAAAGCGGCACTATCCGGTGATGAGCACGTTGCCGATCGAACGTAATGAAGTATAATTGAACGTAGCCGGATAGCTGTCTAACTGCCTTGACCCCGCGAGACCCTTGTGTAACCGCGGGTCAGCGACTCGATCGTGCTTCAAGACCTAGTGTACATTTCACGGGTGTTACGAGTCAAACGGATTGCTACTTGTTAATGCGACGCCGAGTTAATCATAATTAAAGTTCGTCCCTGGGCCGCGGCACCGCGCCCTCCCCGAGACACTTGCCTCTGATATACGACGTATATATTCGTCGTTAATTTCTGCGACAGTAACTAATAGGTGGTGCGAGACCGTGTACCAGCCGCGCCGCGTGAACTCGTGCAAAGCGGAAAAACTAGTCGTCTCGGAATTTATCGATAGTTTCTCGCCGGAACTTTGACTTTCTGGAGAACGCCAGAGCCCTTCAGATTCCGCGGCTCAGCGGTGGGCACTGAAAAAGAGGCCGACACGAGGAAGCTGAATGTCTGTAGGAGGCTGTCTCGTGTAAACGATGCAAAATGTAACCGTTCCCGGCAGTATTAATCCTTCACGGCGAACATTTTTCTGTTTCATTTCTGCCTTCGAATTTTTATCGTGAAATTGCTAAATCGTTTTGTTCAAGTAACACTTGCACGGTAAATTAGAGACTCCAATCGGTATCGCAGAAATTCTACATAACACTCCGACAAGTTTATGAACTGTTTAGGGTGAACATTTATGTGTTCCATTTGTGCCTCTGAATTTTTATCGTGAAATCGGTAAATGGTTCCGTTCAAGTAACACTTGCACGTTAAATTAAAAAGTCTAATCAGTATCGCAGAAATTCTTCATAATCCTCCGACAATATTATGAATCGTTTAGGACGACCATTTTGGTGCTTCATTTCTGCCTTTGAATTTTTATTGCAAGATTGATCAAACCTTTCGTTTAAGTAACACTTATATGTTATATTAGAGACTCCAATCACCGCCGTAAAATTTGTTCATAACCCTCCGACAATATTATGAATTGTTTAGGAAGAACATTTTGGTGCTTCATTTCTGCCTTTGAATTTTTATTGTGAAATTAGTCAAACATTTCGTTTAAGTAACACTTGCAACGTTAAATTATAGTCTTCAATCAGTATCCCAGAAATTTTTCATAAACCTCCGACAATATTAGGAATCGTTCAAGGGAAACATTTTTATACTTCGTTTGTGCCTTCGAATTTTTATTGTGGAATTAGTCAAACATTTCGTTTGAGTAACACTTGCAACGTTAAATTGGAGACTGCAACCAGTACCACAGAATTTGTTCATAATCCTCCGACAATATTCTGAATCGTTTAGGAAGAACATTTTGGTTCTTCATTTTTGCCTTCGAATTTTTATTGCGAGATTGGACAAACCTTTCGTTTAAGTAACACTTATACATTATATTAGAAACTGCAATCAGTACCGTAAAATTTGTTCATAAACCTCCGACAATATTATGAATTGTTTAAGACGAACATTTTGTTGCTTCATTTCTGCCTTTGAATTTTTATTGTGAAATTACTCAAACATATCGTTTAAGTAATACTTGCAACGTTAAATCATAGTCTTCAATCAGACTCGCAGAAATTTTTCATAAACCTCCAACAATATTATGAATCGTGCAAGGGAAACATTTTTATACTTCATTTCTGTCTTCGAATTTTTATTGTGAAATTAGTCAAACATTTCGTTTAAGTAACACTTGCATCATTAAATTATAGTATTTAATCAGTATCGTAGAAATTTTTTATAACCCTTCGACAATATTATCAATCATTTAGGAAATGATTTCAGTAAAATTAATTAATCCTTTCGCCACTACGGGTAATTATAATCACCGTCTACAAAAATGGTGCCAAAAATTAAAGCAAATGCTATCACTTCGCTTACCTCTGTTCGCAAACAATTGCAGACGCTTTTGCGATGTTCGATTTTATTCAACATTGGTTTTTCATCGATGCCTGGAACTCAAATGTATAAGAAATGAATAGAATCGGCCCCGAATGCTGAATACTACGCACTAATGATTTCACTTTCGGCACGACGCTCCGTTCTAGGCACACCGCGACGAATCTCACCGTAGCGAAAGGGTTAACAGTTTGGTTTGTGAAGCTTCCGTGGTCAATAAGCGTTCATCGTATGATCGATCGAGGATTGTAATAAGAACGATCGTCTTTTTCGTCGATTTGGTTTTTTGCCGTGCAGCATATGAAAGAATCGCCCGCATACATGCTGTAAATACTGAAATACGTGGTTTGCACAAATTGGTGGCCTTCAGGGAACATTATTAAAAGCCGCCACTGGACGATGTTTAACTCCCTTCGTGGCGAACTAGCAATTAACTTTTTCAGTTAGACACAGTGCCGGTGTTCTTGTTGGGCGTGGACAACAGCTGCTAAATGAAGCTCTGTTATGTATACGTTCACAATGGGTTAGGAGAACCTCTCTGTATCTTATGTGATCCATCTTCATACTCATACGTGAACTTACAGTAGGCGGACCGGTAAATCAGTAAAATCTGTTCATGCATTTGTACAAATTATTCTATTGAAAATTTTAATTCATTAAACTATGTTGAGAAGCGACAATTGATTTTCGCGCCCGACTCAGACAGGACTTTACTTGTTTTTAACGTGGCATTGTTGTTAGCGCTATTCCGGATAGATCCTCGCATAATCAAAAATACGTTGTTCATCTCGTCGCCGGTAAATTTATAAGTGCGTCTCTTGCAGATTTTTCTATCTTGGCTAAGCGGCTGTAAATAAACAATAATTTCCAAAAAAGAAGGTAAAACATTTATATTTGTTTGAGTTTGTTCCCAGTCTTCGAGTTTGACTAGTTGTAAAATGGCAAGGGGTTAAATTCAATTTCAACGGGGAACACCTTTAGCACTCAGATGGTTCTTCTCAGGCGACACTAAAAAATTGCCATATTATTTGAATAATTTGTTCTGATTTTTTTATTTGATTTGATATGAAATTTTATCGTCTCCGAAGCAATAACGATATCATAAATGTACTCAATAACGTACAATTCCTTTCGTAAGATAGTAACAAATACATTTACCGTTATTACATATTTTTCAAAGACCACCCAGTTCGACTGGATTTGATAGAAACGGCTTCGTCTTAACTGTCGGCAGTTCCATCGTTAAAAATTAGTTTCAACGAAAATTAGTAGAAACAAACGATTGGCCAAGCAACAGAAATAATAGATCGTTGGCCTAGACATTTCAGCTGTTCGAGAAAGTGGTGGTCTATACACACGTTGCAGCGGCACGAGATTCTCACAGGTAATGCACCTGCAACCGTGGTGAACGGATAAGGTTACCATTCGGCCGGAGGTTTTTCACCGAAGAGTAGCAGAAAATCAGCCAGTGACAAGTGGCTTGTCTTGCTGTGGGAAACACGTTTCCGTAAACGCAGATAGGCCGGCGCCATTACTTTTTCGGCCGGTTTATCGCCGGTTTAATAAGGCTAAACAGCTTAATAAGGCGTCGTCGTATAGTCGTGTGCATTTCTAGGCGGGAATCGGTTACTGGGTCATTCGGAACAGCTGAGTGCAACGCAATCCTCTGGTTTGTCCGCCGTTTCTCTATTTATAACAACGCTTGCCGTTGTAAACATTCGACCGCTGGAACTCTAAATCCCATAAAACATGTTTCTAATCAGACTGAAATTATTCGTAATGCTAAATTGATTTCAACGCTAGGTTTACGGGGCGCTAAACTTGATTTCTTTTTTATATTACTCTATCAAAATATCGAGAACGTGTATATTCTATCTTTTAGCTATTTGTTTATAGTGTATAGACACAGAAACAAATTTGTCGAATAATTCGTCGTAGAAGCAGTTTTACGATATTCGTAAATTTACAATATTAAAAACCGCCATTTTGACGCATATGGCAAAGCTAGTGTTAAGAACTACGGACTAGCTTTTATTTTTATATGTTTTGTACATACTGTTCGTTTTATACGTTTCTACTAGACAGGTAAGAAAAATGATTATAGATTTCGGATTTTACAATTATATTATATCGTTGACAGAAGATTTGGAGTAATAAACCACAATGTATTATAGCAGAGCGTGGTTATTACCACACCTTTATATATTATTAGATATACGAAGTACATCCGCTCTTGATGACGGCGTGAAGGAGACTGCCTTCGTTCCACGAAACAAAACAAAACACAACAAGCACATGTCGATAACATAGAATCCAATGTTTTCTTACAATTGTTACGGCGGGAGAGAAGAAGAAAGAAAAAAAATCGACAGAAGTCGAAGTGGTCTAAGTCATATATTTCTTGTTTCGAGATATTTAATGAATTGCATTTGAATAAATTAAAAAATATTTTATTTTTCCATATAATGTTGAAATTACAATCACTATCTAATGGTTCATTTTTAACGATATTGTAAAAATTACATTGAATAAATTTAGTTTAAAATAATGTGGTGTGAAATAACTGATAAACTCTTCTTTTTTTTTTTAATTTTGACTTAGATCACTTTCATAATAATGGGCACATTTATCAGATTTGTACAAATTGCACTCTTGTTGTAAATACTTATTAATTTGTACGAACATATTTATTAAACAAGCAAGATACCGCATCGTTCGCCGCAAGAAGAACGTAAAACGCGTAACAACGCTGTTACACGTTCGTCACCGCTTACGTTCTTGATTGTACGAAAACTTCGAATGTGTGCACAATTAAGAGACCAGTGTCTTGTTTTTAACAATTCGGAATCGTTGAAATGTTGCGTCAGAACCCTTGACACGGTCGTTCTCGAAGTCCTTGTTCTGTCTCGGGGCTATTATTACACGGGGCCAGCGTACTTGTAAACCGTGCAGGACGATCGTAAAACGTCCCGATAGAATTCCCGTCGGCCATCTTTGGTGCCGCGCACCGCGACGTCGCACCTTCGCTGAAATTATCGTTATTCGGTGCGTCCCGGAATAATTAGTTTGCACGCGTACGCGCGAGTGCATAAAGAAATGAGCCGTGTACGGACATAGTTAAAACGATTACGCGGTAATTAAGGTTAATTGACTCGTTTGTAACCGGGAACGCTCGGCGGTGGAACGGTTCGGGATTATCGGTCTCCGGCGTTCTCGCGATTAATGCGGAATAAATGGCGCACTAATGAAGGTGATTCCCGGAATGCTGGAATATGATTAAACGTTCTTAGAACCAACATATAAATTTCGAAAATAAGTGACTCCAACCAGCAGGCGAATCTCTCATTATTTTTCTTTCGTTGTCCTTACGGAATTCGTAGTTTATCTAACGTTCGGACGCGTGTGCGCGGAATGTTTTATAAAAATAGGACTTGAAATAAACAGTCTCTGTGTGTTTGGTGGGATTAGAAGAGAATTGTTCATCATGAAGTGCTACCGCCTAGTCAAAAAATTTATTTTAATCTCTACTGTCAAAAATTAACCAGATTATAGCAACCGATTAAAAAAGGAGTACAAGAATTGATCAACAGAAAAGGTATCGTGTTCCATCATGACAAAGCCGACCATACACAAGTTTGACGACTCTGCAAAAATTGAGAGAGCTTGGCTGGGAAGTTTTGATGCATCCACCATATAATCCATACCTTGCATCATCGGATTATCGTTTGTTTCGATCTCTGCAAAACTACCTCGATAATAAAAAGTTGAATTCAAAAAAGGACTGTGAAAATCACTTGGCCAATTTTTTAGCCGATAAACCACAGAAGTTCTATTCCGATGGGATTATGGCTCTACCTCAAAAATGGCAAAAGGTCATGGATAATAATGGCCAATATATACTTGAATAAAATTCATTTTGAATGTAATAAACATTTAATCAAGAAATGACAGAGATCTCTGAATACTTTTCCGACTATCCAATATACTAATTTGTATAATTTGAATATGAATAATTTGGCTGCTGTTGGTGATAGGAAAAAATACAGCAGGCCAAATTATTTGGTATCGAGGGGCTGATCGTCCGATGTTACCTGTTTCTTGATAGGTGGAGACGTCATGGAGATACGAAGGTCATTACTGGTTTCTTAAATTGGACAATATGTTTTCTTACTTACATTCTGATAGAATATTTCAGGACGAGTGCAATGACCTATTGGAAAGGTTAGTCGTGATCGGGGTTAAGCCAATTGTGATGGAAAATAATTTACTTTGAGGAAATGATCAGGCACCGTTGATTTATTTATCTAACAGTAATACACGACTAATACAAGTGTTCAAAATGGCGACCTTGGACATTGATGCATGCTCTGAAGCGTTGCTCGACGGATAATACAGCACGCTGAATTTCAGTTATGTTTATCGTGGCGCAAGCTCTTCTTGTACGTTCTTTCGTGTCTTGTTTGGTTGTTGGTATTTCATTATACACTTGCTGCTTTAATTTTAGCCGCAAATAGAAGTCCAGAGGTGTTAAATATGGAGAATCAAGATCAATCCAACAATCTCCGAATTTCACGTTGAGGAATTCAGTAATTATCCGTATAGATTGAGCAGGGCATTTGGCTAAACCCAGACCACGAATGACCTTTCCAATAGGTCATTGTATTCGTCTTAAATACTATATCAAAATGTAAATAAAAAAAACAGAAATGACTTTCATACCTCCTTGACGCCTCCATCGATCAAAAAATTAGTAGCATCTTGCTTTCGAATTTTTATTGTGAATTTAGTCGAACGTTTCGTTTAAGTAACGATTGCATATTAAATTAAAGACTGCTATCAGTATCGTAGAAATTTTTCATAACCCTTTGCCGTTATTATAAGTCATCCAATGCAAACATTTTCGTGGTTTCATTTCTGCTTTCGAATTTGGATTTTAAAAATTGTTAGAAAATAAACATATAGGTATCTTTATATTGTGTAAACGTACGAACGGATGAACGAACGTATGTCGTTAAACGAACGATGTGCAAAGGTGTACCGTTAAAAAGCTGTAAAGCATCAAATCAGAGAAAGCCGCCAAACAGATCGCGTATATCAATTATAAAAATGTTTAAATAAATTCAGTTGTTCAGTTTAACCTTCAATGATTATTAATTCTTAACAAAAGTGATTAAACATTTTGTTTAACTGACACTTTCCCATTATATCAGAGACTTCAATCAACATCTCAAAACTCCTTTCAGACTTCTTTTTATTCGAGTAATAGAAATTTAGATTCGGATAATACCGTATTGCTATATTGCTGACGAAAGTTCGCATCATCTGTGGCACATTGAAAGTTGAACGCGAGCCGCCGTGCGTGTGAAATGATTAGAGAATGGCTGGTGACAGAAATCAGGACGGCAAACTTCTAAATCGTTCTTAGGCCAACCAAAAATGGCGGCACGGGCCCAGTTCGCAGCGACACCAGGCCTCGTTCGATATTCCGCAGCACCCTGGCTGCGATTTCCTTCGCGGCTGTCCCGAATTTCCACAGCGATCTGAATTTTTCGAGCGGCTGGAATTCTCGAAAGACCGGCCGGCCTTTCCCTTTTCAAATCACTGTACTTCTACGAAAGTAGAAATCTTGACGGGCCGTGGGCTAACCGTTCCACTTTCCAACGATTTATCGAGCCAACCAACGATCTTCGGTAATAAGCCTGCTGTGGCTCACCTTTAGCGGATCGATCACGTAATTTCGCATTGTCGTTTCGTAGCCGTCGTCCTCCATTGACCGCTTTTTTCGACGCTGTGAAGAAACACGCGTTGCGCTTCTACATATAGAAGCCATTACACCAGCCGTGACATCGATGGAACCGTACGTCTGACAATCTTTTTTTTTTCGAGGGATCTTCGGATGTCTACCCCCTGTGGGAAATCGACAACATTTACAGCGAGTCACGAAAGTATTTCGAACGCTCTCAAATGAAAAGTTTGATGGGTAAAAAATTCAAGTAACAAATTACAAAGTATATTTATTCGTGTAATAAAAAAGAAGTAGCGCGGTTATATACATTCCGGGACGAAAAGATATATAAAACTTCATTCCTTTCACGCGTGTCACTTAGAATGACATTACTCATACGTGTAATTTTTACAACACTATATTTACATTTAAGGAATCTGTAAAAATCGAGAAGTTGTTCTGAGTTATAGCATGGCAATTTTTAGCGTCCCCTCTGAGGCGTCATTGGAGCGTTTAGGATTAACACTAGAACTACCGAACAATAAATCCAACGATATACATTGCTTTGTGATAATAACAAGACTGCATTTATTCAAACTTCATTCAACTTTTATTGTAACATGTGGTTCATTAAAGAAGTAGATCGGAAAATTACTATTGGAAACATTTTTATAACTTCAGTAATTGCGAAAGAAATAGGTAGGGACCAGTCATTTTGACTGGTTTGGTAGTTCTAGTATTAAACGAGAGCATGACTTGAAGCAGCGGCAATTTCGACAGGAAAACGCGCGGAACATTTATGGCATTGCTACAATCCCAGACAAAAAGATAGCACACTTTTAAATTATCGTAATTTTTATTTATTTAACATTACAACCAAGATTTCGTTTTTATATGTTCTTGCAAAATATCTCTGTAAACATACACAAATAAAATTGAATTGAATTTCGCCAGTCTATGCAATTTTATTAAAAAAAGAGAACTTTTAAGGAAATATAGTGGGACAAAATGATAGCACATTTAACTTAAAATTATGTATGACAATAAATCAACGAATGATATTTAATGCTTAAAATCTTATGGCTCCTCCTTTACATTTAATAACGGCCATCATTCTCTTTGGCAAAGATTTATAGAGCTTTTTAATAGTTTTTTGCTTTAATTGCTTCCACTCATCTTGAATACATTTTTTTAATTCGACAATATTTCCAAATTGTCTGTCATTTAAATATACAGCTCGGGCAAGATTTCCCCAATAATTTTCAATAATGTTAAGGTCAGGTGACCTTACTGGCCAATCCAAAACGTGATTTTTTTCTCGAAAAAAGTACTCTTTTACTACTTTTGTAGTATGTACTGAAGCATTATCCTGCTGAAAAATAAACTTCTCTCCAGCAATTCTGGTCGCTTACGCGTTTATTTGTTCCTTAGTTATTTCCAAATACATTTTACTATTAATTTTTCCTAATATAAATTTCATTTCCATTTTACCATAATACTCGATATTTCGCCAAATTATCACAACACTGCCTCCTATTTGCCGACGACTCAAAAAACTGTTCCTCTTTTCGCATATCGTGACAATAGTAATTCAGATGACCGGGTCAATGACAAGGTTTCCAACACCGCCGGCCGCCATACACCCCCGCACCATTAACGATGCAAGTGTTACTTGAACGAAATGTTTGACTAATTTCACAATAAAAA
>CM052082.1:11295955-11317016 GCA_028453745.1 Agapostemon virescens | reverse complement strand
ACTACTAATTCTATTTTATTTCTTGTTATTATTTATAAACAAAATTGGATTAATATGAAATATATTTTAAGTGATATTTGTTATTTCAAAATTGAAATTAAATGATACTTACAATTGACTAATTATGAAAGTGGTGTAAGTCCATTTGCAGCCTGAAAATATATATTATTTTAGTTAAATTCGCCTAAAAGAAATTTATATAACCAAATTATATATTGATAAATTAGTACTATCATTCTCAGACTTCACATAATTAACCTACATTATTTAATTGTCAGATCTGCTGACATTTAATTTTCTCGAAACAAATGAAAATGGACTTGCACCACTTTCAAAATAAACGGTCCAAATGTTTAACCCTTAGATATTGGATCGGCGGATTAGCGTATCTCTTCCTTGTCGCTTATCGACCCAACAAACACCCGTCCCTCGGACGATAACAATTTTCCCTGTATTCGTAGACATTTATTATGCATTAGATTGGCGGCGTGCACTCGCATTATCTCATCGGAACGATCCCCGGACGTAATGCGAGCCGTTGTGGAAGAACGACGTTTAAACCGGCGCGTTACACGATTACTCCGCGTGCCCGATAAATAAACGATCGATTTCGCGGTCGGTGAGAGAGCGTAAGGATCCACAAAGTTACGATCACTAGGCGAACTATTATAATAATTTACGTTCATCAGCATAATGATAAGATCCCCGGTTGCCGTGGACGAACGGACGGAGGCGGGGGCGTCCTTATCACGTACAGATTGTGATAGGAGATTATGGTCCGCGGAATTAGTACGGGAAAACCGAGGGCCTATCCTAGATCTATGGATCTATAGACGTGGAACGGCTCCGAGGCGAACGGTAAATCGAGTGTTTCGAGTGGGGTTCACGGACGAGATATCCACGGCACAGAATGTGCCGGCAGTTTTCCTAGGCGTGGGATACGTATTACGCTAATAGCGATAATGCGCCGTTTCTATGAAGAGGATACACTAAGAAAGTCGGTGAGCTCCACAAGGAGACATTCCGCACGCGGAGTGTATCGTATCGATAATGTTATGTGTCGTGTTATAGTTTAGCAGTACTGGGATACACGTTATTGCCAGCGATGGGATCGAGCCAACCGCTGGGAAGCCTGTAGCGGGTTAGGATCGAGCGAGCAAATAAAGTGTTTCTTGACGATAGATCCACCGGATCGACCTAAATGACCCATTTCGAGGTTCTTGTCTCGCGATCAGGGTCATAGATAAGCATACCTAATGGAAAAAGTTCATCGTGGGAAAGTAACTACTCGGTATTTTGACTCTATTTTTGTTGCTGTCTTGGGTGTATCTGCATATTTCGGCATATTCTTTTGGCAGAGTCATCCTCTTTTCAGTTGATCAACAGTTACCGATCGTTCTGTGTATTCGTAGGAATAGACCAATTGGAAGATGTTCTTTCTATTTTAAACATACCGAGAATCAAAGTTGATACGTTAATTGATAAAAAATTGTAGAATTAAATTTATATAGATTTTAAGCAATCCTGAGTATATTGTGTGGTTTTCTTATTTTTTCGTAGTTTTGATATTGAGCTGTTGTTGTTGTAAATGCATTAAATGTACTGACTAATTATTAAAAATTGTTTGGACTATTTTGTAGGTCGTAGATTATAAGTTTAAAGATTATTCGTATTTCTGAAATGATTAGAATAATTTTATCGACTTCGATGGAAGTGACTGTGCACAAAACAGATTCTATATTAAGGAGTATGGCATGCACATTTCAATATAATTAAAATGAATGTATTCCCATTTCTTATAAGAGTAAGTTGGGATATATTGCTTTAAAACCATTACTGCGTTTACTTCAACAGTTACGTGTCGTTAGGTTTCACTAAAATTCATAAAATTAATAAAACTCACAACATTCAACAAACAATATTCGTAAGATTCATAAAATAAGCAAAATTCATCAAATTAGTAAAACTCACAAAATTTACAACATTCATAAGATTGATAAAATTCATAAAATTAATAAAACTCACAAAATTCACAAAATAAACAAGACTCATAAAACTCACAAATTTAAAATTAATAAAACTTACAAAATTGACAAGATTCATAAAATTAACGAAATTTACAAGATTCATAAAATTCACAAAATTCATAAAATTAATAAAACTCACAAAATTGACAAGATTCATAAAACTCACAAAATTTACAAGATTCATAAAATTTATAAAATTCACAACATTTACAGGATTCGTAAGACTCGTGAAATACGCAAAATTCATCAAATTCATAAATGGCAAAAAATCCGCAAAATTCAGAAAATTCGCATTGATCTCTCAGTGGCCCCGTTAAAACGACATTTGGATTCACAATTTCTTTTAACCCTCGGCTGACGGAAAGTTTCTACAATTTTATAATTGATGACATTTAGGGCCGTTCTACCCATCAATTTTCTCGACCAAAAATTTTGGTATTAATTTTTATAAATGCATTACTTTTATTCATTTAATTCAATCGTAAGAAACTGTGTAATTGAAGGAGGATTTCGATAAACTTTCAATAGCGAAATACTAATGCACGGACCGTGCTACAACGGTTGTCATTCGCAAATTTGATTTTGATATTATGGGTCAAAATAGATTCAGGTACCGCAGTCGGAGGGTTAATCGATAAACGTTGCAAGAGCGGAACGTTAACGTGCCGAACGTACCGCACCGGTTATAATTCATAAATGCGATCGCCGACGGGCAAAAACGAGAATTAGGCGTACGATACCTTTTCCTGCGGTATGGGTTAATTGCACTCTAAATTGAAACTTCATTAAAACCTTTATGGTACGGTATGCTTGCGGGTTATGAGTTGCTGCAGGTACATAACCATTCTCGGTAGCGATAACGTACGACCGAGCCTTAACTCTTTTAGTGCCGAGCAACAATATATCGATTATATCGATACTACATCGAACAACGGTGCATCGTCCTCTATTGCACCAGCGAAAAGCGATTGTTCTTTCTCGTTTACAGATTTCTATTGGGTTGTCCGGAAAGTTCGTACCGATTTTTACGAAAAATTGAAACGCAACGCATTTCAGTTTTGGTATATTTATTTATTAAAAATTAAAATAAATCGATATGAACTTTCCGAACAACCCAATAATAACATTAGAATACTATTCTATTTCAATATAATAGAGACTCGCGAAAGTATTCGGAGTCTACTTTAACAGTAAAAGTACCAAACCAGTCATTTTAACTGGTCCTCAGTTTTTTCTTTCGCAGTTATTGAGTTTCTAAAATTGTTTTCATCAGAAATTTTCGGATGTGCTTTTTTAATAACGTATACCTTAGAATAAGAATTCTATGAAGTTTTAATAGATGCAGTCTTATTATTACAAAGCAATTTATATCGTTGGATGTATTGTTCAGTAATTCTAATGTTAACACTAAATATACTATAGTAGGTATGTTACCTTACCTTCCATACCTTCCAGATTTTTTAGTTTATAATTATTAAAGTTGTAAAATTGCCTTCATAGGAATCGATTCGATACATCTTTTTGTTCAATCACACATTGCAATGAAAGTCGTAAATAATTCAAATGAATTAAATCTTGGCAGTTTTATAAGATAACACACACTAGCCAATTTTAATACTCTGCAGGTTTAGTGTTAAATCTAAATAACTTTTTTAAGATTGAAGAGGAACTTTTTAAATAGTTTGTGGTGGAAATCGCAATTTTTCACGATTTTTGATCAATTTCTGCTAAACGCTAAATCTGCCAAGTATTACAAATATGAAAATTTATTGTCTTGTAAAAATGACAAGGTTTTGTGCGATGTTTACTACATCATATGCTTGCATTAAAAATTTCATTGAACCGATTTCTTTGAAGGCAATTTTCCAACTTTAATAATTGTTAAATAAAAAATATGAAAATAGCTATTAAACCCCTATTTATTTTTATCTAGTATTACACGTTTAACATGATTCAGTGTTAAACTCCACAAATTTCTACACGTGTCGTTCTTTTCTGCGTCGATCGATTTCGATTAAATTTTCAGCAAGCGTGTAACTAACACAGGTCTGCGAAACGCATATTTTACATTTTCATTAGAAGTTGAAATAAAAGTATTTCAAATAATGTTCTCTTTATTTTTCATATCATTTCTACGAATCAGAATTACTTCGAAATTATTTTTGCATATCATTTAGTAAATCAATGCTTCTAGTTGCTCCAGAAAAGTCAAGTTGTTTGGTCCAGTCTTAAAAAAGTGATTAGATTTAAACGGTGTCCGAATACTTTCGTGAGCCACTGTACACATTTTCTGAAAATTAGAATTTTCATGCAATGTCAAAATCAGCAACTAATTTACACTTTTTTCTTTAGTATTATAAACTTAACACTAGAACTACCAAGTAATAAATCCGACCGATGTATATTGCTGTGTAACAATGACAAACTTGCATCCATTCAGATCTCGTACAATTTTTATCGTAATGTCTGCTTCAATGAAGAAATTCATTCGAAACGTTTTAGTGAAAATGTTTTTACAATTTCAGTAATTGTAAACGAAAAAATCAGCAACCAGTCATTTTGACTGGTGTAATAGTTCCAGTGTTCAACCCAGCATATTTTGTTCAATTTTAATTTTCCAATCGGCACTGAAAGGGTTAAACATGCGATTCGATGCCCGCAATAAATACCGTTGGACGTTTCTACAATTTTTATAGAACGCATTAAATACTCCACGACGTAGAACGTCGTGTTCTGTCCTGAAGACGAACACACGTACCCACACATACACACACACACACACAGGGACAGGTCTCTTTCTCGTCGACTGTCCATCGGATCTATCGTTCCGAGAGATCACGGTCGATCGACAAGTAAAATTTACTGCGGCCATTCGGCCGTTGCATCGACTGCAGGCAAACAAAAATCGAGAGGTGCATTTAACTCGGCGGCGGCGCTACTACGAATCGGCTCATTGTTCCTGCAACGTGGTCACGTTTCCCTTCGGCATACCGTTAAGTTATATTATGCAATTGACACAGGTGCGTTTTGGTATACAATTGTCCTCGACCGATCGGGAACAATGAGACACATAAACACGAGCCGATGAAACCGCATCAAAACCACGCTATAGTATAGCATTGTAGTAGAATCTTCCTCGTTGCGCCCTCGTTTATTGCACGGAATCCTCGTTCGTTGCACAAGGTAATGTCGCGTTAAATGCCGCCACCTCGTAACTGAACCATTCTACAGTAAAGTCGTTTTAATTGCTACTTTAATTGCAACTACAGGATAACTGCAATAGTATTCGCCCTACCTGTACCTTGCGGTCGCAATCCGATTAAAGTTGTAAATTTCCTATGTCGCGATTGCGTTTGTAAAACGTGAAACGGATGGTGATTCTCAATATTGTATAGCAACACCGAAGGGTGTACGTACTCCACCCTGTTCTCGGTAAATTAGCAAACATCACCGAAAGGGATGCAGTAAACCACTTAAATTTGACCCGTTGAACGATGGTAAAAACATGCCAACTTAATTAAATGCCTTTCAATTAAAAAGATCTATATATACAGTGAGTAACTTTAATATTCGGACACTATAAAATTTTTACTTTGTCGCACTGTAATTTTGTTCACAATGAAGGAAAAAAAAAATTAATTCTAAATTACATTCCTACATAATGTCTAGTTAATATAAGTATAAATTTTATCTATATAATTACTAGCGTTTATTAAATATTCTGTTTTAAGCAAAGCAATGTCTGGTTTGAACGTTACAATGATATTCGGACACTTTTAAAAACTGATAGTTTTTGTACTAATTTTTACAAACGAAAAGTAATTTAATATAGTGTAGGATATCTTTCTTGACGAATGACCTCTTTTAATAGTTGAGGCATATTGTAAATTATTTTTTTCAAATATTCTGTACTAATATTATTCCATTCCTCTTTCAGTCGTTCTTTTAACATTTCTGTAGACGTTATTGCAGTTGTTCTAATTCGTCGGTCTAGTTCATCCCATAAATTCTCTATAGGATTCAGATCTGGGGACCGATGTGGCGGTTGTAATACTTTTGGACGATTATACAGCAAATATTCCTGTATGATACGTGGCTTATGTTTGGGGTCATTATCTTGATAATACTTAAATGTATTCTGAATCTTCATTTTTATTGCACTTTTACTTAAATTATTTTTTAAAATGTTCAGGTATACATTTTTGTCCATTATGTTATCAATAAAAATTAATTCACCTGTTCCAAATGTTTAGATACATTCCCATACAATTACATTTCCACCTCCATGCTTTATAGTCGGCTTCGTATTTTTAATTTTGAATTCTTCATTTTTCTTTCGCCACACCATTCTTCACCCATCCGATTCAAAAAGATTGAATTTACTCTCATCACTAAAAATAACGTTATTCCACTACGTATCTTCTTTTAAAACAAATTCTCTCGCAAAGTTTAATCTTTCCTTTCTATTAGTTTCATTCGCATACGGTTTTTTCCGAGCAACTCGTCCATTATAACCACATTCTTTTAATGCTCTGCGTATTGTTTGGGGGTGCACTTTCTCAGCAGTCTCTTCTAATAATTGGGCAGCTATTTTTGGTGCACTTAATGTAGGATCTTTCTTTATTTTTCTTATGATTTTTCTTTTATCACGCATGTCCAAAATTTTTGGTTGGCCTCTTTGCGGAATAGATTGTATTCGGTCTTCATACTTAAATCTTTTAATAATATCTCACACTGTACTTTTACTAATTTTAAGCATTGCTGCAATTTTCCTTTACGATTCATCTTTTGCATTGTGAAAAATGACAGTGAACTTAGTGAATATCTAAACACAACTGATTTTCTGAGGCTCGAGACAGTTTACACAGACTGTAATGTTCGTAAACATACATACATCACAATCGCATTAAATATCACACTAGCTCACGCAATTTGTTACATTCCGAGGTATCAGAATATTACTCTCACGTTAAAACTAGACATTGTTTTGTTTAAAATAGAATACTTAGTAAACGTTAATAATTATATAAATAGAAATTATGCTTTTATTAACTAGACCCTACACAGTAATGTAATTTCGAATTAATTTTTCTTTTCTTCATCGTGAACAAAATTACAATGCGGCAAAGTGAAAACTGTATAGTGTCCGAATATTAAAGTAAGTGAAGTAGAAATTCGGTACACACCAGTATCAGTGTGTCTTCCGACCCCCTGATGAAGCTAGCTGCAATGCTTGCGAAACGTTGGGAAATATCTTTCTTTAAGACATGGATTACACCCGAAAACCTCAACAATAATAATTATATGATGCCGGGCCATGAATGCCTTAAATCTCTGATAATTCTAGACGCCTGTGTTCTAAAATCCATGCGCAATAGCGCGGATGACTTTATAGCCTAATTGTCCTGCAAATCGGTGGAAGCCGTCAAGGCCTCGTCGAAGGGACTGCTTTCGGCCCTATACCGATCGCAGTGTAATACGAATGAGAAAATGTCCTGTTGCTCTAATTATCACGTTGAATGCCACGCGAATTTTGCATGCTTCGAACAAGTTTCATTTGTTTCATTTATAGAAATGATCAGCGTTATTGAACAAAATTGTTAGTTACTAAAAGCTAAAGTTTTCACCTCGTACTATAATCTGGTTAATTTTGGCAGTACTGCGTTAATGTTCAATGTTGTTAATTTATTGATAACCGTTCTTAAACGATGTAAGGGTGCCGCCGGTCACAGGTGACCCCCGTGGCATTCAACGTGTTAATCCGTCGAAGACATTTTACAAACAAATGCCTTCTGCCACTGCGAGGTATGTCACGCTGTCACGCATTCGCCTAAGTTTCTTCCATCATGATCTCTGTTTTTTTTTCACCAGGGGCGGTAGCGTGGCTTCGAAATCGATTTGCACAGTTCGGTGCACTCTGGGTCGGACCTTTGCCCGGCGTCATCTTTCGTCCGGCGGATTCGTCGCGGCGCTCGCTGTCAACAAAACCGTCTCCAATAAAACGGTATTCCCTCGCGCAGGCGTTGGTACCGGTAAATCGGTAATGCCGGTGAATTTCCACGGGAATTTTGCTAACACGAAAATACTGTGACGGTCGCGTCGCCGGCACCGTATTTATCGAGCTAACGGTCGACGGAGTCCGACGAACGAAGTGCAAGGTTCCCTTCGGTGCGATGCCGGTGCCATTCGTGGCCACGGCTCTCGCAAGATTAGCTTCGATTCGGAATTATGTGGTAACCCGATGGTTTAAAGGTGTAACGATCGCGTGTAATGACTCGGTGATTACACAATTACTCGAAACGCCGCGCCACGGCGAGGCTCGGGCTTGGGTCGATGCTGAGGTATCCCCCTTCACAGCGTGTTTATAGATTCTTTCGTCGGTGCTGGCACAAACAATCTTTATGTCAAGCTCTAGATTAATCGATCCTGCCCATTATAGGGAACTTTCATCTTACAACAATATGTAATCATAGCTCTCGCTACCTGCGCCGCTCTTTTCCCTGCCGTCGCATTCTCTAGCCGACAACGGTTATGCCACTATAGGGACGTAATTATGGTGAACAGGGGACACACGATTTCTCGATCGTTTCATTGGCTGCCGGCTTCCTTCCGCCTTGCTCCTTTTCATTCGGCCCCGACGATGCCTCCTCTCGAACTTGTCATCTGCAGAACGTGTTAATTGACAAAGATCTATACGTGGCGCGATGATAATGGCGATGCTATCGTAAGGATATCTATAAGACGTAATTGCGGCCAGAGATTACCGGTGGCTTTGCTGCCGGGGCAACGATCGATACAACGCCGGATTTTTGTTAATAAAATGTTACAACGATCGCGAGAGAGTGCTATAAAGGACGTTTAATTGAACTATTAATGTCCTTCAGCGACTACGACCACTGCTCGACTCGCGTCGCATGCGGTTTCTTCTAATTGCCGGTGTAAAGTGCAAGAAAGCGTTCGCTGTCGAGAATATTAATGACGCTGCTAGATTTATTTTTACTATAGAAGAACTCTTCTAATCGATGAAATCGAACTTTCTTTCACCTTGTTTTGCGTGGACGCCTATCGTCTGTGTGTACGGAACTAATTTTTCTGATCGACGACAATTTACGACGGCTATCATTCTTTGGGAATGTTTATTCATGTTTCTTAATAAATGAGAAGAAATGAAGTCGACGCGGAGAAAGCATTAAAGTATCGAAACTGCGAACAGTTGTCATCGATACTTATGTGGAAATATAAAATTTTTATAGTGCCATAAAGAGGCGCTCTCGTTCGTCAATGTAAAAGCATTTTCAATGCATTATTTTTGCATTAAGAGGATCACTGTTTTTATATTTTATGTAAATTGATAATGAAAATGCTTAATTATGTTCGCGTATCTTTGGAGGGTGTATAGTGGTGTATGGCGGTGGTTAATCAGTGGAACGTGGATCTTGATAGAAAATAATAATTTTCTAAGTAATTGCAAGAACAATTTTCACTTCTAAATTCATTTAATTGTCTTGTTTGAACGAAGTTCACTTTCCTTAAATTATAAACGTATACCATAATATATATTGCTTTAATATTCGTATAAAAGAATGACTTTCTTCATTGTGGTCTTTACTTCAACTTAATTTATTTCATTTAACGTAAACTGTATTACACACAAGTCTAAATAAAATTGAAAAAAGCAAGTTGAATTGCAGAAAAATCTAAACATGTCTAATGACAGTAATTTGCAGAAAAGGAAAATCAAAACCAATTTGTTGAAACTAAGTTACTAGTAAAAACTAGTTAAATTTAAATAAAATTGAAAAGAAATTGGATTGAAGAAAAATGTAAACATATTTAATGATACTGAGTTGCATAAAAGAAAAATCCAAATTTTCATGAAAGCGAACTACGTTGAAGATAATTCTAAAGTAAAGTGAAATTAAACCACATTGAAGATAAATTTGAACAAAGATGAAAGTAAATTACACGAAACAATAATCCAAACAAATTTGATGAAAGTAAATCACATTGAAGATAAATCTACACAAAAATTAAAGTAAATTGCACCGAGCAATAATCTAAACGAATTGAATGAAATTAAATTACGTGGAAGATAAATTTAAACAAATTTGAAGAAAGTAAATTACACTGAAGAAATATTTAAACATATTCGATTCGTTACAAAAATTTAAATAAAAATCTTTGAATCATTCTCAGAGCATACAAATGGAACTCATGTGTTTCCACAGCATGTGGGTACAAAATGAAAAATAGATAACCATTTTCTATGAACTTTCTAATGCAACTGCATCTGATAGGTTATATCATCGTCTCTCCCCCACTCGCTGACTATGATTAATCCTACAAAGCGAAATATATTGCGAGAATCCTAAATGTGGGATGCATCATTAATTTTTGTATGAGATCTTTCTGTTTTACAATTAATATTCAAAGTGTGACTCCCGCAGTTATTCCGTCATTCTGCTAATAGCTTCTGTAGAGTAGGCAGTGTGCCAACACACTCGCATCCTCCCAACCGAACCGCAAATTTGCTCATCGTCGTTACACAATCCGTTGCTAATAAACAAGAGCGCAATTAGGTAAGAAAGGAACGACGTAACTCGATCGCCAAAACAATAGCGTACAACTAGTACAATGATTAGAACTGCAGTTTCCTTCGTTGGCGTCGTCCTCGCGGGCTGACAGTTGCGTAAGTTGTCAGTCAATTCGCACGAATCGCGAGGCCTGTGATGAAAGGAGTCAACTCGAAGAAACAAACGTGATTGGAAACTAGGCATATCGCGAGGCTCATGAGAAATGTGAAAGTTGTCCCAACAGCGTGGGTGTAACCTATCTCACGCACGATTCACACATCCGCACCGCTTATGGCTAGATCCATTCCCTTTTCATGATCAACCGGCAGTTGCGTGGATTGTTCTCAGAAATTTTCAATTATCGTGCATATTAACACGACCTTGCTCTCCTACCTTATTCGGTGCTCACCTGCTTACATGATTTTACTCGATCTTGAAGAAGAAACTGCGCATCGTATGTTAATCGATCGAATTCTTGTAAAATCGATACGATACCTACAGCATTTATTTTCAACAGGAATTTTTTTAAGAAATTGTGCATCTGATGTTTATTGATGGAGTTCTTGTAAAGTGAAGACGATACCAAGAAGAACATTTATTTTTGAATACTATACTTATAATCGACCAAATTGTTAGAACGAAAATACTCGTGGAAAACATACAAAGGGATGTTTACTTCGCCATTTTTTAGGAGTTTCTTCGAGTGGCAATTTTCTTGAAGAAATTGTGCATCCAATGTTATTTGATTGAGTTCTTGTAAAGTGGAGATGATATCTAGAAGATTTATTTTTTAATATTATATTTGTGATCAACCGAATTGTTAGGACGCGAATGCTCATGGAAAACAGACGGAGGAATCTTTACTCCATCATTTTTGAGGAACTTCTACAAGCAACAAGTTTTTTAAGAAGAAACTCTGCATTTGATATTAATTGATCGAGTTCTTGTAAAGTGGAGATGATATCTAGAAGATTTATTTTTTAATATTATATTTGTGATTAACAAAATTTTTACAACCATGAAATGGTCTCCGGGATCTGGGTTTTACTTTGAACGAAAAACCACCATTTTATAACGTTTCTAATCACCTCTGATAGATTCTTAAAGTTACGTCTTCGCCAAACCCACCGCATAAATTTTCGGTTTGCACAATTATTTCCTATCTGGCACTCATACAATATGCAGTATCTCAAATTTCGAATCGCACATTCTAGAATACATTAATATTAGATAACAACAGTTTACTGAAGAGTTTACGTCCGCCATTACATTCCATCGAATACAGCACTTCAATATGTGTCGCCATCTATTAGCTACAAGCTTCGAAAGTCGACATCCGAAAAACACATAAAAGAACAGATTATTATTCATATAAAATATATATAGAAACAAAACTTTCCCTTACACCTAGTATAACACTTTGACTGCATGTCACCCATATATGGGTGACAGAATTATTAGTTCATGCTTAAAAATAAATTTGTACGTTAATATATTCGTTCCATTCAATTTAGTTGATACCTGAAGAATACAAGAAGGTTGATAGATAACTATATGCCATACATTTAAAATTTTCAATCGCTGCTTCATTAACCCCTTGGGTACATTTGACGTCTGAGACACGTCATTCACTTTTTTCCCCTAAGAGCGGATGACGTGTCTAAGACGTCAAACCAAAAATTAAACTTTTAGATACATTTGACATCTGAGATACGTCATTCACTTGGTTTCCCTAGCATTTTGTTGTTATTAATTTATTTTTGTTTTGCAATTCTAATTAGTTGAAGACATCTTAATACTACATATGTCACCAATATTTTAGAAATAAATACATTCTTACGTAAAATGTACTGCCTTTACATACTACTCCAAGCAACCAAAAATTATTTCCGTTTCACATGCAAATATTTTCTCAAATAAATCCGTACCCAAGGGGTTAAATAAATTAATTTAATTTCATGGAATTTTTGGAGACGTCAGTTCGGCAGTTAATGTGATAAAGAAATTGGGAAAGATATGCAAGCTCCTTTCTAAACGAGACACGCGAAACAACGAGATAATCGCATGATCCTGTTTACGCGGGGTCCTCTGTAGAAGACCCCGGCTGAATCTTGGCTAGACACCTGATACACAGTCAACCAGATCTTCTTCCTCCTTCCCCGTATCCCATATTCTACGTTCAGTTTCTCTTCGTCCTGATCTTTCGCACGGTGTTACATATACCACGTGCCTACGCGTTACTACATAACGAGGGGCTGCAGCTTGTATACAAATAAGCGTCGCGTCTTCCGTGCCCAGTTGGCAGGAGGACGTTATTTATCACTAGGAAGCGCAGAACTCTGATTAACGAAGGTCAACGCCGGTGTAGAGTCCTCAGACCATTCACTCCGGGGTCTGAAACCCTCGGTCACGTTACATGTGTTCGCGGATATAACGGTCCGCGCGCGACGAATTCGAATGGATTTCGTGACGGCGTCGTCGTCACGGATAATTAAATCGATCATCTCGGCCCGATGACGTCACTTGGCATCGTTAACACCGTTGACATCGTTCACCATCGCTGGCACAGCTAACGAGGAACTTTGGTGACCCGAGATTCCGATTTTCTTGAACCCTTCGCCTCACGTGTTCTCTCTATTTTACTTCAGAATACTTCCCACCACGCGGTGCTATTGCACCACCGTTGCAATCATCGTAGCAGTTCTAAAACTGCAATTTTTTAGATGTCACTGCACTGCGGATCTTTGCGAAAAATTAAATCCTTCCACGGTAGTTTCAAGGAACTGACATCAATTTAGCACGATTTTTGTGTGGTGGCTTATAGGAATTACGATAGTAATGTAATACTTGCTCCGCTGAAAACATTTATTATTTATTCATTTATTCATTTTACCAGCGATGGTAGGTTTGATTTTACAAAAATTAAGTTAGTACGACCTTTATATGGTGTCTTATAAAAATTACAATAATTTATTTATTTAACCTTTCTGTGGTACTTGTTATAATATGTATTTCGCTAAAGACATTGTTTCATTCTTCATAAAAATATATTTGTAATATCAATAACTGTACGATAAACAATTTGGAAAGGATTATTTGACCAACGATGGTAGGTTTAATTAACTTCTGTTTGGAAGTTAATTTAGCACGACTTTTATATGGTGGCTTATAAAAATTGCAATAATTTATTTATTTAACCTTTGCGTGGTACTTCTTATAATATGTGCTTTGCTAAAGACGTTGATTCATTCTTCATAAACATATCTTTATAATGTCAATAATTGTATGATAAACAATTTGGAAGGGATCATTTGATCAGCGATGGTAGATTTAGGCATGTTAGAGCATTTTCATTCATAAACATATTAATGTTTGAATTATATCGAATACTGTCATCCAAAAAGAAAATATCTCTCAATTTCAAACTGTTTAAAAATTGCCATACTATTACTCAAAACAACCTTCACAGCATTATGTTTGTATTTTAAAAATCGGTAAAAATGGAATTCTTAAATGTGCGAATAATAGTAATAAACTTTATATGCACGAAAGTAAATGAATCATGCACAATGAAACAATTCCAGATCAACAAATGTTTCAATTTCGAGATTAAAATTGCTAAGAATGCAAAGGGTGAACGAGTTAATAAATATCCTACTTGTAAAAATGTAAAATACAATTTAACAATATTCTTAAAAGATGAGCAAACCTTTTGAACAGAATTATTAACCCGTTGCACTCGAAGCAATTACTTTCCAAAATCGAAACAATATATTTACCTATAATAGCTCCATTGTACATGATTTATTTCCTTTCGTACATATGAAATTAATTACTATCACTCGTACTTAAATCATTAACATTTTTATCAATTCCTTAACTGCAAACTTAGCAAACACCGTTCATTCTCGTCTGAAAGAAATGTTTGCAGAACATTATTCAGTTTTAAAAATAATCTATTTATTGACACATACCTCGATATTAACGAAAATGTAAATTGCTGTCTAACCGTTTATTCTCGTATGAAAGAAATGTTTGGAGAACATTATTCAGTTTCATAAATAACTTAATTGTTAACACAAAACTCCATATTAATGAAAATATAAATTGTTTAACCATTAGCCAGGTCCAATTACTAGAATACTTGCCTTACTGCATACACTTCCATTTGCCGGTCGATTTTTCTTCATCGTCGCTTTCGTGTGCCAAATATGCAGCAATTTCTCTAGTTTCCGCAGCAAGTGTATGCGGTTCGATCTTCATTCTGACCAGTTACCAGCAGCGAGAATGATCGTAGGAGAGTATGTACCAGTAGGACACTGACGTAATTCCTGGCAATCGTAGTCGGCGATCAACCGTGGCTCTCGTCTCTGTCGCTTGTTCGGTCGGCAGGAGGAAGGAGTTCCCTTGGTAAACAGATTTTCTTCTCTTTTTCAGTGTCACGTGAAAGAGAGGAGGCAGAAGAGAGGAGACGTCGAAGCCCAGGCTAAGATCGGAGGGCCCCATCGGTACCGTTACTTCCTCAGGGGCTCCCGGGACCAGACGTGTAATTTATATATCGCCCCGTAGACTCTGCGAAAGTATACAGTCTTTTTTACGACTCCGGTTCGCAAAGAGGAGAGTAAAGAGAGAGAGAGAGAGAGAAAGAGAGAGAATGAGAAGGGGAAAAAGGAGTAAAAGATCTGCCAGGGTCCGAGAGCACCGACTTCTCTCTGGCCGGCCACTTCTTTTTCCACCGATGCCAAAGCAGCTCGCGGAACAATGCACGCACGTCAATTACGATCACGGTAGCTGTTCACCTCCCCGACGATGTTGCCTGTCATTATTCTGTTACGTTTTTCACCGGCCGCCACTGTTTCTTATTGAGCCTGCTTGCCAAAACGATGACGGGCGTGTATATGATCGGTCAATCTGGGACCGAGACCCGAGCTGATCTCCATAACCGAAAGCTCCGTCGCTAATTAAGCGGAAGCTCCCTGGCTACTTTTTCTGACCGTGGTGCGCGCCATTTATCAACGAAGCTTCGCGAAGTGCTCGTCGAGGCACAAGAAACGAAAGCTTGTATCGTTCTCGTCTGGTACGCAAAACGTACCTCTTTAACCCTTATGTCGTATATAAAATGTTCTCACTTCAAAAGCCCGCATCGTTCTCGTCTACAAAATTGTAAGCTCAGTATTCTTCTTTGATCCTTATGTGAATATACAATAGAACAATTGTTTTTACTGTGAAAGCTTGTATAGACCTCGTCTGATGCGCAAAATGTAAGCTCAGTATTCTTCTTAAATCCTAATGTCAATATACAAAATTTTCTACGGCGTGCAATTGCAATATACTTATTAGACGTTGTATTTTCGGTTAATTTCTACATCCCAAGCGTAAATTTCATTCGTTAGGTACTTCCCCCAAGCTTTTAATTTTTAATATGAACAAAAGTCTTTACAAGAGGCATGAAGAAATTTTGTGACACAATTATCGTAGCGTGATTTGAGCCCATAATTATGAAAGTGGTCAAAGTCAAAATTAAAAAAAAAAAAAGATTTTATCAGTCATTCCATACTTCATTATTTTAAATAATATTAATTCTATGTAATTTTTACGATATTGTAAAAAATGAACCATTAGATAGTGGTTGCAATTTCAACATTATATGGAATTCATTTAGTGTTAATTACGAAAGTTAATTACGAAAATAACCTTAAACTACATTTTCATATGAAATTCACACGGTATGTCATATTCATAATAAGTTTCCATTAACCAAGACTAATAAAATTCTAAATTAAAATGTTGCATAATATAAAAACAATTTTTTATTTATTCTTCTAAACAAGAAATATATGACTTAGACCACTTTCATAATTATGGGCACATATTTCTTTCTCATTCTCACCACACATATCCACACAATTTTGACCGCACTTTTGATCCTCGCGAGCAGGATACGACGCATTGAACAAATTGAACAAATCGTTGACCTTTTTACGGCAGCTTGTTGCATTAATTTCCAAAATTAAAATTCAAACGGAGGGTGTAGAATCACGCTACGATAGTCGCGACCTATAATTTCGTTTGCAACTTCTAAAAAAGCTTGAAGGAGGGGAAGGGAAATTGTAAAGTTCAGCCAGTGTCGGAACAAATAATACATGAGTATAATTTGAAATTGTGCAAAGTACTTTTATTTACCAAAAAACCGGCAGTAAGTCATTAAGTAAAGGGTATTTTTCAGGAGAACCACTTACCGCGGTATCGCAGTCCACGAATTCACTTTGCGTCTGGCTCCGCAGCAGCCGGTTTCTCACACTGGAAAATTAGCCAGAAGATCTACGCGCGTCGTTTTTCTCGACCTCGATTTATCCGACAATTTCCGACGATTTATTGAGGGAAGAAAACCTGGCCGAGAAAAACTAGCGTGACTAAGCTGGTGACCTCTTCCCACTGGTTCCTCTTATCCCGTGACGAACCAGGATGAATCGTGAAATAGTAGTTCCTGGTTACACCCATTGTGAGCTTGATACAAAGGATGCAATGTGATTATCTAGAAATAATTGTTACCATCGATTTATTCGGTTCAATGTTCCACGTAGTCATCGCAAGTACCCTTTGTTCAGTTTCCTGTAGAATGTGTTACCTTCGCACCTTTCATTGGCTAAAGAATAGATAAAGGCTTAAAAAGCTGGCAATCTTGTATTAAATTGATGGAGGATAAAACATCTAATGAATCTTAATTATACTTCTGTAAGTCGTATTTTTAAATTTACGATATTGCAACCATTATCCAATGACTATACTCGAACAATGTAAATCCTTTACGGGCGACGATTTTTGAATATATTGGAAATATTTTCTTCAGAAAGTTAAATCTTGTATGAAAGGCAATGCAATGCATCCTAAGAGCGAAAAACGTTCCATTAATTAATTAATGCAAATTTTAAATATACGGTTAAGTGTGCTTAAAACATGTATGAAGGATTTTCGTTGATCAAATTACCATATCAAACATCTGTTTAAATAATCAGAGCAACGGAATTATAAGGAAACAATAATTCTTTTAAAGGCATTGTGCATTATAACAACAATGAAAAATATTGATAATAGTCTGCATTAAACATTAATTGAAATGGATAAAGAAACGTAAACAGGAAGAACTCGAAGTGGTGCATCAATAATAAATGGAATAATAAAGAAACAATCATTCTCTTTTTAACCCTTTGCACTCCAAGCAATTTTAATTCCTAACTCGAGAGTTTTTTCGTCCTAGAACAATTCCATTGTACGTGGCTCATTTCCTTTTGTGCACTTCAAATTTATTACAATTAATCGTACGTGCAACACTTCAATTTTTATTGATTTTTAAAATACAAATATTGTAATGTAAAAATTGTTTGAATAATAGTCTGACAATTTTGAATGTCGCCCCAGAGGAGTCATTGGAATGTTAAGAGTTAAATTGTATATTACAACAATAAAGAAAAATATTGACAACAATTCTGTACGAAACATTTACTTAAATAGATAAAGAAACGCAAAAAGAAAGAACTCCACTAACTGGTGCATCAATAATAAATGAAATTAGAAGGAAACAATAATTCTCTTTTTAAGGCATTGTGCATTACAACAATAATGAAAAGTATGACAAGGCTTGGTAAGAACTGCTACGCAAGAAAATCCTTCCGCGGAGAGGTATCAATTTCAGCACAGGAAATTTTGATTGGAGATACATTACAATTAGCAGAAGAAGGGACGCACCGATTACGCTTCTTGCTTATGTTTCGGTAGTAACACTAAAGGAGAAATAATGCAGAGGGAAGTCCAACCGATCAACATTTTTCCCATGCACATAATTCCCGTAACGAGGGACGTGGATCGTGCGATTCGCCTAACTGGAATGCGAAATCCTGCGCTTAACCCCGCATTGCAAGCTAAACGCGCGGACGTTCGGCCAATCGGCCAACGCGGTTTTTTCACGATAATGTTCACCGTATTCGGTATGTGCTTTGACACGAAAAGATCGCGATGACCCGCGATTTATGCCACGGCTCCGGTAGTAACTACGTCCGCGAACTGTGTGTCTGCAACATGTTCGAAGTGGCGTGAGAATGAGCTCAGAATTTCGCGATGATGGCGAACACGACCAGCCTTGCGATGCCAGCAGCCCCTGTTGCACTGACATTTGCAAAACTCGTGTTCTTCTTACTTCGTAACCCAAGCTTATTAATTAAGACTCGAGAGAATATATCTTTCAAGCAATAATAAGAAATAGTTGCAAATATTTACTGTATCAAACATTTATCTCAACAGACTTACAACTTGCAGTGAAACGAAGAAAAGAAAACTCGTTGATTGAAACGAGCATTGTGATCAACATTTACTCTCAATAAATTAGAAGGTATTAATAAATTAATTATACAAATAATAGTTAGTTATACAAATTGATTGTATCAAGGTGGACATTGAATTTCGTGGTCGCTTACGTTCATCTTACGTATAACTAACATAGTTCTGGAAAACGCATATTTTAAATTTTCATTACCAGTTGAAATAAAAATGTTTTAAAAAATATTTTTTCTACTTCCTCACGTAATTTCTGCCAATTACAATTATTTCAAAATTATTGTTGCATGTCATTTAGTAAATCGATGCTTCCAATTGCTCCAGAAAAGTCAAGTCGTTTGGTTCAATTTTAAAAAAGTTATTTAGATTTGAAGAGTGTCCGACTACTTTCGTCAGCCACTGTACATATAATGAAGACATTCCTGCCGATCACCCTAAGAATAATACATAACGATAGCATTGAATAACGTTGAAATCAATTAAATACCCAAGTAAAACCTGTAGATCGAACTTTAAAGGCAAATTACATACCTTACAGGGTATTTGCGAAATCGTGGTACAATCGGCAATGGTTCCTCATGTAAAATCTAGTCGAAAACAAGGAATTTAGTTTCTTTCATACGGGGCTTAATTTTCGAGAAAATCGAGTTTGAAAATTCGTTAGGTACTCGTGTACTTGGACAGAGTCTGCTTTGTTCGTTCGCAATTTCCAATGCTGTTTGCATCTGCAAACAAACAGTATTGTTTAGGATATAGTATGACTTTAATTAATAATTAACCGTAAATTTCTTTGCCGTTGTAGACAAATTCTTGCTCGACGACTTAATTAATTAATGCACGCGTACACAACGAATTTTCAAACTAGATTTTCTCGATGCTGAACCCCTGTATGAAAATACTTTATTTTACGTTTTCGACTCGATTTCGTACGAGAAATCATCCCCTCGTCGATTGTATCACGATTTCACAAACACCCTTTATAATAAACAAATGGAATTTCTGAATCGAAAAGCTTTATTAAACGGTACAATTGATAAAAATTTTCCACGATTTTTCACGTTTACTGGTATCGGCAGTAGTATCAGTATCAGATCTATACACCGAAGAAAATTGTAAATATAAAAAGTCCAGTATGAATGAAGTACTAAAATGTCAGAAAAATTCAATGAAAATCTACGAGTTGCAGATGCTCGAATAAAATTAGTTTCGCTTTGAAAAATCTATATAAATGTGTCTATAAAAAGGATATGAAACGGCATCGTGCGGCGCTCGACCAATTAAAGATTAATATGAAAAGGCTGCCTTTACAGGAGAAATACAGCAGTTTCCATTGCGCGTTTATACGAAAGCCCAGCTCGGAACGCAATCTTACGGCGCGCATTAAGAAACACGCTGTACACGCATGCAAATGCACGTGCGGCGCTGATGCGACCACGTCTATTAGAATTGATCGGCAACATTAATACAAGTTAGTGCCGACATGGTTGGAACTCGTTGGGCTCCGGCGGCTCGATCTCTGCACTCCGTCCTCGTCGTTTCCATAGTCCTCGGATTTGCTCTGTCTCGTTCTCGTAGCCGCGTGATCTCCGATCTTGCGATTCCAACGGTGTGCTACGCAGTTTCGAAGCAGTCCCCGGGTTCAGTCTACGTCGGGACCGAGAGCTATCGGCCATCAATGTCCACTTCCGGCAAGATACCTTCCCTAGCCCCTATCTGTAAACGGCGACCACAGACCAGAAACCCGGCGAGCAGTCTGCCAAATCACGGATTCAATGACCCGCTATGCATACCGACCGTTTCGAGATCCTCGGTAAAATTAAGCGGGACCGTTTGATGCATGGCTATACCCCGTTTGGGCCTGTTATTGGCCGATTATTCGTCAGCCGTGCAAGATCCACCGCGAAAAGTAATGGCGGCGATCCGATCTACAGCGTGGACGCGCCGAGTAAATCGCGATTCGATACGTTTGTTCGGCTGACGCTCGGGGAACTAGTCCCGCTTAATCGCTTGTTATTGAATTGAATTGTTTTTGAATAGTTTCTGGGAGCGGAACCCGATGCTAGATCGATCGTTACCGGACTGCGGAGCTGGGTAACTGTTCCTTGCCAGACACCTTGTAGCGATTCGAAG
>CM052082.1:11265894-11284472 GCA_028453745.1 Agapostemon virescens | reverse complement strand
CAATCATCGTCGCAGAAGGACTTTCGATTCTGCCGACGAAAATCCGAGGTCGCTATACAAATATTTAGTAACGGCAATACCAGTAAGGTAGACTCAATTGCTAAGTTTATTGTAATTATAAAACGCGTATCTCTAGAAGAATTGCTTCGGCTTATTATTCAACGATAAGTCTCTAATTGCTTTCGTTATGATCGCATCGAAAAATCCTGCTCCGTATTGAGAAGTTCTAAAACACGTCCCCTCCTAATGATACCTGAGAGTTTGCGATACTCAACAGGTAAACAGCGAGACAGTAACATCGTGTGCCACGATAGTTGTATTAAGATGGCCGGATTCTCGGCACCACGTACATACACTATTCTTAATTGATGGTGTCTTCCTTTTGCGCGGCTTAACGCTGACTTTTATGATTGAGACCGATGCGAAGATAATAAGCAGCTTTATCGCATAGGAGACATCCGTAAAAAAGGGAATTAATGTTACAAGGTAATGCATCCGGACGTGCAACCGATAAGCGACATTAATCGATAAGCTTGTTAGTAATAATTCGCTGAGACTGCCCAGCTTTGCAGAGTTCCTCCTTCGTAATCCACTCGGATGATTTGTGAAAAAAGATTATCGTGAAATCGGTGAAAAATGCTTGTTTCCACCTCGCATTTCCGCTTACGTAGACTTTCCACGTTATTTATTAACTTCGATGCGCTATTCTTAGAAGAAACGCTGTATCCGTATTTCCATGCAAGTGGTATAGTCGGGTAAAATGGTCAAAAATGTCCTTCAGTCGATTTAAATGGTGCCATTTGACAGGGTATAACTAGAAACCACTACATGTATAATTTTAACCCTGTACCATGACCAGGGATGAAGTTATAGGGTAAATTCGGATTAACAGTTTTTTAAATTGCTTACAAAAATTATGAAAAAATTTTAACATGTTAAAACTGTCAATTTGTATTTTTGAGAATTTTTACCAATTTTTCAGTTGAACATCCTGGTTATAAACAATAAAAATTCCTAAATAATGCAATTTTCGTACAGAAGTGGTTTTGGCCCAACAACGAAATTTTTATAGTGCCACCGTATTATCAAAATAGTGGTATCAGAATTTTTCTAGATGTTTCTTATATAATCCTAGTTATAAATACGACCATTAAGTAATACGACTTACGTTCAGCACGCACGAATAGTTTGTTGAAAGTGACTCTATCGAGTTGAATTTATTCGTGCGCTTCGAGCATTAACTTAATAATGCTCGAATATTTAAGAGTGGTATTAATGATTTTACAAAATACACAATTTGTTTGAAGATAAAAATAACACAAGTAACACGACTGTAACACTTAAAATTACTGTTACAGTTGAACCAGTGCGAGTTGAATGGAAGTTGTCTCAGTGACGGTTGAATTTGGAATCTAAGCGACTGCAGAAAAATGTGTGATATTTATACAAAATGTGGTGCAAACTAGTGCACCAATTAGGGTTGACGGTGACTCGGTCGAGCAGTACGTTCGCAGATAGTTATCCCGGGTTTTCAAGATGTTGGATGTAGATGAGGTTTCGGCGGTTTATAACAGTGGAAAAGTAGAAATGCCTTGGCTTAAAATATACCGGATGCCTAAATTAAATCTACACGAAATCGTGCATACTTTTTTTATATCTAAATGTTATTACGACGTAACAGCCTATAAGAAATACCAAAGCAAAAATATATTTTAAAAAATTACTAAGTATCATTATCAATTATAAAATAGTAAAAATGGTCCGCCATCCGAGGGTTATGTATGCTCTTAAATATCACACACAGGCAACTTTACTGTAAAGGAATACCTGTTTCCTCTTCAACGATCGGTACAGCACTAAAGGCGAAGAAACTTCTTTCTAAATAATTTATTACTTATGGGTACCTCTAATATTTTTAAATCTCCGAGCGGTAACTTGTTAAGGATTTAACGGAGCTGCAGTAAAAAGTGTCTTGAAATTTTGGCCGGTGTCGAAAAAAAAAATAGAACACTGTGTACGAGTTGAGAATAAAGGCTGTGGCAGAGGCAAGCGCGAGCGGTGCTTATTATATCTCTTTTAAGGACTACGCACGTAACCGTGCACCCGCAAAAATTACGACTCGGTGAAACGATACAAGTTTCGCACCACACATGCACGCGTACCCGAGGCGACACAGGGCTTTTGGGCAACCCAAGCTATTAAGTTAAGGATTGGCTACACCCACCGCAATCATAGTGATTACCCGACGCGTATTACAATGCAAATGCTGGTTAATTCTCACGTGCCCGTGCACCGGCGAGATCGTTGCGCTAAATCGTTTACTCCTCCCTTTCTTTTTCTTACGGTCTGCGAGTTTGTCTTCCCGAGACGAAAACGAAACGAACAAGCAGGAGAGGGTTATTGGCAGGGTTAATCTTTTATGAATGACTGGACGGTTTCGCGGAATGCGTTCGTGCGCTGTTTGAACGAGACGCGAAAGAGATGGATCAATTGCTACTGTTGGAGAACGCATTTATTAGAGTTCCTGCCGGAAGAGCCATAGAGCGTTCGAGTTAAATTTGTTTAACCTCTTGCACTAAGATTCATTTTGTGGTCACAGTGAGCAGAACTTGCTCGTCGTTCGTCATATTCGAGAAGAAATAGAAAAAGGAAATGTATATTTTTCAGTTGCTATATGTGCCCATAATTATGAAAGTGGTCTAAGTCAAAATTTAAAAAAAATGAGTTTATCAGTTATTTCACACCACATTATTTTAAACTAAATTTATTCAATGTAATTTTTACGATATCGTCAAAAATGAACCATTAGATAGTGGTTGTAATTTCAACATTATATGGAAATGCATTTAGTGTTAATTATGAAAGTGGTCTAAGTCAGTTCAAACTTTAAAAACAACATTTTCGTATGAAATTCACGCAAAATTTCATATTCATAATAAATTTCCATTAACCAAGACTAATAAAATTATAAATTAAAATGTCGCATAATATAAAAATAATTTTGAAAACTATTTCCTATATAAGTTGTGTAGCGTCACGGATTGCAAATAAGTCTTTATTCACTCGACCTTAAGATAATCTCGACAATATTCACGTAGCTCATTTTTGAGTATCTAAATTGGAATTTATACATTTTATATTAACAGCTTACATAACTACAATATAACTGCCACGGTCCCTACTACTATGAGGTGTACCCCTCGAGGAGCTTTTGAATTCTATCTCAAGTCTACTCGCGATAAGTACAACGTTTCAGATTCGAGATGGTGGCATTTATCAGGACTTTGTTACACTTTGTTTTACACGTTCGATGAACTATAAGTTCGATCGTAATGTTTTAAAAATTTAAGGATAACTGTTCGATCTGCGTAAATCCGAAGGGGCCCGACATCTTTGTGCACAATGGGCCCAGAAACCGCGGGGCTCGTGGTACCGCGCTTTGTCCATGAAAGGTTGCGCGCTGGCCAACAACGAGTGAGCGTTCCTCCTCGGCGAAGAAGGCCTTGTCCAAGGATTTTAATATCAAGGGGGCAAGTCGCTCGTCGCTAATTATAATGATTTCAATTTAACGACCGCGGGGCCGGTGTACGCCCGGCTACGGGCAGTGTCGTAAACGACGATGTTTATAGATAGGAAAAAAAGGGGGTGGTGTACGGTGCCCGGCGGGGCGAGGGAGACCGTGGAGAACATTTACCGTGCAATTACACAGGTCGATAGTGTATCTAAATAAAGTTATTTCTCGACGTGTCGCTCGCGTTACATTAGCCGAGCGAATTGCGTGGTTACCGAGTGTACATAACCGGGCGGGTAACAGCGCGCACCATGCGCCTTCTGCGTTTCCATGTGCGAACGTGTGCGTACGTTTGTTCATGTGTATGTGCGCACACGAATAGCCACGGTACGTAATAATAATCCAATGCTGATGAGCCTCGAGATCTCCTTCGCTCGTAAGCTTGACCTCGCGATCTCGACTATTCCCAATGCCGAGCGTCACGAAGGCTTATCCCCTTCGGTCGATGCTTCACGGTTGCGAGTTGCGAAGCTTGCGGGGAAAATGGTCCCGAGCAATGTTGCACACGCACGCACACTGCCGTACACTGATAAGGTAGTGACTTTTCAAGGTGCACGCCTGAAAAATTTCTAGAACCTGTCCAATCCTGTAAATCGACTGGAACGCGCAATCCCTTAGAGGCCCCTAGAGTTCTGCGATCGGTGGACGAAAGTGACAAGCCGCGGTCTGAATTAATAACCGAATGCTCGAGATCTTTGGTTTTCGTTCAGTTTTTTTTTTTTATTTTGTAGGAGGACATTCGTAACGTACAGTGGCCCGAATTAATATTTGGACATCATCCTAAAACATTTTTCCTATATGTCGCCACTATTAATGGACTTAAAGAATTCGTCGTTTCGTAATAATTGA
The DNA here is from genome assembly GCA_028453745.1 of Agapostemon virescens. Classification (NCBI taxonomy): domain Eukaryota; kingdom Metazoa; phylum Arthropoda; class Insecta; order Hymenoptera; family Halictidae; genus Agapostemon; species Agapostemon virescens. The sequence goes on along the minus strand of CM052082.1, from coordinate 11,280,052 downwards.
AAATACTTATTTTAAATACTGGAAGCATAGTTTTTATTTAAAAAAATTAATTATTAAATTATTTATTAAACAAAATAATGTTCAATTTTGACATCGCAAAAGGTGCGGTGTCCGGTGGCAATGTTTGTAAATGTAAGATGTAAGCACTATCTGGTAAAGTTAGTTTCATTTCGAACTTCATTCATATCGTGCGTATTAGTTGTCAAAATGACACGTAAAGGTAAAAATACATCGTTCGATGTACGTCGTCTTGTTAGTTATAATTGCGAGAAAGGGAAATAATACCGAGAAATCGGTACATTGTTACAATTGAGTAAGAGTACTGTAGCAGACATTATACGGAGATATAATCTTGATGATAGAGTAGCATCTCTTTTGCAGCGTGGTCATCCAAAATTACTTGACGTTCGTGATAAACGTAATATAATTAGAAAAGTGAAAAAAGATCCTAGTTTAAAGAGGAAGGTTTGGGGAAGATTTCAGCGTTTGAGCCATGTCGATAGCTCTAATAGTTTGGCCGGGGCACGAATTCAAAGATTTGTCAAATATTGGCAAATATTGCTAAATATTGAAGGTAACCCCCTTCCTAAAATCGCGAAAAATCTTTAGGTCTCCGATTCTTTTGCAATTTTGGCTACACGTTTCTAGACGCTCGGTCAGAGTGTATGGCAATTTTCAGGTCGATCGGAATCGAATTGCAGCCGTGGCGCGACTTTGAAATTTCGGAGTGATCAATGGCGAAAATGGGAAAAATGGGGTTGATAAAAGGTAGCTTCCTGAAGTCCCCTGATATGCTAGCCTAGGTTTTGAGAGCTCTGCTTAATACGTTAAGCAGGCCTCGTCGGTCCCTACGAACCGGCGACACATTTTTCGTTCTGCTATCGCGGCGCGCGTTACGTTACCCGATTGTTTATACTCTGATTCGTCTATCGGCAAGCGGCCTGCCTGACGGCTAACCGTGGCTTGAACGGAACGGTACAGAAATTCGGCGTGGCGCTTAACGTGTTAAGTGCCACGAAATTGACTGCAGAATTATTTGAAGAAACCGGAAAGAAGGATCATTCTGATACAGTCCGTCGAATGCTTTATGAAAGTGGATATTATAGCAAAATTCCACGAAAAAAACTATACAAGGTTCCTGAGGACATTTGAAGCAACTTTTTTCGTTGCGAAAATTCAATCTGCGGCTTCGTTTACGAATTATTAACGAAAAGTCACTGGCCAATGAGAGAAAAGCGCGCGAACTAACACGTGCTCAGTCGAGCGCGCTCGAACCGTCCGCCGGTCAGATGCGCGATCAGAAATGAAAGAATAAGCCAGAGAGCGCGAACTTTCCGAATTTCATTTACTACGCGACACATTCTTATTTCAGAATGTGTAAAGAATAATTACTAATTTTTCAGACTCGAAATAATAAACAATTTAGCCGTATCAGCCGTTTTAATTTTCTGGTAAGCATGACACCTCATGCGTACCACATGAAATTTTTATACGATACGTACTACGAAGATAAACAATAAGTAACCCCGTCGAAATACGTAAACGACATTTTAATTTAAATGATTCTGTGTTCGAACAGAAATCAACGAACGATTCGCAAAACTAATTTAATAATAAATAATCGCGTTAAAGAACATGCAGGATATGTGTGTTTAAGAATTGTTAAAGAGTGTCATTAACAGTAAACTCACCCATTTAGTTGTAAATCCACTCCATGGTTGTAAATGTGGACAGCAGGAGAATGCATTGACCCCTTACAGTCTATGCTGAACTGATCAGCTGATTCCTATTCGATGGCGACGAACACAGGTAACGGACAAAGGCAGGCTAACACAATGTTCACTTTCATTGCACTATCACTAAACACTGACACCATAACTTATTTAATAATATTTAAAACAATGTTTCCTTCGGTTAAATTGATGGCTGTGAAAAGAGCCGGTTTTAAAAAGAAATAACTAACACAATGCCTAAAACACACGTTTCACACCGCACAAGAAAATTTAAACAGATATTATAATGCAATAACGCGCTCGCGACGACCTTTCCTTCGAAAGGAACTGTGGAAGACTGGCGCGAGGGTCGTGAAAATTTTGTTTACATCCTCGAGAGTTTCAAATGTTTTCATTCGGCCGCGGTACATTGTTCTCGGCTGGACTTTGTTCCGAGTGCGCGCTTCGTGCGACTGGGTCTCAAGGACGGGTCATAAATATGACAAAGTCTAGATTTTGGAAGCCCGTCGTCTGCAGGCCCTCACAGGCGACGACTTACTCCGAAAACGGTCCTATTGAGAGGTATGTATTTTCCTTTTCTGTTTCTTAGGACAAGGAATTTCTCTGTCCTCTTTCAGTTCGTTTTACAAGCTCGCTTGTAGGAAAACACGACCATCGCGCCAGTCTTCCACATTAAATTAGTTTTGCGAATCGTTCGTTGAATTCTATTCGGACACAGAATTATTTAAATTAATATATCGTTTACGTATTTCGACGGGGTTACTTATTGTTTATCTTTACAGTACGTATCGTATAAAAATTTACAGAAAATTAAAACGGCTGACACGACTAAGTTGTTTATTATTTCGGGTCTGAAAAATTAGTAATTATTCTTTAGATATTCAGAAACAAGAATGTTTTTCTTAAAATTATTATCGTCGCGTAGTAAAAAAAATTCGGAAGTTCGCGCTCTCTGCGAATAACTTCAATAACTGTAATGTAAAAATTTTGAAAAGGTTCATATACCCGGTGTTTTATTTTCCAAATAAGAAACCAAACCGTAAAATCTATTTGCGTAATTGAATGTAAATGAAAGTCTTTGAATGAAGCAACGTAACATATAATTTAAATCTAAAAGAATTACTAAATCGAAAGCTTTCACTTCAATTTTCCCGAAAAACTATTTGGTTTCCCAAAGTACATATCAATTTTTATAAAATAATGCAACAAAGTTGAAAACTTTAAAGTATGTAGGCTACACGGAAAAGCTCTCGCAAAAACAGCGCAGACCGTATCGTGTTAAAAACTAAAACGGCTTCGTATCCGTATCATTATTGTCTCACCCATACGCTGGTGTTGATGTTACACGTTCATTTACTGTCCTCTTTTACGGTCGACGCTAGCAGTAAAAGATCAAAGAGCAGTATCTGCACACGATACCAGTGACAATTCGGTCCCAAAAAGATTTCACAAACATCGAGGCGTCACCGTGGTCCCCCTGAAAACGTTTCCATGAAACCGTTGGCCCACGAAATTTCGTCGCGACCGATCTGCACGGTTGTTACATCAGGGTAGGCCAGCAAGAGGATTCAAGTTCGTCGATTGCGTATGCGATGTCGAAACATCTCTTACGTATCAAAATATCGAGGAACCAGTTTTCCTTCTCATTTGCACTTTCATTGTCGATTTCGGGTTGGCCCGGATACACGGCTACCTCGCCCTCCCTCCTTCCACCACCCCCCTTACTTCTGCCCCCTCCTCAACCCTTTGACTGTACGGGTAAAAACTGGTTAACCCACGCCTCCTGCAAAATCCCTCAGGGCTGCAGCTGCATCGTGAGGTGTCGTTGCCACCTGACGTGCATGCGGCGTCGCGTGTGACGTAAGCGGAGAATAAACTTTCGTCGAGTCAGCAACGTCTTCGGGTCCTTCGTGTCATCGTCATCGGCTGGCAACCTTGAAAAGTTCATCGCCGCCCATATACAGAATCCGAGCTGGCCGAAACTCGCTGCAACGGCACTGCGTGGTAGCACACACTGCCGTGCGCAAATATCGACTCGCCGCGAGAACACTAGCCGATTCGCTGCTGAATTTAATTGATTTATTTATTTAGAGTCGATCGTAAAATCTATTTCTACACTGTTTAATATTGAATCTACCACAGTGGGTCAAATGACCTTTTTAGAATTTATGGTTTACTTTTTAGATTGCTGGTAGAATTTATTGAAGTTATGAAATTGCTTCCTTGGGAATCGAATCGATAGATTTCTTTATTCGAGCATATATTGTAATAAAAATTGCAGACATTTTAAATGAATTGTATCTTGTCATTTTTGTAAGACAATGTACAATAATCAATTTTAGTGCTCGGTAAGTTCAATGTTAACATTGAATGTATCAACAATGGTCATATGACCCTTTCTAAAATTTTTACATTACAGTTATTGAAGTTATAAAATTGCCTTTGTAGAAATCGATGTAATAGATTTATTTATTCGAGCATATATTCTAATGCCTTTCCAAAATTTTCACATCACAATTATTGAAATTACAAAATTGATTAAATGAATCAATTGGGATTGACACAATAGTTTTCTTTATTTAAACGCATATTGTAATAATAATTTATGTAAATTGAACGTGTTCGTTTCTATACAAAGATAAATGCTATCTAATTTTAATGATCGATAGGTTTACCGTTAAAAACAAATAACTTTCCTAGAATTGAACAGAACGATATGAGATTTTTTCAGCGGTTTGAAGGACTAGTTTACTAGATAACGTGTAAATAATTTTTTCAAGTTGTTATTGCTTGTAATTCCTTATAATATGCACACTTATATTGTAGGACATAAGGAATTTTTAGTAATGAATGCTGAAGGTTAGGATTAAATATAATTAATTCACAAATAGAACATGTAAGCAGAAAATAATAATCGTAATTTCTGTTAAACATTAGAAGATAAACTTCGACAATTTCAACCAAACATTCGTACAACTTTTGAAGATGAATAATTTCTTGAATACCAAATAGCTTGAGACTCTTTGAGATGCTAGAAGGTTTAATTTACTGGATAACATGTAAAAAATTTTTTAAAAATTGAAAAAAAGGAAAGGGGACTTCGATGACATTTTTATGTAAATATTTTCGTATATACATGTAAATTAAATTTACAAAAGGCATCTTTCACATTTTCATTACAGATATAGATAAAAGAGTTAAAGTAATCTTCCTTCTCTGCCATGATTCCAACGAATTTCAATTTTTAAAAGAAAATTGTTTGCACATTATTTGGTCCTATTTGAAAAAGTTTTTCATATTTAAAGGATATACGAATAATTTTCTGCATGTCATTATAATCATATAGAAAGAGTTGTGTTTGTATATCCTTGCACTAAGACTAATAAATATTACACTTTAAATATTAAATTAAATATTAGAATAAATAAATATCATGCAGTATTATGATCTCCAATTTAAACCTCAAAGAGAAAACGATGTACATTTAATTTTTTACTGAACACTAAATGTTAGAATACATAAACAAGACATTCGAATTTAAATAAGAAACACATAAAATTTACAAAGTGGGAAAAACAGTATTACGTATGTTACTCGCATAATTACTACGTACAAATTGCACTGTCTGCACATACAAATTAACATCGATAAAAATCGAGAGAAAAAGCGTTATTACACTTACTACTAATTTTGTTATTTATAGCGAAAGTCGCTCAACATGCGGAAGCGTAAGTGAATTATTTTATGCATATATATGTATAAATAGCTTTCTACCGTCACTTAAATTACTCAAAAGGAATATCACTTTCTATTCTAACAAAGTTGCATTACGGGTCCAGGCTATGCGAGTCATTTATCTCATTGTGAACATCAAGCAAGTAAAATGAGCACCATTCTCATGAATTATCTTCTAGTCTCTCGTACTATTATTCATATGAATTACTTGTGACTGTCTCGACTATCAATACACACTGTTACCACTTTTCTATAATTCCTGGTAATATTTATAAATTTAAAAAAATAGGCTTAACTCTTTGCACTCGAAGCTGTTTTGCCAACGCATTTCTTCTGACCTAATATATTTTTATTCCATATAATTTATTCCCTCTCACGCATATGGAGTTTTTGCTATTACTCGTTCTTACAACAGTTTTACCCCATAATTACAGTATATTTTTTCATAATGCCCTATCTCTCAAATAAATTTGATAGCAGTGAGAAAATAATAAGAATATCAGAGTTCCTGATCTCAGTCGTTTTCATATATCCCTCGTTATGTTCATTCGTTATATCATCAATTATGTGTTATATTGTATTCGTTAAAAATAGTAAATAATAAAAACGTTTTCGTATTTATTATTCTAACTCTGACACTATCGATTGGCGCATCCTTTATTATATATATATAATATTCCCGCGTATATACACTTTTTTGCAATTTCATAGTTTCAAACATACTGATGTAAAATTGTTTTAATACTATAGCAACCACAGCGGGTCAAATGACCCTTTTTAGAATTTTTATTTTGCAATTATTAAAGTTATAAAGTTGCTTAAAATTATAAAATCTCTTTGTCACATTATACTTTTTAATGAAAATCGCAAATAATTCAAATAAATTAAATCTTGGCATTTTTATAACACAATATAAAGCTGTCAACTTTAATGCTCGGTAGATTCAGTGTTAAATAATAATGTGATAATCTTTAGCGGTGCCTCAGAGTCGCCGTTCGAGTTCTAAAATTTAATACTGATAACTCAAAGAAACCAATTATCGAACAAAACAAATTTTTAGAAGATAAAAATACATTTAGGATCAACTTAACAATTTAACCCTTTGCACTTGAATGGTGCCTCCAAGACGACACTAAAATTTGCCATACTATTATTTAAACAAATTTTACATCGTTAGGTTTACAGTTGAGAAATCGATAAAAATGTTAATGTTCTAAGTACGAATCATAGTAATTAATTTCACATGGACAAAAGGAAATCAACTATCTACAATGGAGCTATTATAGATAAAAATAGTGTTTCGATTTTGGAGTACACATTAAACATTAGTTTAAACTAACTTCTTGTATAACTTAACGTAAATTTTTCATCAATGCCAATAATATCGATTAATCTACCAACCTAGAGACATACAAATTCCAAAAGCAAATAAAATAAACACAAATATTGCTGAGCTCAATGTAACCGAAAACAATTCGCACTAATACAGTTAGTATGTTTAAATTGCGGATCTGCACACCGGATTAACGTTTTTTTAAATAATTTGCAGAAAATAGACGTCGAATGGGAATGCATTTACGCTTGAATAAATTTTCATAAGCCAAGGAACATATAATGGCATTCTAAATATAAGAGAATAAAATGGAAGAATAGTTCGTTTAAAGCACTTATTACCATTCTGAAGCGACAGAATAAATAAACCTGCACGAAACTGATTCTTATAATCGAGATCGTGGGAAGCCGTGCAATCCCCTGGCAGAGTGAATCGTTTTGCGGATGTACTGTACGCAATTTCGATAAGACTACCGTCAGAAAAATCGCCTAAGCCAGCTACTGAACTTATTACGAGGCTGCGTTTACACCGCGGAAGAAATACATTCTACTAATAAGCTTCTCCGCATCACTTAAATAAAAGAAAACCAATTTACAAATAAGCCCCGGCTGATTACGAAACTTCCTGTAACGCTGTTATCGAGAACAATTTACGGGAAGATGCGAATCACAAAAGAAAAAAAAAAAAGAAAGGATTCGAAATTCTAAAGAAACGAATACGGTCAAAGATTAAATGGAGGCCTATCACGATTTATCAGAATAAAGTGTTTTAAATTGCATTTACCGGCGCCATTTCGATTCTAAACTGACACTCATTGTTCCCCTTATGCTTCCCACACAAAAAAGAAAGTAGAATGCGGGTCGCGTTGCATGCGCCGGGATTGATGCAATCTGTAAATGCGGGCAGGAAGAAAAATCTTCTCTAATGTAATCTAATTGTAACAATGAACGGAGATCGTATCTTATCGAGGATGTAAGAGACTTCGACGGCGTCAGCCAATTTCCCGATACGTAGCTACGTCAGTATAACTTGGAATAGTCATTCGTCGCGTGTAATCCAATTGATTCGTGTGCCTGATGTCGGGCCATTGGATCGTCTAGAATGTCTAGGAGCCAAACGAATGACGTAAATACAGTGATTCGGTGTATTCATGAAGGTCTATCCGATGGTTCGGGTTGGTCGAAATGACTCCTCAATGTGACGAATTCGGTGTAACGTGACGATGTAAATGAATTTATAAAGAAGTCGAGGAAAACCTGGCCAGGAAGATGACAAAATATTATTTTTAACTCATTGTTACCATTAGAACATTTTAATATAAATAGATTCATAAAGACATTAAAATAACGTTGCCTATAAAGTAGATAAGATATTATTCTTAACTCCTTGTTAATATTGGAGCATACTAATATAAAGTCCACATTGTACATAAAATACTATTCTTAACTTCTTGTTAATATAGGAACAGAATAATATAAACAGGTTCGTAAAGAATTAAGAAGAAGCACTCTCAAATGTAGACAAAAAATTATTCTTAATTCCTTGTTAATATTGGAACACACTAATATAAACAGATTCATAAAGATATTAAAATAACATTGTCCACATTGTACATAAAATATTATTCTTAACTTCTGGTTAATATAGGAACACAATAATATAGACAAATTCATAAAGAATTAAGAAAAAGCTGTCTCAAAAGTAGACAAGAAATTATTCTTAATTCCTTGTTAATATTGGAACACACTAATTTAAACAGATTCATAAAAAATTAAGTGGATATAAAGTTAATTATCCAAATTAACTTAACTGTCCAAAAAGTGGATAAAATATTATTCTTAACCTTCTTAACAATATTAGAACACACCTATATAAATAGATTCATAGAATAGTCAAAAAAAAAATTGCTCAAAGAAGTAAACAAAATATTATTCCTAACGTGTTGTTAATATTGGAACGCATCAATGTAAACGAAATCACCAAAAAGTCGAGGAAAAGCTGTCCGCAAAGTAAATAAAATATTATTCTTAGCTTTTCGTTAACACATTGCTGACCGGTTACTAGGTAAAACTCGTGTTTTCGTGGCCAAGCGTTGGTGACCGGTCACGAGTAAACTCGTGATAAGCTTTTTTCCGCATCTTTGTTGTTTTCACGGCGCACTGTTGGAAATCTTGTAGTGTAATTATTTGGACAACTAAGAGACCACGTCTTAGAAAAAATAGTTACTAGCAGAAAAACAAATCCGACTAGAGCGTATAGAGTATGTTCTTCGAAAGGAAAACGGAGCGAAACCCGATATATTTGCAAAACTTGTGGTGTACCATTACACGTAGGTGATTGTTATACTTTTTATCATACGAAAAAGAAATATTAAGAGTTGAATAATAAATAAAATTTATTAAAGTTTATTTATATTGTTTTACTTCCACATCCGCTTTCAAAACAATAGCCAGGCACATGAGGTAAATTTTCAGAAAAGTTGCCGGTCAGTAATGTGTTAATATTGGAAGAATTTTGTAATTTAATGCAGAAAATTTCTAAATGTGAAAACAACAACGAATGGAAATTATCTATTAGATGTTATACTTATTTGTTATTTGGAAAGTACAGTATACATGGATTACCAATATAATTATTGAAATGTAAATTTACCATTCTTTATTCTATTCCTCTATTGCATTTTGTTAGTTTATATTTATTGTATTATATATTTTTTAGTTTATATTATTTATTTTTATTTTTGTATTTGTTAAAGGTATCAATGAATACTTACATATCCAGGTAAGTATTTTTATAAATTTTTTAGCTTCCACATTAGTATTTTATACCTAGTTAAAATTACAGAACATATAGTGAATCTAATCTCTTATTTAAATTAAACAGATTTAAAATATTCATTATGGAAATACTGCCTGTACATTTTTAATATATTATGTCCAATAATATGTATATATTTATCTGGCTAGGATATAGGACTTTAATTATTGTTAATGAAGTAAGAAATTGTAAAATACCGTCTGTAAACGTTGCGAAGAAGCATACAGATAAAAATTGATGTACTAAACCTAACATTAATTCCTTTTTTTATCTAATACCAGTTTCCTTCGTGAAAATATATAATTATTATTGAGTACTATGCTATGCAATCGTGTCATTTTATTCGTAGCATCTTGATAAACCTCTGTCGCATTGAACGTGATTAAGAAGCTTCCTATAATCCTTCCTTAACAAACGTACGCCTTTGTGAGTCGCTGACAATAGCAATGTACCGTTACCAATCTTTATTGAAAAGATATTTTATTGCTGATTCGACGAACTCGATGACCAATGTAAATTCCGTTTGTCGACCAGTATTCTTGTCACGATTCGCTGTTAATAGAATCACCGATTTACTTCCTGCAATCAAATTGTCAATGTAGATTCAATAATTTAATATTCAATTATCCGTACCTATTTTGTACAGCTCAGCAAAATAGATTTTTACAAAATCTCTATAAAATATTATAAATTTTTGCATTCATTTTAGCTTTCGTAGACAACAATATAAGCAATAAGTGAAACGTGTAAATTTGTACTTATTTGAATAACAATTTTACAATAATTCGTGTATCTATAGTTGAAAACCATTTTATTCTACAATTATTGAAAACAATTATTATCAATCGAATTAAAACAATTAACGTCGATTTCGATTAATGCGCCTATTCAAAACGATTGGTGGATGAATTATCTCTACACTCGTTACTTTTACAAGGCCAAATTCTCCAGTCGCTTTTACAACTCGGTAAATTTAGTGTTAACCCTTAGTACTCCAATGGCTCCTCTGAGGCGACACTAAAAATTGTCAGACTATTGTTTAAAACAATTGTTACATTACAATGTTTGTATTTTAAAAATCAGTAAAAATTGAAGTGTTGCACTTACGATTAATTGTAACAAATTTAATATTCTCGAAAGGAAATGAACCGCGTTCAATGGAATATTTCTGGGACAAAACAAATGTCTTGAATTTAGGAATTCAAATTGCTTGGAGTACAAAGGATTAAAGAAAGAAATTTTTATTCGATTCCAGGACCTTGTAAATAACTTAGCAAATATTTATTTTACATGAAGACCCGCTGTATAGTTATCAATATTATTTAATCACCTATTTCGCGGTATAATGGGACTATTACGTCCCATCCTGTCAATACGAACACAATTCCCGATGTAATCAGGCATTGTAAACTCCTCAGATTTATACAAGCGGTTGAAGGACCCTTAGAGATTTAACTTTTAAATGGGACGACAATGGCGGGTGCGTGGACTAACAGTCTTCCGGTGCCGATTTGAATTACACTGATGTCTCGGCCTGGAGACTAGCCGCTATCCTGTCTTATTGACAAGGATACTATTCGAATGCAAGGTACCGCGCGGTCCTTTGAATTAGCATGAAATCATGGAGGCACACGTCGCGTCACACCAATTCGAGCTCTGGAATTGCCACGTACCAGCGACACTTTTGTCTTCCGACGAATTAATATTCCGCGAGCGTCGCACATTCCATCGTGCTACTTGCAACAGATTATTTTTGCGCGTTATAACGGCGCGGTGCAGATCTATGAGGAGATACCGTGGTTAGAAAAGAAACGGGAATTTTGTAAGGCTGTCGTGAGAAAAGTAGAAAAACACTTTCGCGATCTTAATTATACTAGTCTCCATTCTTTTTTCTTTGTCTAATAATATGCAAAAATTATTCTCTTTAGAATTTTGATCTTCCATTTTAGAAATTTTTTAAGGCAAATTCTGGAACAAATTAGTTGTGCTTTTATGAAACTTTCTTTCGTATCCAATATGAAGAATTTTTTATTATATCTTTTTAATGAATTTTTATACAATACTATTTTATAATGTCATATTGTATAATGTGATACAATTTTGTAATGTACTATTGTATAATGTAATTTTACCATTTGATATTGTATATTATAATTTTTAAATTTAATATTGTAGATATATTAATATCTACCTTTTATCTAATATGGTAATATAAAATTTTTTAATTTTTAATTTTGATTAATGATTTTATTCATGCTAATTAAATATTGATTAAATTTGGCTATTAATATTTAATGATTCAAAAACAGTTCTCGATTGTGTGTTTTTTAATGCAATTCGTGCAATAGACAGTAAAAGAGTCGACGAATAAAAAGATTGTCAATGTGAACATATTTAACCACTAAACCACAGACTTATATACAAAAAAAATTTCCTACATCAACTACAACGAACAAAAATAGAAATTTATTTGTATTTACAATACTATTAAAAAATCTAATATCTTTACTAACTTGTATTTCATCTACTCATTGTTAACATAAACCCACAGTCTGTGAATCATAATTCCACAAATGCATAATTTTAAGCAAACTTAATAAAAAAACATTACCAAATATATTCACTGTAACCAATGCATACATTTTCCTGTGGCAAAACGTTAACCAAATATTTTACTTCGATTAAAAATAATCCATGAACAATGAACAAATATGAAGAAAAGAATTCACGAAAGAATTCTCTTAACAAAAATTGAAATAGAATGTTCCCATGCGATACTCTTCCTCCGCTTTTATCTTCTGACGAATTAGGGTACACGATACGGTAAAATACTTTGCGGGGCAAGTTTATGTGTGCCATTGTGTAGCGGGTTTGGTGTCCGTGTGGGCGCCGAAAAATGCGAATTTTTGCGTGAACCTCTTGTCCCGTCGTATATCGAAAGAATTTTTACGAGCACGTCGACCTGTCCGCCGGAACCTGCTATATGTGGTGCATTCGGACGATAACATTCGCGCTACCGTTTTGTCTTATCGACTGCCACGGTGCGCAGTGTTGGCACACGGTACCGTTTTCCCTTACACATTTGCATAGAACCTCATGCGACCACTATCGAAGACTATTGAAGTAATAAGTTTCTCGGGGCTTTCGAAGTAAATCTTTTGCACTTTTCAACCGAGACCATCGTGATAGCGAAAAGAGCTTCGGAGCAACGGTTCAATGGCTCCAACACAAAAAGCAACGTGTCGCTTAACATAATTAACACATTCCCAGCAACGTTTGCCTCTACCTTTCGGAGTTACAACGTTAACACTAGAACTATCGAACGATAAATCCAACGATATACATCGCTTTGTAATAATAACGAGACTGCATCTATTAAAACTTCATACAATTCTTATTGTAACGTGTACGTCATTAAAGAAGTACATCCGAAAATTTCTTGTGAAAACATTTTTATAACTTCAATAATTGCGAAAGTGGTATACAATAATTTATGGAAATGAGAATTTGCATTATTTCTGGTAATGGATCTTTTCAATTAAATATTAAATTCTTAACAATTTACAAAGAAAGAAAGTGCAACGAAACAAAGTGGATTGAACACTGCATTCAAATTTTGTAAGAAGTTTTGCGAGAATGGCAAAGACAATTTGCATGAGTTCCAACTCACAATGGTACCGACTGAAATTCTGGCAATAGAACTTTCTAATAAAATGTAAAATTCCTTACAAGTCACAAAGAAAGAAAGTGCTAGAAAAAGAGAATGGATTGAATACTGCATTCAAATTTTGTAAGAAATTTTGCGAGAATGGCAAAGAGAATTTACATCAGTTCCAACTCACAATGGTATCGACTGAAATTCTGGCAATGGAACCTTTTAATCAAACGTAAAATTCTTAACAGTCTACAAAGAAAGAAAGTGCAACGAAACAAAATGGATTCAGCAATGTATTCACATTTGGCAAGCAGTTTTGCAAGAAGGGTAAAGAGAATTCACGCCAGTTCCAGCGCACAATGGCACTGACTGACATCGCGAAAGATGAAAAACTCGAGTGCTGAACCATCTATTGCTCTTTGTCCATTCTCATTTGGAATTCTCGAAAGTAGCCGTTTCTCTTTTGCATTTATTTTTTTACGCTTTCGAGGCGAGAACAGCAGACAACAATGAGATGGAGAATGTTCGTTTGGTTAAAGTGGCGGTGGAGACGTTAAAAATACCAAGTACCCAAGTAATTACATCTGTGGGTAAGCAAAACCCGTGCGGAGCGATGGCTGCGAACAATCTGAAGAAACATATTTATGAGTGAACTTTTCATTCATCGATTATTCACTGTTTCGACGATCGCTGTTGGAAGATAAATGCCAACATTGTTCATAATCTCTACTAAATGTTCTGCATAACTAGAATTGTCTTATTCAACGCTAGATTTGCGGGACGCGCCATTTTGGCCATTTAATTTATTCTTGCATAAAAATCACTTTCTCATCATCTATTGCTGCAATCGATAGAAAACATAGTATATTATTAAAATAGCATAAT
>CM052082.1:11238821-11265884 GCA_028453745.1 Agapostemon virescens | reverse complement strand
CAGAAAACATAGTATATTATTAAAATAGCATTATATAATAAAAATTACATCGTGATAGTTGCAGATTTGTATGAAAATTTCGTTTCTTCCTCCACAACAATCACTTTCACGCTATTGTTTGCTGCGACAGGGAGAGTATATATTTAATAAACATACAATTAGTGGTAATAGAAATTATATACGATGTCATTACCACTGTACGTAGGATATAGTTAATGGCAGGAAAAGCGAAGTAACAAAATAGCTGAGGAAGTACGGAAGAAAAGAAACGGTAAAAAGTACTAAATGGAATGTGTACAGGTTTGTGTGGATCCTTGGCGAGTGTATTACAGCGAAGGTATTGTACTTTGTAAAGCAAGTTGTTTTTTTATGACTGTGAAGCAGGAAAACGATAAAGTTCAATTCCGTTTTAGTACCCTTAGATTACGTCTGTCCCTATTCCCACTCGCGCATTTTTTTCATAAAATTTTGACCGCGTCCTTTGTAAAACAATTGGATTTTTATTTGCATAACTATCATTGCAAGGTAAACGAAGTTCGTATGAAAATTAAATAACAACGTTAGTAGGAGATAAGAGCTTTATGTTAAAGTGAATTTATTCAAATTATTTATCAACGAATTGAGTTCTTGTTCGGTTCTAGTTTCTTTTAGAAAAAAGAAAGAGTAATTTATCTGTGATTTACAAAATGTATATGAACCATTTGAATATTGAACGTGACTGATTGAACGAATGGTAAAAATGCTACTTTATGTTTAAGGGAAGTTAATAATATATTTATTAAACTATTTAGCAATCTACATCACTAGTCTGACACGATTTAGCGTGGCAAAGGGTTAATCTCCGTGACATATGCAACACGCTTTGTATTGCACACATACAAACGAATAATAAAAATGTTACCTTAGATTTAACGTGACAGCTACTTAAGAAGTCTATTGTTAACCAGTTTTATCAATCAGTAAATTAATTTGGTGCGGTACCGGCCGCGCAAGGGGAGCAAATATTTTGCTATCGACCTTATAATATCGCGCACGCGATCTCGCCACAGCTAAAGCGATCGAATTTATCGCAACGTCGAAAACCATGGATCATCATTGTCATCGTATTTGTAAGAGTGTGGATCGTGCACGATGCAAAGGTGCGGCCGGCACTTTAGTATGACACTAATGAACAGAGCAGCCAGTCCCGTAGTCCGTCCCGCTGTAATTGGTTAGTTAGCACATTTATTTCATATGAGACGCCGAATGAAAAATGCGAAGCGCGTGCGTCCTAATTGGCGGCCGTGCCATTCTCGGTGTGAATCGTGAACCGATCGATTCAACCGATATCGGACCGCTGCTGCTGCTTCACCGGTGACCGAATAACGTTGCCCTTACCGCTTGAACTCGCCAGTGTGTTTGTTAATCGAATCGACAATTAACAGCGAGATGACTGTGTGATTAATTAAGGGATTACATGCATCCATCCGGGTCGAAAAATCTTCATACGGTAACTCCCATAAACGATCGCACGCCCTTTAACACGAAACCTAGCCGAGTATTAAAATTAACTAGTGTGTGTTGTCCTTAAAAAATGGAAAAGTTAGTTTCTTTGAATTTTGTGCGATTTTTATTACAATAAAGTATTGTTGAAGAAATATTTAATGAAGAAGCATTGAAGAAATATTGAAGAAAGTATTATTGAATGAAGAATTGTTGAAGAAATATTGAAGAAATACTGAAGAAAGAATTATTGAAAAAATATTCAAGAAACTGTTATTGAATAAAGAATTATTGAAGACATATTTAATAAAATGTCATTAAAGAAAATACTATTGAATGAAAAATTGTTGAAGAAATATTGAAGAAAGCATTATTGATGATATATTGAGGAAAGAATTATTAAAGAAATATTGCAGAAAGAATTATTGAAGAAAGTATTATTGAATAAAGAATTATTTTAAAAATATGGCAGAAATATTAAATAAAGAATTATTTAAGAAATATTGAAGAAAGAATTATTGACGAAATATTAAATAAAGAATTATTTAAGAAATATTAAAGATAGCATTATTGGACAAATATTGAAGAAAGAATTATTGAACAAATATTAAAGAAAATATTATTGAAGGGACAGTGAATAAAGAAAACCATTCAATTCGATAATTGTAAAGTAAAAAATTTAGAAAGGCTCACTTGGCCTACAGTAGTAGGATTCATAGAAAAAGTCAGCAAGAGAGATGCTATCGCAGTGTATTTGCTTGTCTCAACGTAACGATCATAAAATTTTGCATTAAATAATACACTTGAACTATTGAGAAAATACTTATTTTTATTTTCTTTAACTGCGTCATACCCTATTAAAAAGTGTCCAGAAATCTAGAGATATTGTTCATAACTAGACTGAGGATTTTATACATATATAACAAAAATTAGGTCAAATATAAAACTAAGACGTTAGAAGAAACTCCGGATGTGATTCCATTATTTTGAACTTCTAGATTTTGTAGAAACTAAAAACTAGATTTTCATTTACCTTTAATTTGTTACAATTGACTAAAAAAATTTATATTTCACACAAAAATCCAAAGTCTAACAACCAACAAAAATATAACAGTCTCGTCGTTATACTACGGTGCAGCATAATATAAAGTTGTTGGTATGTTAAATGGTAGTTAAATTATGGTAGTTGTTTGTATGTTAAAGTACGATTGAGTCTTATTAAACAAATAATCCAATCGTCTATATTATTCGATCTCTGACAATAAACCTTCAGCTTTTCCGAAACCGAACGATAAATTTGGAAAGAATCACGAGAATCCAAGTACCGTTGCATCCTCCGTTGCACCGCTGCCGTCTCTCGTAGCTCTCGGTTCGAGAGACAAACGCGTGAAATAATTGTTGCGCTCTATTACGATTCCTCGTCCTTGACCTTGGCTCCGGTAAAAGTGCTTAATCGCACATTCAGCATCTTCATGGCACTTCTCATCGCGGTGCCGGTTCTTTCTTGGCAGCTTTGTCTTCAGGAACACCGATGCCGACACACCCTGGCTCACGCCGTGTAATAATAATTGTTTGCGCGCTTACATCTAAAATGGCGTCCTTGTCCTTGCAAGGTTGCGCTGCTCTCGCCGCCTCGACTCCCGATTCTTTTCCGACGATCTTCAAGCCAACACACCGTGGGAAGATCGTCCACGAAGCAAGCAATCGCGATAGACCCTCCGGCTCGCCTTGACTGATCCTTTCCACAGATTAGTCGCTATCTCGCCTGGCTACCAAACGCGACCGCGGTAAATATAGAATTAAATGGACCGAGGCATCGCTACCGACGGTATTAATAAACCCGACGATTCGCGTATCCTTGCCTACTCTCGCTGCAGCCTTCTAAGCTTGCCCTAGGTGTTAAGAGTGGACTTCCCTTGAAACATTCCACAAACAGTATCCACTCGTTTGTACAACTCTTTATTAGCACAAACGTGGCGCTTGTCAGTATGTCAAATCTTATATTTATAGGTATACTTACAGAAGAACAGTTTAACACTTTGACTGCCATGTCACCTACGTATGGGTGACAGAATTATTAGTCCATGTTTAACCCCTTGCCCTACAACAACAAGTCAAACTCGTGATCAAGATTTCGAGCAGAATCTTCTAAACACGTGTTTCCTTAATTTTCTTTAAACCGAAATAACATTCCATTTAATCTTTGATTGCATATAATCGGTGGAGAATAGCTACGCACGCGGTAACTACAAATTTCACTTTTCTTTTTGTCGTTTCGCGGAGAATAAAGAAAATCTAGTCACTACTATCACAAAATAAATCGTAGGCCATTGGGTTAAAAAAAAATTTGTACGTTAATATATTCGTTGCTTTCAATTTAGTTGATATCTGAAGAATATAAGAAGACTGATAGATAACTATATGCCATACATTTCAAAGTTTTCAATCGCTGCTTCATTAAATAAATTACTTTGATTTTAGGGAATTTTTGAAGTCGTCAGTTCGGCAGTTAATGTGTTAATCAATTATCATGTTAAACAGAAAACTCTTAGGGTAAACCGTATGCTCTTTCCGTTGGTTTTATCTGAACTGCCCTCGCTTGTTCTTGATCCTTGATCGCATGTTAACACCTAGCCGCTTCACACGCATACGTGCATGAACATTCATCTACGCAATACACATTCCTACATACAGTGGCTCACGAAAGTATTCGGACACTATTTAAATCTAAATAACTTTTTTAAGATTGGACCAAACGTCTTGATTTTTCTTGAGCAGTTAGATGCGTCGATTTACTAAATGAAATGATATATAAAAGGATTTTGGAAAAGTTGCAATCGAAATCCACAATTTAAAAAAAAAATTCCAATTTTTTCGACCTCTGGTTTCCGAGATATCTCAAAAATACTCCAACTTTGAGGGCTATTTTCACCCCTTTAGAATGGATGGTTGCCAATAAAAAAAAAACGTGTCAAATATTTTTCGAAGAAGTATAAGCTCCCATAAGTTTCATCAAAATCGGATTTTCGCATCTGAATATGTTCCCATGTCAGAAACAACTGACTCACTGTGGACAGTAAGACAGCCCCTGATGATGGGGTTAGGTTAGTTCATCCAACACTATTACTCTTCGACATCTTGTTCCTTCTCCCAGTCCTTGATGTTCATCCTTAACTAACTGCCACCTGATCTAAATACTCTTCGTTTACGCGTTGCGTTAGAAACGTCACTCGTTCAATCCGTTTATTAGTCTCTTACTACTTAAATTATGTTTGTAATGTCTTAGAGGACATGTCAAAGTGTAAGGAATATATGCTATCGAATTCCGAATAGCTCGCTGACTCTGCCATTGGAATCGGCAGCCGCAACGGACACCTTTTAGCGATAACGGTAGAACCATAAGCGCACTGAAAATTGGTCATTATTACCTGTTTTTACCATTTCGGCGGCCAACTGCTGAGTATACGGTACTTACATAGATCTGCACTGTACCTGCCGAAGACACGTTAGCAGAGTTTCAATGACCGACCTGATCGGTCATACGTTACTCGTTTTACTAGCTTGACTTATCCTTGGGTATTGGACTAACCCTTTGATGTAACCCTTGGATGTCGGCTAATTCTGATAATTACACAACAACCGTGGATAGAACTAAATCAGATCTGATGTTGTATTTATAAAGAATTTGAAGAAGTTTCATTTAACACTTTGACTGCCACGTCAATCATATATGGGTGACAGAATTGTTAATAAAATAAAATATCAATTTAATTGATATCTGGAGAATACAAAATCAAAAAGTTTTTAAAATCACGTCCCTCATAACATATTCTAAGTTTGTTCAGATTGGAGAGAAATAAACGAATTTAAAAAATTTTAATTTTTCCCTTTTGTAAATAAACGTCGAAATTATAATTATAAATAGTGGCGAACGTATTAATAATTGAAATAGGTTCAGAATAATTTGAAAAGTATTTGTTCTTCAAAAAGGAAAAGTTTCGAAGCACGCGTTTCTTTGGTCGTGTGTAATTTTGTATGCAAACCGACTACACTATCAAAAATGGGTCATCTGCTTCGATAAGACTATGCATAATTAATACTATAGCAAAACAAAGGAGGTTTCTGTTACTCACAATTGATACGCCAACTACAGCTTTTCATGTAAAAGAAAATTGCATAACCATTATTTGTGAAAGCTGCGAGTTAATAAAAATTTATTTCTTGTTTATTTTCACATTTGACTGCAGTAAACGACATCCTTTTATATTTGTTGTTTTGCGTCACTGTAGTTCTAATAATTTTAACTAACTGAACTGTCTGTTTATAGATTAAGAAATGTGGTTTTTGTGTTATAAATTTAACATAATTCGTAAACATTTTTCCATGACATCCTTTTGTATTCTTGTGACCAAAGTATTTAGCATAAAATGCACGTTAACAGAGAGAACATGTGGAAGCTATGTTTTTAATTCTACTCTGATTACTTTTACAGTTAGGACACAATCTGCATCATAAAGAATAGAATAGTCAAGAGAATATTTCATGAGATAATGGTTTGAATACTGATAGTTAAAGGTGGGTGTCTAACGGAATTTAACAAAGTCAAATTAAACAGAATTATACATCGTTTACTCGTATAGGCTACAAAATAGCACCGTTTTTATTAATCTATAAATTGAAATTTCAATCCTGTCATATCTCAATAATCATTCGTTACACGAATGACTTTAAAAATTCATATTATTACTTACAATAAATACACAATAAAAGAAAGTTCAGAATAAATCATAGACAAAGGCAAAAATTAATATAAAAATAAATAATTGATAAACAAACATGTTTAAACACAAGCTACTGATAATATTGTCAACATTCCTATGTTATAAATGAACAAACGAAAATGTTTATATTAAAATGTAGATGAAGAATAAAATAAAATAAAGTCTTAGTTGACATAAAAGTTGTTCATTTAAAATTCATTTAAGATTGAAATAAAATCTTAGTTTACATAAATGCTATTCACTTAAAATTCATTTAATTCATTTAAGATTAAAATATAGTTTTAGTTAACATAAAATTTATTCACTTAAAATTCATTTAATACATTTAAAATGAAAATAAAGTCTCATCCTACATAAAAGTTGTTCAGTTATTCTGTTATTACGTCTACACATATTCCACAGAAACATAAATCGGCATTAAAAACAACGAAGTTCGTACTAGCAAAGATAAATAAGTATAAATAAAAGCGAACACGATATTCCGTAGTAAAATATGCATGAATCAGCCATAATGTCATATTCTATCTCAATCTTAACGTCTAGAAGCATTTCTCTTGCGTTTAAGCTTCGCGTTCGAATAAACGTGCGAGATCTTTCAGGATTTGATATTAATTCAAAAGGTATAACATTAATTTCGTTACGGTCCCCATTAGTTTTCTACACTGGCCCCAGCGTTATAATATGTAGGCCCTTCGAAAGACGCAGCAGACACGATACGGTCTCAATAATCCAGATTTCTTATGTACACCCAAGAAATCTTGTCCAACAAGCCATAAAGAAGTGTAACGACCAAATAAATGCTACTATAATGCATTCGCGAGGGTATAGGGTACCAGAGACTTTGTACTCATAAATGTTTATCAAGATGAGCTGTCCTGGTTTTGCCTGGCCCATTAACAGTGCAGCTACACTGCTCTGGATATCGCAATGGTGTACCACGAAACGTTTTCCTTTCTAGGAACGCATCGTCTGAATTTGTTAGAATACTATGTCAAGTCTGTTCCGCTAAAAAAGAAACATGTCCGTCGCGTTTCGTCAGTTTCGCAATTCTTGACGTGATAACCCTAACCCATTCGATGTTACATTGATGTTTAGTTTCCTTCAAAAATTGTATTTCACCGTCGTCATTCTTATTTAGGAAGATATCGTTCAAAATTGTTAGAATACTATGTCAAGTCTGTTCTGCTAAAAAAGAAACATGTCCTTCCTGTTTCGTCAGTTTCACAATTCTTGACGTGATAACCCTAACCCATTCGATGTTACATTCATGTTTAGTTTCCTTCAAAAATTGTATTTCACCGTTGTCATTTTTGTATAGGAACATATTATTCAAATTTGTTCGAGTACTATGTAAAATTGTGTTCTGCTAAAAAAGAAACATGTCCGTCGTGTTTCGTCAGTTTGATAATTCTTAACGTGACAGCCCCATGCCATTTGGTATTACATTAAACTTTAATCTTAACAAAGAATTCTTTTCTCTCCTGTGGAACGATGTAGAGTAAGAAACAGCTAATCATTGTAGCCATAAAGAAAATCGTACTACAAGCGGTTAAAAGTTCAGCGATTATAATTCAGTGCGATTTGACGTGGATGGACGTGGCAGCAACGAGACTTATGTTACGTCAACTCGTTATGATTTCGCCGGATTACACAAGTGTTAATTCATCTATGTACAATAGCTTTACTGCAGATCACCCAACGGACAATCGTACTGAAGACAGTGGCAAGTTATCTCGTTTCTCCGATGTGGCAACAGACCAGACTAGTACCGTACATCGTTATTACGTATCGCAGGGTATACGCAATCCCCGAACAAAAGTGTGCGATTCTCCGTAGAACAGAGGAAAAAAAGTATCGCGGACGAATCGTGCGAACGTATCACTCGTAACTCTGATGCAACCAGTTCGTGCGTTTGTTCTCGCGAGCATTTGTTCAACAATGAACCTCAAGGTCGTTCCACTTTCCAAGCCTCTGAGGAACCCCGTTGCGACCGTGCAACTTTTATTGCCCCTTAGAATCGCATATATCGCTCATTTCCTAAATAATCACAATTTTAGGGTGCACGAACTTTTATTTCCGGCAGTTTTAAGATTTTAAGTTTATTTAATTGCTGTTTGTTGCGAATCAAGTAGAACGCTTTTTAGTTTGTGTAAAAATCTACGGTTTAGTTGAAAGTTTGTTTGGTGCTGCTTGAGCATTTGTTCTACAATTAAAGTCAAGGCAGTTCCACTTTCCAAACCACTCAGGAACCACGTTGCACCTATGCAATTTTTATTGGCCCGTAATCACGATTTTAGGGTGTACGAACTTTAATTTCCTGCAGTCCTAACATTGTACGTGTACTGAAAAGAAACTCCTATACTGTGTACCATAAATATTTCTTGCAACTCAAGTGGAACATTTTTAATTCGAATAAAAATCAACGGTTTAGTTGAAATTATTGCTAGAACATTGTGATTTCGTTGTTTTTTCTAATTTTTTTTCATTTTATGTGCACAAACAATTATTTTAAGTCAGATAAATTGAACAATAAATAAACATCAAAATGACTTATAATAAACAATATAAGCAATAGAATCTATTAGAAAAATTACATGTAAAGCACAAATCAAAGAAAGTAGGCCATTACTGTTTGTAGCAATCTTATTAATTCGAATTCAGATATGAAACTAACAACTAGATAAATGTTAATGTTGAAGTTATATAATAATATTATGTGAGATTAAATAAGATTAAATTCAACATGGGGATACATTGTTGTTGAAGTTATGCAATAATGTTAAATAATATTAAATTCAATATTGAAATATATTAATGTTTAAGTTATGCAGTAATAGTAAATGAAATTAATTTCAACATTGAGATACGTTAATGTTGAAGCTATCCATCGAGATGAGATGCAGTAATGCAACAGTGGCATTGTCAATTGCAAACACTTTCGTATAATCAATTTTACAGATTCGTTTACAAAACTGAATTCCTACAAACGAATGAGGAAGAACCAATTTTTCTGTATCGACAACACAAGAACTGCAAACTGTTACGTCATAGTCGCAGCAAATGAACGATATGTGTACATAGATGCTGCAAAATGGGGCGTGTACCATTAGCCTTTAGCGTTAGAGATAACTGTATAAGGTAACGCGACGGGTACGTGTTTACAGCGAGCCTTTTTACTTTGGACAATCTTCTATGAGGATCCAGTTGCTTCTCCTCGCATATTCGTTCAGGAGATTGCTGTTTAAGGAGTTACAGTTACGTCGTTAATAATATAGGTTGCAGGAATACTGTATTGCGTTATTGTACATTTACAATTCAAACAGCACGATTTAAAAAATATTTGAATAACGAAATGTTACAAGTTTATGCAAACAACGTGTACCTTTGGTGTACTGACAAATGATTCTTAATAATCATAAAATAAATTTATTGCAGTTGATATTTCTATAACAATTATAAAAAGTTTCAATATTATATTATTACTACAAGCTTATTAAATTACAATATTATTACTATTGTAAGCTATATTATTTTCACTAACTTCTGTTTAATTATTAACCTAAATATTAGCCTATTATTTAGCCTAAAATGAAAACATCTTCGAATTTGCCTGCAAGAACCATAAACAAAATTCCGTTTACTTTCACCCAGCTAATATTGAATAAAGGAGTGTATTAAACCGATTTCTATGAAGGAAATTTTATAATTTAAATAAGTGTAAAATAAAAATACAAAAAGGAAAGGTTCATTTGACCCACTGTGGTAGGTTTCCTGTTAAATACAAATAAAGCGATCTCGAACCTCACGAATCTAAACATCTTCCAATCTGCCTGCAAGAACCACAAACAAAATTCTGTTCACCTTCTCCCAGCTAATATTGAATAAAGGAGTTTATGGAATCGATTCCTACGAAGGGATTTTACAACTTAAATAAGAATAAAATAAGAATTTAAAAAGAAAAGGGTCATTTGACCAACTGTGGTAGGTTTCCTGTTAAATACGAATAAAGCGATCTCGAAACTCACGAATCTTCCAACCTGCCTGCAAGAACCACAAACAAAATTCCGTTCACCTCCTTCCAGCTAATTCGCTGGTAGCAAACAGTATCAGCTCGGTTGTCCGCTGTCAAACTGTTGATACTTGTAACCAGAGACGCGTACATACAGCGACTTCACTTACCACACCCTATTACGTTTCTAGAGAAACTATTAAGGGCGGTTCGATGCTGTCGGAGAGCTGAACAGCTCCTCGAACACAATAGAGCCTCTATTGAATAAGCCCACTTCTCGTGGGTCGGCCGAACATAGGCAGGCATTCTGTTAGCCTGGCGAGGACTCCAGGCTAAGTTCGCCGTCGGTGCTCGCTGCTATGGTCACCGACAGGGCTCTCTATGTCGGAGTGGGTCCGACACGACCAGTTGGCAGCGTTGTCGGTGTTAGTGGGGCCCACTGAGTGGGCCTCTTACGCTCGACTCAGTCACGCCGGGCTCAGTGACTTCGCGTCCGCCGGTTCGATCGGTTCTTCTCCAAGCTGTGCGTCGCGACATCTCCAATCCCGCACGTTCTCTAATCAACTGTACAAAATCCTCTAAGAAAACCAGGAATATAGTAATTTCTTACAATTCGGATCCCTAATCCAATCGGTACGTACGCTCAAAGTTCCTCGTCGACCACCTTATCGAAACTGTCTCTATTTCTTTCCAGATCTCCGCGGCTCGAAAGACACCCCGAAGTGCCCATATCTCATCCCCTAACGCCGGCTCCCGCGAGCTACCAGGATGCAGTCGGAGCCTACTTATCGATGGGCCTGACACGGGAACCGCTTGCATCCGAAGCGATAAAAGCAAGATACTCCCCGTGGCCACGTGAGAGTCGGCGCTAAATCATAGACGCCACGGGGCTCGAACCGGTGGGGAATATATCGTCCTTTCTGTGAAAGGGAGGTCGGCCGTTCGAAAGATTGGTACCCGTGAATCGGTTCCGCGGTTCATTGACGCCCGCCGGAATCGATCATCCGTGGAAATCTTCTAGATCTAGATTCCCCGGGATCGTTTCGATTTCTCCGTGATCGTCGGAACACCGTTCCGAGGGAATGACGCAAGGATCTCTTCCGTTCGGCATCGTCGCGCGAGAAGAGGAGATGATTCGACTGCGCGGGGCTGATGGTGAACGGTTCGCGATCGAGGCGTTCAAGAAGAGAGTCACCTCGGTGCTAACTCGAAGGATTATGCTCCTGGTGTCTTTGGACGCCTAGGAACGATACGAATTCGAAAAAGAGAAAGAGAGAGGATCGTTGAATCCACTGCGTGCTGTTGCCCGCGGTAACAGTTAGTGTACAGTGAATGAGACCTCGGTCGCGCTAGATCGTTGGATCATCGATCGGGAACGATTCCGAGATCCTTTCCCGGCCAGTGACGATCCCCGCCGGTCGGTGATAGTTTGTACTCTACGCGACAGCGAGTGGAAAGTGGTGACATAATCGAGGAAAGTGCCGGAATCGGTACTCGTCGACGGGTTTCTGTGCCTGTAGTTCACCGGAGAAGAAAATGTTGTCGAACGCCGGATTTCAGCTTGCACGTCCGGGATCGACGGTCTCGTTGTTCGGGGTAGTATTTTAGAGACTCGACGATGCAACCTCGTGGCTTAGAGTGGCGCGTCTATAGCGATCGAAAGGTATCTTGTTCTCGGTCGGATCGATGAACATGTGACGGGGACAGTTGCGCGGAACAATGTCGTCTCACGGTGAATTCTCGACGATGTCCAGCGAAGAGGTGCCGTCACTGCCGAAATCTCTGCCGAGCTCGAGGGAGGCGACGGCAGAGGGTAGTTCCGGTTCCAGCGGCGGGTACATGCCGCTTCGAGAGTTTCTCGATCGATTCTCGTTGCCGAGAGTCGTCAGGCTCGAAGGTACCGGCGGCAGACCGGTGTTACTGTACAAACAGCAACAGAGATCACTTCGGGTTACCGCGACATTGTTGATACATCGGTACAGGCACGACGTCAAGGTGGGACCGGAAATAGTCATTCCAGAGGGTTATCCGGGTGAGTTGACAGCGTACTTGTTTTTAACGCGTTCTTTAACTCTTTGCTGAACCCCTTGCCCTATTATTTATTTTGTGGAAACGGTGTGACTAGATCTTCTTCGTTCTGCAAAGAACGACGAAAAGTATACGAGCTATATTTACATAAAATTTTGATTTATAGAAGATTAAGGACACACATATTGAGATGATTCTGTTCCAAAATTTGATCGCGAGTTTGACTCGTTGTTGTAGGGCAAGGGGTTAAAAGTGTCCCACCTACAGTGTGAATATGGACGTGGATTTTTGACCCAAAAAATAACGTGGATCATTTATTTTCTGAAATTCTGTGCCTCGAAGGGTTAACCCCTTCGGAGCCATCGACGCTACGTCGCAGAATGGTCGTATCGTGTTTTCTAGATGGACAAAGATATTTCCGAGGTATCAGCGAAATGAATTATTTCTTTTGTATAAAGTATAAGAAAAATTTCTGTCGTTTAGACTCTTATGAATTCGAGGTTAATTTGTTTATGTACTCCCTTGCTATCGTTTGGTGAACTCTAAGCAGTTTGCAATATGCTCAATTATGATTTAAAAAGTATAATAAATTCAACTTAAGAATGCAATGTATAATAATATAGTATATGGAAGAATATAGTAAAATTTTAGAGCAATTGGTTATGCAGTTTCTGAGATATTGTCGACGCCAAACGAAGACGATCAGAGAAAAATGAGTTTCAAGTTCTCCGTATCGTTCTTCTGGAATTGATATAATTTTGTCATTTCTAAGAGTTTGAGCAGAATAATTTGGGAAAGTATTTTCGAGATTCTACACTTTTGAAAAATACAATAATAAAGAAATCGATTTATCGAATCAGCTCTGTTAACACTATCTGCACCAGTGTTTATCACAGCAACTGCCTGCTTGGTTAAGACTTGATCACCCTCCGACGCGACGGTGGTACTTGGGTCTATTTTAACCCAGAGAATCTAAATTGTTATTTAATTTCTCAGTCCCTAGCGATTAAACGAAATAAATAGCAACTACAGTAGGAGCAACAGAAAGATTAACATCGGAATTATGTTTAAAAAAATTGATTAATAAAATTATTAATACTACTAAACAACGCCAATTATATCGTTGTAAGAATAATCTTACGTCTAGGAACTCAATACAATATTTTCTGTTATAAAATTTTTTAATTTTTGACATTTTGACAGAAAACTTGTTAAATCTGTGTATATCGTGCTATTCGTTATAATTTTAACACTTTGCACTCGACTGTCCCCTCTAAGACACCTCTTGTACTATAACATCGAGTCAAGTTCATGTCAATATCATTATTAATTTCCCTAAATAAAATTCTATTTTGTTGTCGTTAATATACAGTTATTGAGGAACATAGAAGAATACAATAGATTTCATCTTTTAGGAATTTACGAAAAATGTTCTAATCACTGCAACTGTAAAATAAATTGCAGAGCAAGTGGTTCAAGATTGGTATAATTCGAAACAATTTTTACATCATTAAATATGTTTGTATTTAATAAATTCCTAAACGCATGTGCTCAAACATGGTGCGACTAAGTACACTCAATTTTATATGAACAAATTGAAAAAGTCCATATGTAACATTTGTAATTTGCAATTTTTCTAAGACGCTGAATATAAAATAAAATAATAAAGAAAATATTTAAAATATTTCTTTTCTTCGAATATTATTATAAAAATATATAATTCTATTTAAAAACAAAAATTTTGTAATTTTCTTTTCTACTCTTTACTAAAAGTAATTATGCAAAATGAAAGATAATTGTATCGTAACATTACAATAAATAAAATATCTTCCTTATTGCAATTCTGATGAAACTGATTCAGCTATTTCGACAAACAGAAGTCGTTCGTTCCTTTCCAAATTGTTTTAATTAATTCTTCCTTGAATTGTGATTCAGAGTGACAGTCCTGTTGCAATGGGACATCCCGAACATCTTAAATCTAATCACCTAAAAAACCAACTTGTGACTCAACTTTCACAGTTGAACTCCACGTTTTGGATGATTCGTGGTTTTTGCCATGTTCTGCGAAGATAACCATGAAATAATATTTCAAAATAGGAAAAAGAAAGAAACACAGTAACTAAAATTTTTGAATGATGAATAAAAAGATTATACTATCTATATTATTTATAAACTAGCCAAAGAAAACTGAGTAAATGTTGATTGCAATTATAAAAAGAACTGTAATAAAAATACACAACCAGAAACTGACAAGATCATTACTAAGAGATTAGGATCAAGTTAGCTATACCAAAAAGATTTGCTTATAGATAGTTCCACTATAAATTACGTATTGCATGAACTTCAACACTATTTAATGGAAACATCTATCATGTTAATACATTTATATCATATAAAATTTATTATACTCGCAAACGTGTACATTTGTGTAGTACACATGTAAAGGATGATGCATTAGTTAAAGTCATGAATAATTTCCGTTTTAATATATTCATTCTATTTATTAATATAATAAGCGTCGGTTACATCTTACTCAATTATATATATATATCATACTTGTCATCATCTATCCGGTAGTTTCAACAGAATGTGTTATTAGCATACTGCAGGCTTTGTGTAGAATCAAAGCTATTTGCAAATTTGCAAAATACAAAATGGGTTGAAATTAAGAGAAATTAGCGACAATTGCAATTCATTTTTACTACAAGGCATGTTTCTCCAAATTTTCCTTTGTGCTAGGATTTATAGAGTAATATTTAAAAATTTTAAATAAAAACTACAAATTTTAATGTAAAGTCTGAAAGATGCAAAGTGCAATCACTAGAACGATAAATACATTATGATAATTTATTCTAAAGAATTTAAATTATTTATAACTTAACGTAATACTTATATATTAGTGTTACTTATTAGAATAGTAGCCAAAATGGTAGCCAAAATTCTGAAAACTCGAAATTATATAAATAATAAAATTCGAAGGTACGAGTGAAAAAGATTTAATACTACTCTAACATCAATGAATGCATTATGTCTTTAAATAGACAAGCAATCTAATTGCATTACCTTTCAAGTTTATCAGTTTTGAAATATAGAAAATGAAATTATTTGAAATTTAAAAATTACCCACTATTAAATTTTCAAATTCAATATTCGACTCCTAACGAACGAGGAATTTAAATTGCTGTAACAAAAATCTAATAAGAAGAAATAGAGTCTCTATATTTCCCTTACTAACAAGAGAGTATATGTATTACCCATTTATACAGCAGACCCCCATATAACACGATACTATACTTATCTTAACAAAAAGCTGTACACGAGGCTGTCTCATCTAACTTGATTACCGCGAATAATGACTTAACGGTACACGTTATGAAAATTTTTTGGCGTGGGATTTAAATGGCATCACCGGGCACATCTCATGAGGTACGTGCTCTTTTGTGCATGGAAGCATTTCATAGATTTCAACGTCACCTTCTACTTTTTAATGGTACACTCGCTAGCACAAAAACAATGACTAATTATAAAAATGTTTCATGGAAGAGCAGACTCCCCAAATTGTTCTACGAAACATTGCATCGGGACAAACGCAACTTCACCCTTTGAAACGATTGGGAAAGCGAAAGAAAAGAGCTGGGTAGCTTATAATTAACAGTGAACAATATCAAGTCTTCTTAACACTTTAACTGCTGAATTAAAAACCTCAAAAATTCCATAAAATCAAAGTAATTTATTTAATGCAATAACGATTAAAAACTTAAAATGTCTGACACATAGTTATCCTTCGTCCTTTTTGTATTCTTCAGATATCAACTAAATTGTGTGCAACGAATATATTAACATTCAAATTGACTTTTAAACATGAACAAATAATTTTGTCACCCATATATGGGTGACATGGCAGTTAAAGTGTTAAACAATTCTTCAAACATTTGTTGCAAATTTCTTGGTTTAAAAATGTATATATACACTTACTGCCGCGGAAGATGTATATCAACCGTCCTTTAAACAGTACTTTGATTGTGCCATACAGGGATATATTCTACGCTAATATAAATGTAGTGAACATTTATAAAAATGTTTCATTAAAGAGCAGACTCCCCAAATTCTGTACCGAGACATTGGATCGGGACAAACACAACTAGTTCACCCTTTGAAACAGTTGAAAAGGGAAGAAAATCGAGCGGGGTTAGTTATAATTGACAATGAATAATGTCAAGTCTTCTGAAGCAATTCTTCAAATATTTTTTTAAGATTTCGCTTTTTAAAAATGTGCATATACACTTACTGCTGCGTAAGATACATATGCACCGTTCTCTTAAACAGTATTTTAACACTTTGACTGCCAAACCAGCAGCCAAAAAATTTCTAAAA
The DNA here is from genome assembly GCA_028453745.1 of Agapostemon virescens. NCBI lineage: Eukaryota > Metazoa > Arthropoda > Insecta > Hymenoptera > Halictidae > Agapostemon > Agapostemon virescens. Next base: position 11,249,210 of record CM052082.1, on the reverse strand, counting down.
AATCGAAATGAGATATTGGCTGAAATAAAAATTGAAAAAATAAAATGTATGGCGTAAAGTGCTTGCCCTACCTTCTTGCACTTTCTGTGTAATCATCAACTTTGGTACAAATGAATATATTAACGTAAAATTTATTTAGAAACCGTACAAATAATTCCGTCACTCATATATGAATGACATGGCAGTCAAAGTGTTAATCGTGTTATACAGAAATATACTCTGCGTTAGTATAAAAATAATGAAAATTTATGCAAATATTTGATCGAAGAGCAGACTCCCCAAATTCTGTACCGAGACATTGGATCGGGACAAACGCAACCAGTTCGTCCCTTGAAACAGTTGAGAATGTAAGAAAATCGAGCGGGGTTACTTATAATTGACAGTGAACCATAATCGGTAACAACCAGCGGTTAGATTTTAATGGGCCCGGTATCCGGCAGAGATTTTCAGAAAAAGGTAAATTATGCCTCGGTAAAGTAAACGGGAACGGTTGTGATAACCAGCTTAGATCACTGGAACAGGTTAGACAGCGCACTCCGCGAAAGCGTCAACAGCGTTTCACGAAGGACGACGGTTAATGGTTCGGCGTGGCGGCGGCGAGAACTCGGTTGCACTATCGAAGAGCCCGTTTCTTCCCCTTTTGAATCGTAAACCACTTTGTGCCAATAAGTTGCGAGACTGGCCCCGACCACGGTCGCGGTCGACCTCTCCTTCCACACGGTATCTTCCCGGTGAACCCTGCGCGTTGGCTTTCTGACAGCTGAAACGGAAATTACGAGCCAATAAAACCGGGTAATGTAGATAATGTAGATAATGTAGACCTATTAGTTCGAATGGGTAAGAGCAAAGCCGAGCAAAGTTTAAGGCCGGGGCCTCTTTGTGTGGACGTATCGGCGATCCACAGATTTGAAAATGGCGAACTTCAACGCTTCGATGTATGGGAAAACTACTGGAAATATTCGTATCGTGGGCAGATAGCATTTCTTGACCTGCCAATTGAACGTGGAAACGTGGAACGTGACAGAATTGTTTTTAATTACATAGTTTCCTATTGAAATTTGTACCAATGTATTCGTGACATTTTTCTGATTGGAATGAGACCAAACACGATACAACTTAGTTCATGTTTGCTTGTTTAACACTGAATCTGCCATAGCAGGTGAAATCATCATTTTCAAATTTTTTATTTTACAATTATTGAAGTTTAAAATGGATTTCATCTTTGTTCAATTACACCTTGTAACGAAAATCGTAATTAATATAAATAAATTAATATTGGCATTTTGATAAGAGAATATATTTTACAATTGTTGAAGTTATAACATGGTCTTCGTCTTTGTTCAGTTATACTTTGTAACTAAAATCGCAAATAAATTAAATATTCGCATATTTCTAAGACAATATACAGCAGTCAATTTTAATGTGCCAAACTAACCGGTGGAGCATGATTTTGTGCACTGACATTTTGTTACGGATGTAGGTTGAGACTATCTATATAAATATGCAGTTTTTCTCGGTTTTATACGTTCATCGATTACATAGATATATAAACAACAAGAAAATTCCTTTTTTAAATTTTAAACAAGAATTGGATAATAAGAATATTTTTCTATTACACGGGGAACAAAAGTGGCAAACGATTCTCTTGAATAGCGACTATAAATCACTATTTTATTCCACATATCTACAGAGTGTCCCAGTATTAGTTACACCTGTAAAAGGAATTATTGTACGAGAGAAAATAAGTACAGAATAAATTTTTCTGATTCGCAGCCTTGATTTTGAGAATACCAACTTCGCAAATTCGAAAATTGTTTGAACTCATTTTAATCAGAAAAATTTCATCAACATGTTGATGAACAGTTTCACGAAGAAATAATTAGTGCCATAAAAAGCGTCATGAATAAATAAATGAATATAAAGCTTCTGGACACCTTAAGGAATACATTCCGCCTTAGTGGGGTGTTTCCACAAATATCGTGCAGATTTCTTTCTTTTAGCGAGACGTTACTATAACCGGTGGATGGATGCGCCTATATGTCACTCCGTAGTCGGCCATCGAAGCTGGACGCTGCACGAACAGGCTCCAGGGCATAATCGTGTTTCATGAAATCGATTTTTACTACTTGGTAGCGCTGCAACGGAATGGCCGACGTGTTCATTAACCCCGCATAACCTTTCTTGAAAACGTAAAATATTGCGCGACCGGATGAGCAACTAAGTAGTATCCGTGAAAGGTGCGAAACGAAAAATAAAATTCGAATGGCAAATATCTTATTGCAACAAACTCCGTGCGCATATTTACTCTCATCGGTTCACGTGAATGCGGCGCATACGTAATGGCTACAAAAGGTAGAAATATTATCCCTTATCGCGATCTATCGGGATTTTGAGAAGAGAAAAAGTTTATGTTTCTAGGTATAGCATAGGTGAGTTACGTTTCGAGTATTTTATGCGAAGGCAACCTTGCATTCGCGATAGGCATCTCACCTGATACTCGATTTTGTATATGTTCACTTCATGCAAATTCTCCGTTTTGTGCGGTGATTTAACAGTTGTGTTATACATAAAAGTCTGTTTCTCAGGATACCATAAATTCAAAATAAATCAGGCTACGATAAATTATAGTGGAATTTGTTTTATACGCATCGCGAAGGAATATTACACGCACTGTGCTTGCATCTGGCTACGCAAAAATTTTCTCTAAACATTGCTTCTGAAAATTTTCTTTAAAAACTGCTTCTGAAAATTGTCTTTAAAAATTATTTCTAAAAATTGCTTCTAAAATTCTATCTAAGAATTGCTTCTAAAAATTATATTTAGAAATTGTTTCTAAAATTTGATTCTAAAAATTGTTGACGAAGAACCGAAGGACGAGCGACATTTTTTACAAAAGAAAAATTTTTTCATATTGTCGAACTATATAACATATCCAAGGTTATAAAAATCGGAGAGGATTTTTGCTCTTTTGTAAATAATTACCATTTGTTCGCTATTTCTTATAGTTGTTAAAATTATAAAACGATTACATGCTGTTACAGATTAAAAAGCTTGTAAATGGAACATATTAAAATAATTTTTGTATATGAAGGAAGTTAAATAAATTATTAGTAAGCCTAGGGTTCAGTCATCCAGTCAGTTCATCAGGTCCATAAACAAATGAACTAAACTTACAAATTTAATAGTCAAATTCAAAATTAAATAACAAGTAGAATATTAAATGAAACCAAGGGTCAGGTTTATGATAAACAAAAGTAAGTATATGAGCTAAAAAGACATTTTTGAAAATACATGATTAAAAATTATAAATTCAAAACAAAATTGAATAGAATGTTAACTTTCATAGATTTGATTGTTGAAATTATTAAATTAATAGAAACTATTGAATAAATTAAGAAACGTCGTTTTATGCATTGTAAAAATTATAAGTTGCATAGAATTAAATAAAACATGATTTCTAACTCTCAAATACGATATTTAAATTCTTAACGCACATAAAATTACAATAAAAAATAGACAACACAATAAACATCGAGATTTCATGTAAATGGTGTTAAAAGTGCATAAAAACAAGCTCGACAAGAATTCTAATTTAATAGGTTCGTTTATTTTAAGACTAGAATTACCGAACAATAAATCCAACGATATACATTGCCTTGTGATAATAACAAGACTGCATCTATTTAAACTTCATTCAATTTTTATTATAACGTGTGGTGCATTAAAAAAGTACATCGGAAAATCACCAATGAAAACATTTTTATAATTTCAGTAATTGCGAATGAAATAAGTAGGGAGTTCTAGTATTAATAGAAAATATAATTTAATAGAATTCTAAATTATCATAGTTCTGAAAACCTACAAAATTTAGAGAATCAACCGCAACGTCTCTTGTCGACCGAAAGGTAAAATTTCACATGGAACTTTCGTTTCTCAGAGTTAATTGTTAGAAAATTGAATTCGCATAAATGTCAGCAGTTGCATCGGCGCCAAAGATCGACGCAATCGCAGACCTCGGCGTCTTCGAACGATAATAGACAACGTTCCAAAGCCGAGTGGGTATGCTGATTAAATAACGTGGTTGCCTGTTACCTGAGTTGCAACACGGCAGCGTTATTGAAGCGACGCTTAACCGATTAACCTGTTGATTTAATCAGCGTCGGTACACGAAAGGAGGTTACAACGTTCGCCTCACGTGCAGAGAAAAAAGAGAAAGAAATAACGAAAAAGAGAGAGAGAGGGAGAGAAAAACTTGTCACGAATTTCGTCTTTGCATGCGATTACATGGATATCGGTGATTCATCGTAAAAATTCGCTACGTGTCGGTTACAACACTTACTATCGGCGTCGGCCACAAAACTAACCAGCCCACATTCCTCGTTTACGCGAACGATCCGTGAATGAATCACGGGTTTTCAGACGGCGGAATCGTGTTTGCCCGGGTCACACTTTCCATCTCGAACGAAGATCGATTCTGCATACAAACGTGACTGTCGATTTATTCCGAGAGGGATGAAAGTATTGCGTACCGGCGCGTGAAGAGAATGATTTCGTGGCGAACGGAGAAACTCTTTCAGCATCGTTGCTTTATGGTTCTCTTTTTTCTCTTTTCTTTTTTGTAAATGCAAAAATAAGCGAATTGTTGCGCGATACTGGATCCTTGTACAAAGTAAAAATTCTCTAAGTCAGTCGCACAAAGAACAGCAGCCACGTAAAAATTCCTTTCTCTTCTTCGACGCTGGGTTTACGGAGCCCCACAAAATGGCGCTTTCTAATATTCTCACTTTGCGAATGTTGATTTTTACGAACGCATCTGTGAAGAATTATTTGGGCAATTTATCTCTGTGGGTATATATTACTAAAAACATGGCTAAAATACTTTTAATTAATAAATACATTTTTGTTATTCTTATAAAGAACTGTAAAATGGTCGCCGTTAGTGCTTTAAAATGAACACGGAAACGTAATTTATTAGAAGCGTTACAATCAAATGTTTTTTAACTAAAATTCCAAATGAACTAAAACGCATTTACTAAAATCACACAAAGTATAGTTGCTCATTTAACACTTTAACTGCCCAACTAACAACGTCAGAAATTCCTACAAAATCAAAGTAATTTATTTAATAAAGCAACAATTAAAAATTTTAAATGTATGACAAATGGTTCACTTTCAACCTTCTTGTATTCTCCGAATGTCAACGAATTTGATTGCAACAAATATATTAACATAAAAATTTACATATGGACAAAAAATTCTGTCACCCACATATGGGTGACATGACAGTCTAAGTATTAATAGATAGACGCAAAACTTAGAATAAAAAAAGTGTTTTTTATTAAATCTTTTCGTAGCCGCGCTTCGATAAAAAGTACTTATCAATTTCGATTCGTACGTGCACGTACGCACGAACATTTGAGAGTTGTAAATTATTGCAACAGAGGATCGTTATCCAACAATAAGGATGATCATTCCGTAAAACCTACAACCCGAGACAAGTTAGCCTGCTCCGATTTATCGTAGCAAATAGTGCAATGCACGCGTCTAAGCGAGCTTTACGGCTCGCTCGTAAATATGTGGTTCGTGCTGGCCAGCGCAGATTATATCGAACAAGCACTAACAGTAAATTGACTAAGGAAACATTATTTAACGCCTACGAATTCGCTATAAGTTCGGCACAATTCACGATGAGCCACGGACGCGAAAAATCCCGGCCCACGTCGCCATATTGACACCTCATTCGTTCTTGCACTATCACAGTCGCGTGATCGTCGACTTTGCACGATTAACTTAAGAAATGCAAAATGCACAACGTCTTCTACGGATACAACTAGCATTTAAGAGTTCCATCTTTATATTTAACACTTTGAGACTGCATCTATTAAAACTTCATATAATTCGTATTGTAACATGTACGTTATTGAAAAAGTACATCCAAAAATTTCTGATAAACTACATTTTTATAACTTCAATAATTGCGAAAGAAAAAATTATAGACCAGTCAAAATGACTAGTTTGGTAATTCTAGTGTTAAAAAACAGTTCGATCATTTCGATCGAATACCACATTGATTTATTTCATAAATAAAGTCCCGAGGTCCTTAAGATTAAAACACGAGCAAATAATTTAAATCTCACCTTTTTTCTGCAAACACCTTTTATTTGGCGTGTGTAATTAAAAAATTAACTTTTAACGAACGATGCACAAACCATCATCTTCTTTAGATACCGCCTTTTAAAAGTGCCATTTTGGTGTATACTCTGGACCCACCACTTCCGGTCAAATGACCGCTTTCAGAATCCTTATTATTATTGAAATTATAAAGATGTTTAGATTGCAGATGTTTGCGTCCATTTCTCTGTTCACGCACATATTATAGTACAAGTTACGTAAAATCTAAATTAATTCAAATGTGTCATTTTTACGAGGCAATACATGTCGATCACTTTTATTGCTCGGTAGGTTTAATGTCAAGCAAGAATTAAATCATTTTTATCATGTACCTTTCATATTACTAATTTTATAAATAAAGTTCCGAGGTCCTTTTGATTAGCAATATTTCTAAGCAAATAATTTATTTCTCACACTTGTTGTACAAAGATGTTTTATTTGGCATATACAAATGTGTAGAATGTTACGAAATATACAAACCAGTGACTCCACACATATTCTTTTGCAAACAGGATGAAAAAGTCTCATTTTTATATGTAAGCTATTACATATCATGTAGTTTTGATCAAGTATTTTAATATTACTTATTTGTAGGCAACGAGAGTAAATTTAAGTCTTGCATTTGTTATATACAGATGTTTTACTTGGCATATACAAATGTATAGGACATTACAAAATATAGAAGAAGTATGATCATTATCATATTCATATTTATCAACAATTTAATAATTTAAATCAATTGCAATTGTGGATCATAGGTAACCGATTCAAATCATGCATTTTTAGGTCTTTTACTTGGCACATGGAAATGTATAAAATAATAAGAAATAAACTGCTTATGCATTTGTGGAACTTTTTAAAATCCACAGATTCTTACATCTTTCTGCATACATATACATATATGCAACTGATTAGATATATATATGTATAACTAATATAGATCTACAAAACCTACTTGAAGTTCTCATCACAGACTAAATCAAAAAGTCTTAAAACTCGTTGCACAAGTCGTTTGATCAAATGTTAAAAATAACTGGTATGTGGTCAAAATTAGATTTCGATGTGAAAGAAAAAGATTTTAACCCTTTGCACTGCAAGCCATTTTAACTCCAAAATTCGAGATATTTTTTGACCTAGATTATTTTCTTAATTATTATTTAGATTAAAGATTATTTAAGTATTATTTTTCTTAGATCTATTTCGTTGTAGATAATTCGTTTCCTTTCGTGCATATAAAGTTGATTACTATTACTCGTTCGCGCAACACTTGAATTTTTATTGATTTTTTAAACACAAACGTAACGGTGTAGAAATTGTTTCGAATAATATGGTGGCAATTTTTAATATTGCCTCGCAGGAGACATTGGAGTTTTAACGGTTAAAAAAGCGAATTTTCCAGTCAAACCAGTCATTTTGACTAGTCCCTAGCTTCTTCTCTCGCAATTATTGAAATTATAAAAATATTTTCATGAGAAATTTTCGGATGTACTTCTTTAATGACATATACCATCCAAAAATATTGTATGAAGTTTTAATAGATGCAGTCTCGTTATTATTACAAAGCAATGTGTATCGTTGGATTTACTATAGTTCTAGGCAAGTAATTAAAGTCGAGCGGTCCGCAGTTCAGGGAAATTGATTTCTCCGCGTTTTCATAGTCAACGAGGCTACTTTCTTCGGGCATCGGGTGTAGAAAATCATGTTTCCTTATACCCAGGTGGCTTCATTAGGTGCATCGATCCGGCCGTCAGGCCAATCAGTCAACAAGGGCTCTTTGTGATTTCGCGCGCAACAAGAAATTCTCAGGTGCCTGCCAGCGAATAGAACTCAGGCCTCGATCCTGACTAACTGTTCCACCACCGGTCACTTTTCCTTCTGCGTCATCGTGGAATTTCAACCGGCACGATCGGTTCCGTTCCGAGCGTACACTTTCGTCACCCGACTAATCTCATTTGTCCAACGCACGTGCATGAAATGCACGATCGAAGTTCGCAATCCGACCGAATCGGATTATGGCGAACTCCATGCGCTCCGAACCTCGTTTCGAGTTCTTTCAATCGCGAGAGCATCGTTGAAAGAACGGGCGACCAACTGTTTCTCGATCGGAACAACGGGTCGGCGATTGAACCGGTCAGAGTCAACGTAGATCGGCTTGTCCAATCAACGAACAAAATTCCTATTAACCCTTTGCACTCGAATGGCGACCCTGAGGCGTCAGTAAAAATTGCCATACTATATGGCTGTATATCTACAGGGTCAAGCATACCTCACACACAGTTCGCAAAATAGAAAAACATCTTTGAAAGTTGACATGACATAAAACTTCAGACCTTCCCGTAACATTTCTAACATATCCCGCGCGTTGCATGCGAAATACAACACTGTAAAGAAAAGCTGGGTTTTCATTTGATTAAATTCGTTCGCATTCTATAAATTTTTAAACGCACAACTGTTTTGTCAGAAAGCAGGTTCAATGTCGGGTGCACAGTGTAAAAAAGATTGCGTAGAATAAAAATGTTCTAGGTTAAGCGCAGTGTCTTAACTTTGCTGTTAACACTTTGACTGCCATGTCACCCATGTATGAGTGTATAGTATATCGATTTTCAATGTTTGTAGCTAAGAAATGGCGATGGATATTAGAAGAAAACTTACGTCAGTTTTGAGAAAGCGTATCCTAGTGTATAATGTTTATTTTGGAAAAGCGTGCGAGGCACTGTATATTTTATGAAAATCAAATGGGAAACAATGTAAAACATATTATAAACTTGTAGAAATTTCGAAATCTTTTGCGGTTCCACGGTGTTACTGACGCCTGAAAATGGAAGAGCGTCGTTCTTCGGTTGAGTCGAGTTCGAAACGATCGAATTACCGTAAGTAGCATTGGTATTTCGATGTAATAACGCAGAGCACATTAATCGCATGAGCCTAAGTTGCTTTGATGTTCGTAATTTGGCAATCATCGCATTAATTGTACGAATATTCTACGCAGACGATAAAATAACACGTTTATGGACTTCTAATTATTTTACAAGTCGTCTCTTCGTAGGGTCGTAAAATTATATTTCAGGCTTGCTCACCGCCATATTCTTCAACGTTTTATGACACTATGTCCAAAGTAATAAATCTTCGTAGTTATTGTACAAATTAACGGTCATTAGTTTTTCCTGGGCGTAACAAATAAAGTAGCAAAACGAATGCTGCGCGTCTATGTCGTTAATATTCTATTAGTGGCATTGAATAATTAAATAAAAATGAAGACACTATGTTTAGCTCGCCAACAATTGATAAAGAAAGTATTCATGATGATGAAATTAATCGGGCACGTAAATAATAATAGTTAGAGATCGTTAGCGCACGCGTGTTTCCTATTATGACTTGCCCTACTCGTAAATAAACGATTAAAAATTAAGTTGTGATACTTGTTGCAAGTACTATTTGTTGTTATCAAAACGGGTATAATTGTTAGTAGCATAGCAATGAATTGAAACTTAAAACGTATATAACTATTATTTATTAAAAGAATTTATTATTATTAGAAGAAGAAATTGAAATGTGTATTACTGTTTGTGTTATAATTAATTAATTACTTTTTTATATCACTTGACCATTTATTTGAAAAGAGTTTTGGATTAAGGTCATATCTCAATGCTGTATTCCCAACATTTATTGTACGCGTAAAGAGTGTGTCAGAAATTAAAACAAATTAAAATTGTGCTTCATTTACACTGATCCATTAAGATGCTTACACCTCACACATCCCGCGCGTTGCATGCGAAAGTATAATGACCCTGTCACTGTCAAAAACTCGATTCCTACTACAGGATTCGAACTACAGGGTGGAATTATGATCTACATAGTTCGAAAAATAGAAAAATAGCTTTGGAAGTTGACATAACATGAAACTTCAGAACTTTCCCTTACAAATAACACCTCTCGCACGTTACATGCGAGAAGTATGATAATGCTGTTACCAATAGCTCGATTTTGAAGACTGGAGCGTCGGAAGATGTCCCACACAGTTCGCAAAATGAAAAAATAGCTTTGGAAGTTGACATAACATGAAACTTCAGAACTTTCCCTTACGAATAACATCTCTCGCACGTTACATGCGAGAAGTATGATAATGCTGTTACCAATTAGCTCGATTTTGAAGACTGGAGCGTCGGAAGATGTCCCACACAGTTCGCAAAATGGAAAAATAGCTTTGGAAGTTGACAT